>JAGXJF010000520.1:0-190018 GCA_019208055.1 Stipa capillata | reverse complement strand
ATGAATAGTACGGTTTCCCGCATATTAGGGGTATCCGTATACAGAATCCCGGGACTTTAGGAAGGTACAGCGTACCCGGTAAGGACCCCTGGACGACAAGGTAACCCCTCTCAGGAAGGGAAGACTCCCTTTAAACTAGGAAGTCAATCCCGACGTTTAAGGAGACCAGAGTCCTACTCGGGCGTAAGTCCACGTCCAGTACGACCCTGGGAATCCCCTATATAAGGATCAGCAATCCCATAGGGGAGGACAGGTCTTTCTAGTCGCAGCACAAGCAGTATAGGATCTCAGGAGGCGAAGCCTTAGAAGACCCGCTGCCTCGAAGGAGTCGAGCCCGGCGGTTTAGCTAGATTAGTCTATGATTAGGCCTAGGGTAGCCACTAACATACACCCCCCCATTGTAAAGCGTGTTCTCCATCAATATATAGCAACAGGACGTAGGGTTATTATCCTGAGGGAGACCCGAACTTGTATAAAAACGGCTGTCCCCTGCTGTCAGAGCTCCTGGCACTTGGGCCCTAGAGGTCCCTACCCCCCAGTAATCATCACTCCACGAATACCGTAAGATCGCCGATTCACCGATCGTCGACAGATGGCGCCGACCGTGGGGACCTCTCCGGACCAAGCCGTCCAGGAAGAATCAGAGTCGGCAGGACGCGCAACTAAGCGTGATCAGATCCCAGCGCCGGTTGCACAGCCCTCACCGGTTTTGACCGAGGAGGAAGCAGCAAACCCGGCAGGAAAACCGATCGCAATCTCGCCCCGTACTGGGTACTCGGACCAGGGTTTCTGCGACAACTTTGGCCCTATGGACCCGTACCCGGTTACGGATCGAGTGGATCTCGGAGAGTACGCCCCTGGAGAGGACTCGGATGGCGAAGTAGATCACTTCAGAGCCGAGTGCGCCAGGGCCTTCAGCGGGAAGTTGGTCTTGAACGACGACTTCCCGGTAGGAACGACCAGCCCCATGGTTGGAATTTCTCCTGTAAACTCTAATCGTGAGAACGATCAAGATCTTACCCACGTCGCGTTCGACGAGGACAACGTGATGGAATACGAGTACACATCGTCCAGCCAAGGACCTCGGATGGTACTCGCGATCGACGATGGTCGAGAAGGCCTCGAAGATCAGAATCTGCCCGGGGGCTCGCAGCAGCACAATGCAATGGCTGCCTCTCACATGAACGGGGGCTTACCGCCGCCGGGGAAAGAACTCCTCGCCGGAACGGAGACCCGCCTGCCGCTGTGGAGAGATCCCCCCCGGGAACGTACACCGGAGAACTTCCGAACAGAGAAGATCCTGTTCGATGTGGTCGACTTCGAAACAGCATACAATGCTATCTTGGAGCGCCCTACTTTGGCCAAGTTCATGGCAGCTACGCACTACGCCTACCAGTGCATAAAGATGCCCGGCCCAAAAGGTGTCCTCACGATAAAGAGCTCCCCCAGAGAAGCACTCCTCTGCGACAAGCGCAGCCTCGACCTCGCAGAGCAGCACCTACCCTCTAACCAAGAAGCCAGCGTGGCGGCTCCCGCCACCACGTTGTCAAGACCACCTCCACGACTACGAGCGACGACTTCGGAAAGTACCCCCGCCAAGTCGGAGAAAGAGCTCCACGACTAGGTCGGAACAGGGAGAAAACAGGGCCTTCCCCTAGACAGGACAACGGCTCCTCGGGAGAAGCCGCCAGATCCAGGTCGCTCGTGCCAACGGTAGAAAGGCCGCGTCCATAAGAGAGTCCCGTGCAACCACCTTCGGTAAGATCGCACGACCGTCGCCTCCTCATCGGTAGATTCCAAAGTTGCACCAGCTCCAGCCTTAAAGATCGTCAAGCTACGAACAAGTCGATGATAAGACGCTCCGGGCGCCGCCGCCCAGCACGCGCACTCGACAAAGTTTCATCAGCGGGTCACGACAAGAGGACGAGAGTCTCTGGGGCAACCGGCGACAAGCTAAATGAGGAGGGGACGGCTTAGTTTTCCTCAGTTTTCATAGAATTATTTTTCTTACAGTAGCCTGTAAAAGACACAGTTTTGAATTATACCAAGTCTCCAGTTCAATGTCTTCATTATTAATTATTTCAGACTGCCTATCCGAGATATCTCTCGAAAAGTCAGTCGGGGGCTGGATAAGAACACGGCAAGTTGATGTACGAGTACGAGTACCGACTTCTTTGACCCGCACAAGGGATAAGGGTTCTGCGCTATAACTGTCAGGGACGCAAGGAAAACCCCTTAACGCGTTTGCAGGTGACAGGGGAGCCACTGAGCCCCTCACCTGACCAGACCTAAGGCCTGGTTGACTAAGCTCCCCAGTTCCGTAGCAATGTCCCCTGATCCCGAGTAAAGGAAGGGAAAAAGGTACGAGTATGACTAGATCAACGGAACCCGTACGCTTATCCACGTCTTCGACTACTCAAAGCAGAAGATACCTCGGGTAGAATGAAATCTTATTAATCGGGCAAGTGCAGAATTTACTAGCCACGCACCGGAGTCTTCCCTCAACAGAGGAATACGGAGGTGCTGCCATGGCCACGACAAGCTGTACGAAAGACCCCTTATCGCGTTTACTGATGACGAGGAGCCACGGAGCCCTCCATCCGACTAAACCTAAGGACTGGTCAATCACAGCAAGAACGACCTACGACACTATTCGTATTCCTACATCGAAGGGAGGCAAAGGGCATTGGCTCCGACTAAAGTCAACGCTTGCATCCGACAAGGTTTCACAAAAGCAGATCAGACAAGGTTTCGAAAAACCAACAAAACACACAGATTAAGCACAGTTACTAATCAAAAAGTGTTAAGTCAGTTTAGCAGGTTATCTACATTCAACCATTCGAGACCTCTTCACCTCGCAGTTGGTTCCCCGCTGGTCACGGACGAAGCGAGCAAAAAGGCAAAAGGTTAGTTTCAGTAAAGGCAAATTACGACTAACGTTTTCAGTTGTTTATTGTATCTAGAAGCGCCGCGACCGGGGGGCTAGACCCTGGCTCAAGTCGGACGACAGGCGTCCTAAGCTGGAGGCTCCACAGCCGACTAGTCCCATGCCGAAACTGACTCCCCCAACCGGAGAATGCCTGCAGTATACACTACAGATTGACTTTCCGGCCACGAATAACGGGGCCGAGTATGAGGATTTGCTTACCGGTCTCCGAGTCGTCTCCGCACTTGGTATCCGTTGCCTACTCGTGAGTGGAGACTCACAGCTGGTAGCGAGACAAGTGTCCAAGGAATATCAGACCTTAGACCAGAACATGGCAGCTACCTAGCAGAGGTGAGGAAGCTAGAGAAGAAATTCATCGGGCTCGAAGTACGGTACATCCTAAGGAAGGATAACCGCCGAGCCGATAGTCTTGCCCGCCTGGCGTCCTCATGATCTCTATGTCTATCCGAGACCTTTGCAAAAAGGATTTCGACGCCGTCCATAGCTTCTAGCGAACCTGTGGACGAAGGAATGGCTGACTCCGAGTCTAAGAGCCGTTCAAGGACGTCACCAGGTATTGACGCTCCAAGTGGAGTTACGGGTCAACTCGTAGCTCCCGTCGGTCTTGAGGATTCGTGGATAGAACCCGTCCACATGTACCTTCACGATCGAACAGTACCCGAGGACGTGCACTATCTGAGCAGGTTGCCCGACGCGCCTAGACGTATTTCCTGGACGACGGGGCCCTCTATCATCGAGGAGCTCACGGAGTGCTCATGAGGTGTATCACTCGGACGTAGGGTAAAAAAAAACTACCCGAGGAAATCCATGGAGAGGTGTGCGGGGCACATGCATCTTTCCGAACCCTGGTCGGAAAGGCCTTTAGACAAGGATTCTATTGGCCGACAACTCTCCGTGACGCGGGCGACTTGGTGAAGCGATGCCGTCAGTACCAATTTCACGGTAGACGTATTCACCAACCCGTCCAAGCATTGCAGACGATTCCCTTGTCGTGGCCCTTCACGACATGGGGCCTGGATATTCTGAGGCCCTTCCCGGTCTCGCCCGGGGGCTACAAGTTCCTGTTCGTCGCAATTGACAAGCGCGATGCGGTCTAACTGGCGTCAGCCAAGTAGTAGCACAGAAAAAAGAAAGATTCTTTATCACCACGCAAAAATTCCGCCACGACGGTTCGGTGTCTCAGAAATCTACCCAGCGAACGCGTGTCTGTGATCAATGGATCAGATTAAACCAAAGGTGCTTCACGGGCAAGCTAGCCCAGAAAAATGCTTTGGATTACTCGGAGGTTCATCCCGACCAAGGATATCACGACTACCCGGTAGAGATATTACCTACTCGGGAACATTGTCAGCAAGAGTACTCGAAGTCGCCTACTCGGAGTTTCCTCCCCGATAAGGGCAGATTTCCAACAGAACCATCATGACCTCACTTCACGTATTGATGGGGGGCTTGATGATGAATAGTACGGTTTCCGCATATTAGGGGTATCCGTATACAGAATCCCGGGACTTTAGGAAGGTACAGCGTACCCGGTAAGGACCCCTGGACGACAAGGTAACCCCTCTCAGGAAGGAAAGACTCCCTTTAAACTAGGAAGTCAATCCCGACGTTTAAGGAGACCAGAGTCCTACTCGGGCGTAAGTCCACGTCTAGTACGACCCTGGGAATCCCCTATATAAGGATCAGCAATCCCATAGGGGAGGACAGGTCTTTCTAGTCGCAGCACAAGCAGTATAGGATCTCAGGAGGCGAAGCCTTAGAAGACCCGCTGCCTCGAAAGAGTCGAGCCCGGCGGTTTAGCTAGATTAGTCTATGATTAGGCCTAGGGTAGCCACTAACATACACCCCCCCATTGTAAAGCGTGTTCTCCATCAATATATAGCAACAGGACGTAGGGTTATTATCCTGAGGGAGGCCCGAACCTGTATAAAAACGGCTGTCCCTTGCTGTCAGAGCTCCTGGCACTTCGGCCCTAGAGGTCCCTACCCCCCAGTAATCATCACTCCACGAATACCGTAAGATCGCCGATTCATCGATCGTCGACATATGATGAATAAGCCATTCGGGAATTCTGTGACTAGGACAGTTTCTAATAGTTTCATCATGCATTCCCATGTCGAAGCAACGGGTTCCCTATCCTCCTAGTGAAATCATGTGATCTGTGATTTTAATTGCATTGTTCTAGCGGGTGGAAAAAATTTTATACATGAATATTTCACAACATTTAGTCCATGAGTCTAGCGGGGTAAGGAAAGCAACCATTATTTTGCCTTTCCTCTCAAAGATAGGAAATAACTTAAGGTTGATAATATTAGGTGCTACATCCCTCACTTTCATCATATCACAAATTTTAGTAAAAGTGTGAAGGTGCATCCCTACGTCTTCATTAGTGGATCCTCCAAATTGATTTTGCTAAACTGAATTTAGCAAAGTAGGTTTAATCTCAAAATATTTAGTTGCAACATTAAGATGACTAATCAGTGCCCTCAAGTAATCTTCACTAGCTAGGCTAGCAAAATCACCAAGTTTGCGATCAGCCATAAGTAACTCCCATTTGATGTTCACAAGATTAAAAGAACTAGAATGTAAAGAACTAGTACCAACTAGTTTTTTTGGATTTTTATTAAATTTCATAAAATAAAACTAACAACTAAAAGACAAATTGAAATAAATAAAAACGAAAAGAAAGCTATCGTTACCACGAGCAGCTCTTGCTTCCCCGGCAACGGCGTCAGAAAACTCAATTGATGCCGGCCTAGCAGATCGATTGTAGTAAGCTTTCCCTTTGAAGTATTACAAGGTTTATCAATTCTAAGGAAGCGAGGTGTCGTCGAAATGGTCATGGCGTTGAAATCATTCTTGGAAATTCCAGAGAGTACTAGAGATTTCCTCAGGTGTCAAATCGAAGATGGCGGTGTTCCTAAAATCGATTGTGGGGAGAAAAACTTTGCTAGTAATATTAAATACAAAAACTAAAAACAATGTAAATAAATGGTGGTAGCTACTTTGACGAGGAATAAGCCTAGGAGTAAGTTTAACTTGCAGATCAGAGTACTTGTACATGGATCATAAGTATTAATGTTATTGCACTGATAGATGTGAGATAAATAATCAAGTGGACCACATGTCCGTAATTCACCTATCCGACATCTGCCATGTCATAGGATCTATTGTCCAACCCCGGTGCCAAGGCAAAGCTAGGCATCACTAGAACTATTAAGGCGTAAGCCAGATCAATTCTTAAAGAATTGTGACTATGCTGGGTCTCCCTAGAGTCTCCTCGTGACTATCTCCTCTTTGCGTCGCTATCACTTTCTCTTCGAAGTTCACTATGAGTCCTCCCTAGTGTTTACCTTGGGTGCCTATATCAAGATGATCGTATGAGACAAATATCGAGACATCGATATACAAAATAGACATGATCCAATACAAATAATCTTCAATCTATGAGGCTAATCCTCCTCCCAAAAGCCTATGGTGGACTACTCACAATCCATAGAAATTACCAAGATGAAACCAATGGAAAACATTGCAACGACGAGATAAAGAGAGAAATACTTGATTGAAATACTTAGACCATCTTACAACCTTGCTTCTTGGCAAAAGTAATGGAGAGAGTACAAGAGCTAGATAGGTATGGTGGCTAGGGTTTGAGGAGTGGAGGGATGGTTCCCGCATGCTGTCATCTCTGCGGGGTTTTCTTCCTTCTCTTCTCCTTCTCTCTTTATATAGATCATATGTACTGTTTAGGGTTTCACAGAAAAACTATTGTGATTCTCCTCCGAGTCCCTTCACGAAAAGTGCTTGATTTGACGTTACGACACGTACCCACCTCAGTACGACCGTGCGGTATGGGCGGGCATGGTCGTACCACTGGTCGGCTAACCTTCTGGATACTTTGTTCGGGCTCTCGTTTCTTTGGGGTTGCTCCTTTTAACGAATAGTTTCCAAATATATCCATATTAAGCCCTCTTACAATGAACTTACATACATTAAGTCCAAAAAGAGAGATTTGCATAATCCTACAGTTAATTAGTCATTAGTAGCAAAAATCAGGAATTGTTCTAGTCAAAATTCATTGAACAAGGATCAAACTTGAAGAAAATAATGAGTACAAAATGGACTCAGCAGTAGGAACACTGGTCCACACCACTTAATCTCTCTTAGAAGAAGGATAATGCGATGGACCATGATATCGAAGAATGATGATGGGGGGGGATACATCTCAATCTGACATGCAGTTTCACTACTTCCTCCTGAAGAGCATCTAATCCGAAGGGATTGATAACCTTCTGAGAAATTATGTTAAAGAAAGAACACAACCTCATGATCTCAAACCTTGATACGTAGAGTATTTCTAATTACAACTGGGAGCAACTGAGTGATCAACACATGACAATCATTAGACTTTGTGCCAATCAATTTCAAATCTCCCATCGAAACAAGTCTTCTGATGTTGCAGGAGTAGCTGGAAGGAACTTTCACATCATGCAGGAATTGGCACAGCTTTGTTCTCTCAGCCCTAGACAAAGTATAACAAGCAAGTTCACAGAACGTCCGGGCCGATTTCAGTCTCTTTTGGGTGTAACTCAATGTGATTCCCATATCGAGCAAGTCAAGCCATTTTTGAGGCCATTCTTTGTTTTTCCCTTGATATTCAATAATAGACAAATCATACTATCACATGCATTCTTCTCTACGTGCATAATGTCAATGCAGTGACAAACTTATAGGTACTCCTAGTAAGATAAGTTCCAGAATATCGACCTCTTCTTCCACACGGCCTCTTCACATGTAGCCTTGACTTTCCTCGCCTTCCCATACATAACATTAATATTCTTAACCATATCATATTCATCTTTATGGTTAAATTCCTTGGGAGCTATACCATCATCGTTTCGTCCATCGAATTGTTTCTTCATTCGACAGTATAGGTGATCCTGTCTAAGGAACCTACGGTGACACATGTACATGGTTTTCCCTGAGTAATTAAGCCACACACTCGCGGTATCATCCAAGCAGTTCGTAATGCTTTTCCCCTTTTGTACTTTGCCTCGAAAGTTTAGCAAGGGCAGGATAATCATGTATGGTGCAGAACAGCAAGCTGCGCATATTGGAGTTCTCTCGCTTGTGCACATTGAATTCCTCCATCCCATCGATCCACATTTTTGAAGATCATCCATCAATGGCTCAGTGAAAACATCTATATCTTTTCTAGGTTGCTTAAGTTCTTGCACAAGCGACATCATAATTTACTTACGCTTCGTGCACAGCCAAGAAGGAAGTTTATAGATATAGACATTCACATACATGGATGTTTGCATACTTTGGGTTCGCAAATAAACGCTTCAGACGAGGAATTATAGGAAGATACCACATGACCTTGGCTAGAGTCTCTTTCGTCACCTTGTCTGCTTAATCTTTACACTTGTATCGAGATGACTTGCACATCGAACGTACATGGATGTTTGCATACTCTTTACAGAAGAGGATATAATCTTTTGGACCAGCGTGTATCCGCTGTATTTCATTCCCAAGGAACAAAGAACCTTCTTGGCTTTTTATGTACTTGTGGGCAACTCGTGTCCTTCTGGAAGCATGTCTGCTAAGACACCTAATAGTGTCGTAAAACTCTTGTCAGACCACCCACTACTTGCCTTAAATTTCATCAATTCAAGCACTGAGGACAACTTCGTGTACTTCACCTTGCATCCCTTGAACAAAGGTTCTCCAAGTCCCCTATCAAGACCTTGAATTTCTTACTCCCACATATTGCAGTTCCCTTCTACATGGCGCAACATCTCATCTAGATGGTCACGATCATCCGATGATGTATCTTCATCAGAACTAGAATCAACATCATTCGCCATATAGTTCTCTTCCTCGAAGATGTCATTATAACCACCCTCTTGTGTCATCTCCTGTTTACCGTGACTTGTCCAACATGTGTACCCACATCAAGTGCTCGTGGATCTACTCTGAGTTGTCAAACATTTGTAGATTCTAGCAGTATCTGCATGGCCAACAAATATATTTTTCCCTCTGTTCAAATTATCCTCTATCACAACTCTTATGAAATCTGACATGCCATTAAGGATTATTTACTTAAGATGTTACCATCATATATGCAGTTTCAGTCCATCTTTGCGACACATAAAAACAAATTTAATTCTTCTTAAATGTTGAGGTTTACTATATGTCAATAACAAAAAGTACCTATTAAGAGTAAATTAATTTATACAATATAATTAGTATGTCGGTTTTGACTATACGTAATGTTTAATTACCTATTTAATTGGCAAGGTTGCTATTTACCAAGTATACAAGCTACTAATAATTAAAATTTTAATTATGACAAGTACAAGTTAATATAAGACTTAATTAAAGTGTTATTTAATCATGTCATTAATATGTGTTGACTATATCAAAAGTGTAATGACCGCTTTTTGTAAAGCATGTAATTAGGACCTAAGAAGTTCCGCATGTAATAAAGTTGATGTCTGCATCTCATTACATCATGTAGATCGACTAAAGTTTGCGTAAAACTTGAAACCTTAGAAATTGGACCTAGAACCAACTTTAATAGCCCTATGAAAATAATGTAAGCCAAAACCTACTCTAATATTTTTCATGGGTCTCAAATACCTAAAAAAGACCCTCTGCAAATTTCTAAAATTGTTGAACTTACTTTGATATTCAAAGTGTAGGATAATTGCTTAAAAGACAAAAGAAGGCAGAAAAACAATCTGCCAATTAAGGGATATTTCTTTGGTCAAACTTTACAAGAATTTATATATGAACCATAAATATCTTCCTGAACCCATAAGAATTTCCTAAAAAAAATTTGGAGCTATATTCCATACAATTATAGTTTAAACCTAATATTAGCTCTATTCACATTTCAGCTAAAATGATTAATAAAACCATTTTTTTACCCTAGGAAATTATCACAGGTAGAATGCAATATAAAGATTCAATGTGATTTTCCTCAATTTTTGAAACAATGTTTTGAACCCTCTATAAATTCAAATACTAAAAGTAGCCACAAAAATCTGAAAAAGAAAAGAATAAAACCCTAACTCCAAACAGGCTGAACCGAGGCCCTTTCCTCTTCTTCCCTGGGCCAAGGCCCAACTCCCTCCCCGCCTGTGCTCGTTGGCACCCGGGCTGACCTTGCTTTCTCCCGCAGCCCGCGCCCACACCTGTTTCTCGCCTCCTCTCTCCCCTGACCGGTGGAGCCACTTCTCCTCCCTCTGCTCTCCTCCACGCGACCCCGCTCCCCTGATAGCCGCACTCACCGTGCCCATTGCCCCCGTAAGCTTTCGAGCACCCTCCTCCCCTCGTTAACCCCACCATTCTTCAGTCCTTCTCCTCGCCAACCTCACCACCAAGCCCCTGAGCTCCCACGCATCTACTCGAGCTCTCTGTGAAGTTTGCCGAGCTCCCTTCATACCGGAACACGATTGGTGTTGCAAGCTCGGCGCCGCGCCGCTGTCAGCATCACTTCCGTATCCATTGTCGGTAGCCCCTCCTCCCCTATAACCTTGCCGACGAGCTCCGCCTCGATGCCATGATCTCACTCATGGCTTTAATCCACTTCTCTTGTAGTGAAGCTCTCAGAATCCTCCCTGTCTCTGACGCTAGCCATGTCACTGCCGACGTGAAAATTTCCCCACACAGTGAGCGATAACCTCTCTCAATGCCCGTGTTTTCTTCACGAAGTCTTTCTCTTCCTCTCTGACTTCCTGTTTCCCTTAGGCGTGCTCTAGATCTCCCTGTCGCCGCGGACCGCCGCCGCTGTATGCTATTAACGCCGGCAACCTCCTTCCGAAACCCCAGCCTCGGCATCCACCTCTACGGGCTCCAAGGTGAGTCCTCAACCCTCCCCGCTCCTTTCCCTGCTCACCCTAGTGCTAAAACCTCCTCTCATAGCTAGCCCCGAACAGCGGTGCCGCCGATGAGTCTCTCGCTGCCGTCTTGCTCCACCGCCACTCCGCCGAGCACCAAAACGGGATCCCCACACTGCCAGCTTTCCAACACCACCCGCGCCGCTCAATTTGGTGCCCCGTAGGGCTCGTGCATGTGCTCGTAGCCGAGCGCCACCGCTCGGGCACGATGGCGTTTAGCCACCGGTGGCATGACCGGTGGGCTCAGTGCGTAGGCAGTTAGGTTAGTAGCCCCTGTGCTTATGACATGTGGACCCCATGTGCTGAGTCGGCCAGTTTAGAAAGAAAGGAATAAGATAAAATAAAATAGAAAAGGGGAGAGAGATTGATGGGCCCAAATCCCTTGGGCCGGGTCAACCTTGACCAAGTCGAGGTGGCATTTGGCCCCACCTGTCATAGTCGGTGGCTAGCTCCCCCTAAGTAGCAAAAGTATTGATTCCAGTTGAATTTCAAAGAAAATGGTAGAAAAGGCTAAAATTGAGTTAACTTTGAAAATTCACAGAAAATGCATATGGACTCCAAATTGAGTGATTATTTTTTAATATTCTTTTCGTCTGTAGAATTTTATGGTACAAATTTTATTCATGTTACATTGCTGGAAAATTGCAATATGGTTTTTAGAAAATAATTACTAGCTCCAGAAAAAATATATGTGGTACCAGAAGATGACTTGAGAAGTAAATTGTATCATGAATTCATTATTTCACACATATATCTTTCCATATAGTAGAATTGTACATGTGTTAACAAAACTCTAAAATTTGCGACATAAACCTTTAGAAATGCATAAGTTTAGCCCTAGAACTTTGAATTCGATGAAATCAGTTGCATCAACTTCAATTAATCATCCTCGACATGTTAGAATGCATTTGATTTATATTTGGACCTCTGTAGATACTGGTTTTGATTAATGTTCTTTTTATCATTTCTTTCGGTATTTGGCATTTGATTTCGATAGAACCGAGCAAGGCAAGGCAGTCCTAGGCCAGCATACAAAAGCTCGTTAAGATTCCTATAATTAATTCATGCTATGTTATATGATTAAGATGAAATGCTTGCTATGTGATGTTTGAACTGACGTGTGATTGTTATAATCACTTGTATGGTTAGGCTTCAATGTGCTTTTAAAATGGACTAATGCAATATGGAACCCTAAAGGTGAGATGTGAGAGGCGAGGTACTGTCATCTACAGATGAGTCGTTAGGCGAGGTGAACGTAAGCACCCAAGTCAACCAGTCAATACCAGTGTCATAGGACTTTAACCGTCACCCACGGTGGAAGACTTAGCAGAATGTTAGGTAGTCGGGGTCAGCCAGCTCCGAACTAACAGCATTTCTGGAAGTACATCCCTTTTGGTCAAGCCTTGGTTGGCTTGCTCAGAGCACATGATATAGTCTTGGTTGACTATCCATAAAAATAAACTCAAACTTGGTTGACTTGAAGTGTTTGATTTGAGTGGAATCTTGATTGAGTTCCTATGCAATTAAATCTGAGAATGGATATGGTCATGATGCATATGTTGATATTGCTTTATCATCTATGTTCATGTCATGTTTTGCTTGTTATGGATAAATACATACTTAATATTTTATTCTTGTCATTTGCTATGCTGTAATTAATTTGGGATGAGTCTACAAATGTATCTTGCAAGTAAGAAAGTACTTAGGGAATTTCATTCGTAACTTGTTGCAGGTGACCCTAGTCTTGGTGAGTATTATGATGTGGAAAATCCCGACGTTGATGCCTAGTTGTAGTTTTATCCTTCTCGATCGTATGTGTGGGTTATGTGCCTCTTTTGGAGATGGTTAGACTGCCATCTCATGGGTTGTTACCTTTCTTTCGCTGCTGTTTTTAAACCTTAAAAGCTTGTAAACGATATTCAAGTTACCTCTTGTATGCTATATGAACTCCCTTGTGTAAGAGATGAACTTATGTATCTTGTATTTCCTTTCTCTTAGAATTTGACTTGAGATATGCGAGTTGTTAATGTGATATTCTATATACCATGTGTGAATGTTTGAAGTATATGGAATGGTCGTAAAGCAGTAAGGCCTCTCTCTTGTTTCATTTTGTGTAGTAGTTCGAATGAGTGACCTGCTAGCTGAGATGTTGTGCCGGTTAGGCAGGGTGTGGGCAATCATACCAGACTTTTGAGCAATCCACTAGCCCTAGGGCTAGGTTAGGGGTGAGGATATGGTTGTTGGGCTCCTCCGATCCTACTCTACCTAATGAACTTGAGAGCGGCAATATTTCTTCACCGGACTATGAATTTGCTCTTAGTCTTTCTTTTGGATGAATATGTCTTTGCCCGGCTTGGCCAACAATGAGCGTATACGACATGTGGTGATCGTATGATTTGTTGTCCCGATGTCGGACTATCCAATGATGATGGATACATGTATCTGTATATGTATGATATGTTGGATAGTACCTTGAGTATTCAAACTTCACATCGCATTGGAGCTGGTTGTGAATTCAAGGTCCTAACAAATAGATTATCGATATTTTATTTCATACAAACTACCAAGAGTTACAATATCTATTTATTAAGAGGTACAAGTTTAATAATGAACATGATAAATCAATTTTAAAATAATAAATTATTCATTTATGCTATATTTCTCTCTTTCCTAATATCTAAGCCATCAAAAATTCTACTTTTCGCCACCCTAAATAGCTAGCAACATGTACAATTTGTCATTCACAATACAATCTACTAATAGCCTCAAAATCGACAAGAAAAATAATATTTTGCCATACACCAAAGTCTAGATCTAAATTCTCTCTCTTCATGAAGCTAAATTTACCAAATTATTTAAATATTTTAACCAATCACTAATCTTAGATCACCAATATCAAATCAATATGCAATATCTTCCTCAAATTCAAGGGTTTTTTTTTGACTAATTGGGCTCCAAGCCACAAAATCATGAAAGCTTCCGCCGCCACCGTGTAAGAACTAAACACTGAAGACAAAGCTCAGGTCTATCGACTGATAACAAATGGACGTCTTATCACAGACGGTTTTCAAATAAAACCGTATGTAATATGCCACTCATTGCATGCAGTTACTATTAAAATCCGCCTACGATAACCTAGTCTGATATCATAGGCGGTTCTTAGTAAAAACCATCTGTAATATCTGCTCATCATAAGCTACTCGCATTGTTAGGAATTAGCCCAGATAGTTCTTATTGCGAACCGCATGTGATATGTTTCGGTACAAGCGGTTTTTGGATAACCGCCTCTAATGAGGGTCCGTGATGACCCAAGTAGTGAACGTGACAAATAGTAAAGCTACCATTTCACTAGGTCGTACATGAAATCGACGCGCCGCCACAGATCTCCGCCACTGCCACGCTGAAAGTTGCCGAAGGTGATTAACAGAGCCAGCAACAGCCCAAACCTCAGTGAGATCAACTCGATGAACTGCCTCTTGAAGCTCTCTATGACGAGTAGTAGGAAGAAAACTACGGCACCGGGGCATGTTGTCTCGGAGATCCCCATACGCTGACGTGGGAGAAGAAAAGGCGGACACAGCTCTCGTCGTCCGCAACACCGCTGTATGCCTGAGGGGGTCCAGACCAGCGAGTGGGCCTCCCGGAGGGAAGGTTATGGCCCTCCTCAAGAGAAATAGCTTGCAAAAAGATGTGGCAGAGCCTAGGCATGACGAATCAGGTTGCCGGAGGTGATGGATCCAGTAAAAATCAGCCACCAATAGCCAAATAAAAGGCCCCTTAATGGCCAAATCTTGAAGGTTGAAGCAACTGATGCTGTGGAGCTTCAAATTTTTAGTGTCGTGGCTCCAACACTGTATTGTGGAAGAATTGAAAATGAGGGATTGGAGGGGTGCAGGACAAGCCAATGCGCCACCATGGGTCCAAGCTTCCCAAAGCGGGATCTAGCAGCTTGAACATCCTCTCGTGCTGTCACTCGCATGGTAGCAACGGAGGTTGTGGTCGAAGCCGACAGGAACCAGATCTGAGAGGATCTTCGAAGGAGAAGCAAGCTTGGAGGTAGGGTGACTCAAGAGAAGAGGGAGGGAGGGAAAAGGGAAAAAGGTTTGGGTGGCTTGAAATTTTTTTAATGCACGTACTTGGTCAAAGACTTAGGACGTGCATGGTCCCTTCGGAAGAAATCGATTTCCCTTTTTGTTTTTCTGGGAAGGGAGGCATCGATTTCGACAACCTATAGACAAGCTCAGCATGTATTGGGCACAGCCACAGCTTATCGGTGTACTCAAAAGGTATTACTTACTGACAATACAAATTAATGGTTAAAGATAGTGGTAAAACTCGACACTGCGCTAGCTAAGCGAGCACAAATGCACCTCGATTTTCCTTTATTCTGACACTCTTGGTTTTTCATGGCCTCCAGTTAAAATTCATTCAACCGTTAGTTTTTTATTAATACACTAATCCTGGCATCGACATAGGATGTTTTTTTGACTGTCTGAATCGTACATCTAGTATCGTCGTCTCCAATCGACTCAAAACTCCTCTCTGAATCGTACATCTAGTATCGTCGTCTCCAATCGACTCAAACTCCCTGTTTCTACTCTAAGGGGTGGTGTCAGCTTTGCTCGCGACCAAGGCTATGCCCAGGTCAGTGTGGATACGGATTGTGAAGTCCTTGACAATATATGGTTACATCGTCATCCCAATTGGTCGGTTGTGACCGGCTTGCTTCTTGAGGTAAATGAGCTTAGTTCTGGGTTTTATCTTTTCATGTTTAAGTTTGTTTGAAGGCAGCCGAGTAAGCTTAGTTGGGGGAATTTTGTGCTAAGTTTGGTTGCACACAAGGGCTGTAACTCTTTCCAAGCGAAAATACTTCCCATAAAATTCCTACATTCAGAACATGACCTGAAGGCGAGGGTGTAATATGTGCGATGATCATCTTGTGGATGCATTTT
The DNA here is from genome assembly GCA_019208055.1 of Stipa capillata. Classification (NCBI taxonomy): domain Eukaryota; kingdom Viridiplantae; phylum Streptophyta; class Magnoliopsida; order Poales; family Poaceae; genus Stipa; species Stipa capillata. Next base: position 174,212 of record JAGXJF010000520.1, on the reverse strand, counting down.
CTTGCTAACTATGCACAAGGCTAAGACAAGCAACATCAGTAAAAATATAAAATGCTACTGCAGAGGATGTTCTTTTGCGAAGAGTAAATCAGTCAAAACTACTACACTTTCTGAATCAAAAGTACGCTTCTAAACGCACTTTTTTGACATAATATTTCACAAAACTATACTTTCAAGAGTTGTAGCAGTGCAGTCGTCAGCCACGTGGCAGCTTAATTATGAGCGTTGTTGCATCCCTTAAGTGTTATTTTGTGAAATATGATGTCAAAGAAGTGTGGTTATGGTTATGGGAAATATTGTCAAAGAAAGTGCACCTCTCTGAAATGCACGCTTAAAAGTGAGGTTTGTTCGTGAAATGTTATATTAAAGAAAATGTGTTTATGCGGCTATTTTTTAAAATAGTTTTGACGAAAGAAGTGTTGTTTTCTGAAAGTTGAAAAATTGAGAATATCACCCTGGAAAAAACATAAATCCGCAATCGCTCTAGTTCTGTAAAACTTAAAGCTCTGGACATCGGCTCAGTCGGCTCAGTCTCCAAAACTGTAACTTGACCGCAAGTTTATATTGTGTTATATAGGTATATAGATATATAGATTTATAAATCCAACAAAACAGTTCTGAAAATATTTTTTTAGATGTATTTAGATATATAGATTTTAAATATCTATTCTAAATTTTCTAAAAGATACTGGTAGCAAAAAATTTGCATCCAAAACATGTTTCCGAGAATTGGTAAGTAGCAATCTGGAGCGGAGAGTGTATATACACTTTATTGTTATATATAAAGGATAGTTTATTCATAAATTGTCTGAAATTGTTTTAGATCTCATTCGACTTTGTAAGCAACACACAACTAAAATTACACATTTTCAAGACTATAATTTTAAGTCAAGTAATATATAAGTGAGAAGTGCTTCTATACTCTTCTAACCTAATTTTTGCACGATTTTTAAAGCACTGCACTGATCTCAAAGCAGCAGCTAGTGTTCAATGGGCTGGCCCATATCCAAAACCCGCCCACGCGTGCCCTCGCACGCCGCCTCGCGCCCTGCCGCTCCCGTGCACCGCCGCCTCGCCCCTGCCGCCACCCTCGCGCGCCGCTGCCCTCGCGCGCCGCCGCCCACGCGCGCCGCCGCGCCCCTGCCGCCGCCCTCACGCGCCGTCGCAGCCCTCGCACGCCGCCGCGCCTTGCCGCTCCCGTGCACCGCCGCCTCGCGCCCCGCCGCCCACGCACGCCACCGCGCCCCTGCCACCGCCCTCGCGCGCCGCTGCCCTCGCGCGCCGCCGCGCCCCTGCCGCCGCCCTCGCTCCCCTGTCGCCCTCGCGCGCCGCCGCCCACGCGCGCCGCCGCGCCCCTGCCGCCGCCCTCACGCGCCGTCGCCCTCGCGCCGCCGCCCGCGCACGCCACTCCTCCCCGTCGCCGGACGCTCCTGCCGCCGCCCCAGCAAACTTCTGACGCGGCGAAGCGCAAACGGCACAGCGAGGAAATCTGCTTGCGTCCTGGGCACCTGCGGTCGGCGAGTAATGTTGCTGGTCACCCCTGCGCTCGCCCACTTTCTCCAAGTCGCGGTCCCTGACGGCGAAGCGAAGTCCCGTTCGCGGCGGGGCGCGAGGCGGCGGTGCACGGGAGCGGCAGGGCGCGGCGGCGTGCGAGGGCTGCGACGGCGCGTGAGGGCGGCGGCAGGGGCGCGGCGGCGCGCGAGGGCAGCGGCGCGCGAGGGCGGCGGCAGGGGCGAGGCGGCGGTGCACGGGAGCTGCAGGGCGCGGCGGCGTGCGAGGGAGGCGTCGGGTGGGTGGTGCGAGGGCGCGCATGGGCGGGTTTTGGATATGGGCCAGCCCATTGAACACTAGCTGCTGCTTTGAGATCAGTGCAGTGCTTTAAAAATCGTGCAAAAATTAGGTTAGAAGAGTATAGAAGCACTTCTCTATATAAGTTTAGATGACTAAGATTTACAAAAATTTCATATAATTAAAATTAGCAAATACATATATATATATACACATATTTGTTATTTCTAAGTAGGTTGAGAAATTGTTATTTATAAGTGGACCAAGTTGCACATCATCAACTTTGACTTTGTGGAACTTTAGGTCTAGAAATATTCAATAGTCTAGTTGCACATCTCTACACCTAAACTTATAGACATTTTTTAAAATATATAATCATCTAATTAACCGTTAGATAAAGAATAATCAACTCGGTTGATTTAGAAATAGACAACCCCGTTTATAAATTCTTAATTTGCATACACAGTTTAAACACCCGCTCAAACTTCACATAATCACAAAGCGAACGCAACATACGCTCAAGCAGCTGACATTCATGCAATCCATTCAAAGTTGACCACACTGCCGTCCTCACATCCAATTAATGCAGCTTCGTATACTTATCGATACCACCTCGTTACTCACGAAATTTGCCACTTGACACTAGTTTACTTCTCCGCTGGGGTCCTGGTCAGCGACGTGAACGTGACCACCGGCTCCACCGGCATCTCCTTCACGTCGGCGGCGAACGTATCGTACCGCCGGAACAGCTCAGCCACCATCAGCCGCCCCACCGCGACCACCATGTCCTTCCCAGGGCACTGCTTGTTCCCCTCTGCCGGCTCGCCGGTCTCCGGCCAGTTCGACCACACCACGTGCGCGAGCAGCCGCCGCCGAGCCCCCTCGTCGCCGCCGACGAACCGGTCCGGCACGAACTCACCGGCGCGCTCGAACACGCGCTCGTCCCGCGTCGCCAGAAGCTGGTACCCGAACACCATGTCGCCCTTGCGCACCTCGTACGCCGCGTCGTGGCTCTCGACGACCAGGTCCTGGCGCGTGCGGCCGTACTGGAAATTCACCGGCGGGTTCATGCGCAGCGCCTCCCACACCACCGACTTCACCAGAGGCATCTTGTCGACGGCGGATACGGTGATCTCGCGGCCGTAGGGACGGCGGAGCGGACCTCGTCGGCGAGCCTGGCATGCAGAGCTGGGCCAGCGCGGGCTAGCCACTTGACGAGGTGCGGCAGGAAGATCTTGAAGCCGCCGTAGGCGTTGAAGATGGCGACGAAGACGATGTTGTGGAGGAGCTCGTCGCGCGGGATGCCGGACTGGGTTTTCTCGGCGTCGTCCAGGACGCCGGAAGCGGTGGTGGCGAAGTACGCCGTGAGGGCGGCATAGTCGCGGCGCACCAGGAACAGCGGCAAGCGGAAGGTGTGTAGGAGGAGGTCTTCGAGTGGCCACGGCTTGATGTTCTTGCTCGCGAGCGGGTGCAGCTGTAAGGCGAGCCACTTCACGGCCTTCATCACGGCGGCGTCGCCCATGGCCTTGCTCGGCGGAGTGCCGCCGAACAGCGCGGCGCAGGTGAAGTCGAGCATGTGTTCTCGTTGAGCTTGTTGAACTCGACGGGGCCGGTCGACGCGCCACCGAGACCGGAATCGACGGCATCGAATATGGCATCGAATGCGGCGCTGAAGGCCGGGGCGACGTGGTGCATCCGCGCGGCGGCGAGGCGGAGCACAACGCGCTTGAGCGCGGCGTGGCGGGGATCCGCCGCGTCGAGGAATGCGAGCGGGCGGTGGCCGCCGAAGAGCTCGAGCGAGGGCATGAAGGTGCCGTCGAGCGTGTCGGCCTTGTCGACCCTGGAGTCATCGATGAGCACGCGGAAGCTGCGCGCGTCGAGGAAGGCGACGACGCGGGAGTCGCCGGAGAGGAACGGGCCGGGAGGCATGTTGACGCGCAGAACGGTGGCGCCGCCGTGGCGGGCGATGCGGGAGCGGAAGTACTCCTCCGGGCCCTGGAAGTAGTAGTAGTCCAGGCGGTCTCGCAGCGGCGAGAAGAACGGCACGCCGTGGCCACCCGGTATCTCCCGGATCGGAAGGCCCGACAGCGGCAGCTTCTCCAGCAGCTCGCTGGCTGCGGTGGCGTCGCCGTAGTTCGCTCGCTTCGACGTCATGGTTGTCGGACCGGATGAAGTGCAACGAAGTAGTGTGAGCATTGTTTCGTACTCTCGTTACTACTCCAATGCAGTGGTGTTGCTCAGCTAGTTTTGTATCACGGTGTACTGAGGCGGGCGCGAGATGCTGTACGTGGGACATTTACTCAGCTTATGGATTCAAGTAGAACGTTATACCTTTCCTTACGAAATTCATTCGCTCATCGGTTTTGTTAAGTCGTGGTTGGCTAAAATTTCTAAAATTTCAGTAACCCCCGCTGTATATCATTAAGGCTAAAAATTATGGTCTAAAAAATATGTAACTTTAGTTTTAGTTTGTGGGCCACATGAAGTGAGCTGGGGATAATACCAGTTAGATCTTACTCCAAAGGCTTAGAAAACCCATAGTGTGGCCATAAGTATGGCCGTAACGGCAAAAGTATCTTTATGAACAGTCCAAAAGCATCGTAGAAGTTGACCATAAGACAATTTTCTCAAGGTCAACCCACGAGCTTGCGACAGTCCATAAGCCATTAAATACTAATAGTTTAAAAAATGATTCTTGCACAAAGTCGTTGCTCCTTCCAAACTAGCCGTTTGCTCTCCTTCAAGCTAGTTGTTGCTTCTTAACAAACACAAGTTCATCTTACTATCTATTTAACGAGAGAAAGAAAAGATCATATCATCCTCAAACATAAGTTCATCATCTTCTCAAATAAAAGATGCATCCAAACAAAAATTATGCCAATGTAGGTTCCCCAAATTACCAACAGGAAATAGAAACTTCCAATATACTCAAAACTTCCCACCTCAGTTTCACACAAATTCCCTTCAATTCCCGTATGGTTAAGCCTATCCACCATATGTTTTGTTGCAGAATTTCCATTCTTTTGTTCTTCCCAGCAACTATGAACCATATCCACAAAGTATTTGGAGCTACATCAAGTCGAGCATCACCACCTCTTCATCATGTTGCTTTGTTTGGAGCTGTAGCAACATATCTTCACATGGATTAGATTCAACCACTCAATCTGGAAGACAAGACAAGCAGCCTACTCATATTGAAGAAGTATTGGGTAGCAGTGAAGAAGAAGAAGAAGAGAGGAGAGGGCTGCTATCACACCCTGATTTTCAAAACCATTATAAACATGTCATTGCATGTAGCAAATCAGTCTTAAGTCTTGCCAAAGTATAAAACACCCATGACATCGTCATCATCGCAGGTACATGGAACCTCCAATCCTATACACACACCATATACATATATACACAAACCCTAATGACGACTAGCAAGTATTTGACACCAACGCATGCAAACGGATTCTTTCAACCTCCACATACACCCTATACACCACTTTCCAACTCCGAACCCTAACCCTATGCCTTAATCCCCTTTTCCGCTAATATTTTCTTTTGTCGCAGAAACCCTAATACCATGACCTTATGCATTTCTGCCGCTCCAAAAACTCTAGGAAAATTCATGAGACAATCTAATATCATCTCCAACCCAGATATAAAATAATCTTGGGAGGACTAGTGCAAAAATATTTAAATATTAATTTAACAAAGTGTAGATCAGGATCCAGCATTGAACTACAACATGCCCAAATAAATCTCAGAAAAATTTGAGAAAATGCCACAATGCTCCCTATAGTCCCAGGAGCCCAGATATACAAAAATATATGCACATCATATTCAAAATTGTGAACAACCTCCATCGAACACCTTTGCTCTAACTATTCCTCCACATGAAATCATGAGCAAACCTCAACGGAAGAAATCTCTAAAAATTTGTGGGGGCCTCTCTTCTATCCCATCTACACACCTACCCCATAACTCTTACCAGTAGCGCTTCTTCTTGTCCTCTACACCTTAACCCTAGCCATTGGTGTCTCGTGGCATACAAGTAACCGAGCTATACCTCCTCCAATGCTGTTCCTTTTCGGTGTCAAACCCTCCTATGCCCTTGTACACCTCACCACTTGCTCCATGGCGTGATTTGACACATGGGTGCACACCAGGGCACGCTCGTGCCATGCCATGCATACTCTGGACGTGCATCGGACAAGCACAGGGCGTGTGCATAGCACCCTCGCTGCGCCACCCGTCGATACCAGCACTGCCCTTTCATGCCACCGCCTGCCACGTGACCCTCCACATCCTCCCCTGGCACAGCCCCACCGCCATTGGCCCTCTGCACCATCGCATCGGCGACACGAGCTAGCGCTGTGGCTGCCGCATGCGTCCTATTCCTCCTCTATTTATAAAGGCCACTCGAGTCCCTCCTTCCCACTCGCACAACCCCTCCTTCTTCCCTCGAACCAACGGAACCAAAATTGGCTCCCAGGGCCGTCCCCTTCTTCCCCACACCCGAGCCAATTTGCTGCCCTCGCCCAGCCAAATTGGGTTGATGCCAAGCCTAATTAACCAAGCTATGATCACCATCATGTTCCTCATCTCGTGCTAAGCCTAATTCTTTCCCCAATTTCTGGAATCAAGCGCATTGCCGCCGTTGTCGGGTTTGCTCTGGACACCATTCGTGCCTGCTGACGTGTGGGGCTACCACGGTAAATGACCCCCGAGATGGTAAGCACTTCTACACCTGCTGTGCCTTCCGCGTCCACGCCTGGAAGGCGTAATTCCGCCTCGTGGGAGGTGCATTCTATCTAGAAGAACCGGTTTTCTTTTTCTACCATCACCAGACCCCCTTGGTTCGACCGGTTAGTTGTGTTCCAGACCGGTTTTCTGGAGTCTCATCCAGGTTCTGGGAACTAGAAAGTATTGCTCATCTTTTGGTTCAAAAAGCATTTCCAAAATTCAATAGTTCTTGGATTTAAACAGTGAAAATTAGATTTAGGATTAGCTTTTATTTTTCTTTGAAACAACATATATGCTATATATGCTATTTCCAGAGCTCTAAAAATATGACCTAAGGTTCTCTAGCCCTAGAAGATTTCTGAAGATTAAGAGAAGAAGAAAGTATAAATTGTTTGAGAAACAAAGAACCAACAAGCTCATTTCCATGTCTAATCGGAGATCCATATTTTATGATTATATATCAATTGCTCGTGGTTTTTCTTTTCTTCTCTTTAACCAAAAATTTTAGAACCTTAGAGACCTAGTATTAACTTGATTTCCGCATATACCACCCTAGACCTTCCTTGATGAAGTCATAAACTTAAGAACTTAAAGGTTAATATGAGAGTCTGTTTTCCGAAACCCTAACCTGACATCCTTAGAACTAAGATGCCTAATACCTCGTAATAGTAGCATCAACTTCTTTTACGCATGCATATCATTTGGTTCTTGTTGGTGTTGCTCTGTTTGGTTGCTTATTTGGCTTTCTTCTACGTGTAGTTGACGAAGTGAGGTACATGCGTTAGGAAGATTCGGAATCACCCCTGTGTCAGGATCAGGATCAAGGACTGCCAGGCAAGCATTTCTCACCTTGACCATGTTGAAACCTATATGTTATGAACTTAAGTATTTTGTTTTCCGACTTGCATGCTATATGAGTATCCACACTATGTTAAGTAAGGATAGCTATGACCTATGGATGCAAAACCAAAGATCTGTCTCGATATACCTTTGTAACCCTAGCATTAAACACTGGACATGGTAGTTTTGGTGAAGTAATAAATTTATAGGATGTAAGCCAAGCTTAGACCCGCTCTAGAACAAAACCCAAAACTTTTACAGGTTCGGGAATTACTTTTGGTTCGGGAATAAAATCCTTGGGGTGGCGTGAGTTGCCTAGGGAGAATGTTGAAAGTGTTTTTACCAAAAACCCAAAATCAAATGGGAGATAATTTCAATTCGGGTGAAAATGGTAAGGGGAGTTTGGAGATTGATGTAGCATGTAGGGGCATGGCTATCAGGTGATAATATGGAGTCTTGCTCGAATCAAACAAGGACCGAGCCTAAGTGCTGCTAAACCAGGTTCACCCCATACATCCACATGGCCTTTGTGGGAAGGACTTGGCTAATCATCCCGTCGACTACTAGTGTCTGGACCCGTGGGCAGTAGGAAGATAAGTGCTAGATGGATGGCTATCCCTAGAGGACCTCCACGTAGCTATGTAGGAAGTTGTTCGACACAAAAGTGAGTTCCACTTCAGGTTATGTGTCGGGGACCGCCGAACATAAACGAAACTGGGTTAGGCTCACTAGCAAGTTCAACCCTAGTACGAAAATGGGGGAAATGTCTCGTTGTAATAACCCTGCCGATACACCTCATGAAGTTTATTCGTAGCGCTCGACAATAAGGGTGACTTACATCTTGTGGGTAAAACCGTACAACCTCTGCAGAGTGTTAAAAATCTATTCGAATAGCCACGTCCTTGGTTATGGACACAATATAGCAAGGCCACACACTGGTTAGACTAAGTTTTGTTTGCAAAAATCTGGGAAGGGACTAAGGACGTGGGCATGATGTGTCCACAAAGTGCAATTTAGGCTATGGGCGCATAGCAAAGAATTGTAGGAGAAAGGGCTAGCCGTGCTATGAGGGATAGTACGGATAGGTATCGGGGTTTAGAGTAGGTGATAGAGGAATCTATCGGCCTTAGTTGGGAAGAGGGTAGCGGAAGCTACCACATTCAAGTTCATACTTGAATGAGCTAAAATCAATTTCAAATTGCTTTAGAATCTACTATCAATATGTTCAACTGCAAACTTATTTTTCTGCACAATATACAACATAGGATAGAGCTGCCTCCCTCAAATCATCCCTTGCATAAATTATAGCCATTATATTCTCCCGTGGAAATTGCTTGCGAGTGCATTCAATGTACTCACCTGACTTGTTGATGTGACAAGGCGAAGAAGAATGCTACTTCGAGGATGACCAAAGCAATTATGTGGGCTAGGGCGTTACCCCAGTCAGTTGCCTACTGGGTAGGAATATTGATGGGCCGTATCTACGTATTTTTATATTCTGCTGTAGACTCTTTTATTCAGCCAATCGGCTATGTATGTTCAATAAAGACCTTAATGGCCTATTTGTGTAACAGACTCGGTATTGTATGACCATGTTATCAAGCATCTTATGTGTACTGGCTACTGATCATGGGACTAGTATAGGAAGCACAGGGGTTTTCCGGCCTTAAAAAATCGGGTACACCATGGTGCGCACCAACTGGACAGAGAACGAGAACGAGCGACTTCCGAATGCCTGGATAAAGCATTCTGTTGATTCAAGTGATGCCAATACAAAGAAGGCAGAGCATTACTGGAGGCAAGTAGCTAATGAGTTCGACTCCAATAGTCCTGTTAATTCAAACAAAAGGACAATCAAGCAAATGAGGAGTCCTTGTGGTACTATGAACAAGCCTATTACACAATTCTTTGGTGGTCATGCCCGAGCTAGAAGGTCTTATGTCAGTGGGCAATCTGATGATATGCTTATAGCTACAACTCTGAGTGGTTCAAAGGAGAAAACAATGGGAAATCTTTTACAATGGAGTATCTATGGGATATTCTCAAAGATCAGCCTAAGGAAAAGCCAATATAATGATGAGTACAAGAACAAGAGAACAAATATCTCAAATTCTGAAGCATATACATCATCTTCCAACCAAGAGATAGGGGATGCAGACATCAACAAAGAGAGGAGTCCGAAGGGGTAAAAGAAGGCAAAAAGGAAAAGGAAAGTGTCAACCGCAATCAAACAAGCCATCTGAATACATGTTATTGTTTCATGATGCTATTGGAATAAGATTAACATCTTTGGTTCAGATAGCAGAAGCCTCAAGGAGAAGAAAAAAAATGACTAAGATACAAACATACTTAGATATGTTGGCTAAATATACGTCGATGTACACTGAGGCAAAAATCTTGCAACATGAGCAGGCTTTAGATGTTTTGGGCAAGGAACTATTTGGTAGCTAGTGTTTATGCATGTTCTAGTGGCCTCTATTTTAGTTTATGTTCATGTAATCTCTATCATCTAGATGTAATATCTATCAATTCAGATGTACACTTCAGATGTATTCTCTAACTATTCCATGACCTTGATGAAGTTGTGAAGCTATACACATAATGCATACTATCGACGATTGGTAAACCGCCGATCTTACGACATTTGTGATTAGAAGATTTGTTGAACGGTAGGGACCCCTAGGGTTGTATCGAACCACGGTGAGGCACACAGAGTACACCTTTTATACAGGTTCGGGCTTCCCTCAGGATAACAACCCTACGTCCTGTTGGTATACATTGAATATCAAGTAGAATACAAGAGAATTGTTAGTGACTAGTCTAGATGGGATCTATAACTAGTTGGGAATCTCCTTACGATGATCTGCTAGGGCTCGACTTCCTTGAGGCGACGGGTCTTCTCGGGGACGTCGAAAGGCTACGAGCTTTCTAATTGACGATCTCTAAAAGCTTGTTATTGATGATCTTCTTCTCTTGTAAAGGGTTACAAGGCTTTTTTTTCCTTCGCAGGGCCTTCGAGTCATTTTATAGGTGGTACCCCGTATCTGATACAGAGTCGTCTCCGACTAGGACTCCAACTATCCTTAAATATAGGGATAGACTTACTTGTTTAAGGGGTATCTGGTATCCTGTGGGTAGTTACCTTATCTCCTGGAGTCCATCACAAATACGTCAGCTATTAGGGTATCAAGGGTATTGTATATGGATACTGTCTTCATATATAGTGGAATTATACTACTCATCGTTACATACCTTCGTTGACTTCAATTTGGTTGAGCATCTGGATGTGCTTCCATGCCTACAAGAATGAATCAATGCCATTGTTAACATACATGTCAAGAGTAGCAAATGTGTAAACTAGTTGTTGGAAAGACTAACATAAAGCAAAAGAAAAAGTAGCTATTGAAAAAGTAGCCGTTGGAAGAAATCATCTAAAAATAGATAGCACTCCTTCACCTATATACTACAGTCCATCCCAACAAACCACCGCACTGCAAAAAATTTCTGAACATTCAGACGATTCCATCAATAGTGACTACCTTGAAGAGATTATGGAGGACAATATAAATGATCCATATGTGGCTCGAATGGAAGGTCAAGTTGAAGCTCGAATGGAAGCTCAATTATTTGGTGAATTTTACCAACAAATGCACAGTCAAGGAGGTATGTTGAGAGATCATCAAGGTGATCATGCTCGATTGTTTGCTTATAATTTTTCCAGTGGTCCTTCATATACTAGTGCACAATTTTGTCGAAGGTTTAGAATGAGAAGTAATTTATTTCTACACATTGTTGAAACCCAGCGCACAATTTCGTCGAAGGTTTAGAATGAGAAGGCCTTTATTTCTACACATTGTTGAAAACCTTAGTGCTTGGTCTCCATACTTTCGTCTAAGAACAGATGCATTCGATAGGGTGTGTCTATCACGACTGCCATCAGAATGTTGGCGTATGGTTCACCAATTGACCTCATGGATGAAACTTTTGGAGTTGCAGAAAGTACAGCATTGGAGTGCATGGCTACGTTTGTTCAAGGTGCGAGGGTGATATTTGGTGAGCAATATCTTAGAAGGCCTATTGAACAGGATGTCCAACATTTGCTTGAAGGAGGGAAGGCCCATGGATTCCGTGGGATGTTAGAAAGTCTTTATTGCATGTGTTGGGAATGGCCAAATTGTCTGGTTGCATGGAAGGGGAAATTTACAAGTGGAGATCACAGAGTACCCACTATCATGCTCGGATCAATTGCTTCTAAAGACCTATGGATATGGCATGCCTTTTTTGGTGTTGCTGGTTCTAACAATGACATAAATGTGTTGAACCAATCACCTTTGTTCACAGAGGTTTTGCAAGGAAGAGCTCCATCGGTGAAATTTGATGTTAATGGGGTAGAATATAATATGGGATACTATCTAGCAGATGGTATTTATCTAGAGTGACTAATATTTGTCAAATAAATTCCACTAGCAAGTGAGAAGGATAAATTGTTTGCAGCGCAGCAAGAAGGAGCAAGGAAAGATGTGGACTCTCTTTCAAGCTGCTACCTCTCGAGGATGCCCTTGCGTCTCCTCGATCACTATGGCTAGCTTCTTGCTCCACTCCGGAGATTACGAGCTCCACAACCACTTCATAAATCACTCGGGCCTCTTCACAAGCTTCTTGAAGAGATCACTAAGACAACACCACCAAGTTGTCTAGGAATCAATGGCCCCAAGAGTAACAAACTCTCGGACTCTCACTCAAAATCAATCGACATTGAGTGCTCAAACCGATGCAATCGATGCAATCACTAAGTGCAACCAATGCACTAAACCTCCCTAACACCTCACTAAGAACAACACATGCACTAGAGGGACTAGATGGGTGGAAGCAAGTGGAGAAGGTCAACAAATATCTCTAGGGGCAACAGCAACTCCCCCAAGCTGGGCCTAGGGGGCTACTTATAGCCAACTTTCAAAACGAGCAGTTGGGTAGTTTTGACAATGCAGCCGGCTTAAACCAACCCCCCCTAGACTTGTCAGACTGGCCACATAGACACGATCGGAAACGACCATTGGACACTAGGGACTACACAGGAACACTATACCATGGGGTCTTCGGAATAACCCAGATACTCTGGAGGAAAACTTCCTAAATGTACTTAGTGAACCTCAGATACTCCTAAGCGACCATCTAGGAAAAAAACTACTCTCTATTACTCCCCCGGATACTCTGGGTTTAACCCAGACTAACTGACACCGACCACATAGAGATGGCCGGTCATACCGCCCAACAGGGATGATCAGACCGCCACCATGTTCCAAGCACACTAACCCTGGGCTTCTTGCGCTAATTATTCGGAGCAATCTCCGGACACTCTAGGAGCACCTTGAAACTATAACATTTATCTGTATACTCTAGAAATAGAATTCTCAGAGTCCTTGAACCTTGGCTGATCAAACCAACCACCTTGGCTAGTAGGATCTCTCACGCCTATACACAAAGTCTAGGGACAACTCAAACAAAGATGAACCACCGCCCAAGCCTCTGAGCACTCACAACTTGGAATCTCCGAACAAGCTAGAACACCAAGTTCTAGCACCTCCATCACAAAGGGAACATGACGACATGCAACACATGCAATGGTTTGAGCATTCGATACGTGACATGATCAGGTTACTCGTCCGATAGCCCCTCTTGATAGTATGGCTATCTATCCTATAATCCAGTTTCCCTCCAAACTCCTTGAGACTAGTAAAAGAGAAAAACCTATTATAAGCATACATTTGCCTTGCGCATTCGACTTGAGCCCGATGACATCCAACATCCTCGCTCCAAGCATGAATCACTTTGATCACCATCGGTTTATGAAGTCTTTCATTTGGCTCCCCCATAATCCATTGTGGGAAGCCTTCTCTTGAGAACATTTTTACTTATCCATTTTCACTTGATAGACTGCAAGCTTCAAGCATATATCTTATCATGATGCTTATCTTGAACTTTCTTTTCTCAACCTTGATGACCATCGCCACTTGACGTCATCCTTTCATGAGTTTTTAGGAATCGTCCCCATGAGTGGCACCTAACCCGCATGCACACTCTTACACATATAGAATGGGTTAGTTCATATAAAGAAATAGACAATTGCTTATAGAGTTCATTTGATCACACTATGGCAAGTGATACAATCTCTACACTCATATGTTGACCATCTTGAATCCAATCCTTGGATTTCACACAGGTCAACCTCCACCTTTTCTTGAGCTTCATCGTGGTCATATATGGCTTCCTCACTGTGCTCATTATTGACTCGTAGAGGTTCTTCTTGACCTCTTTCTTTATCTCTTGAAGCCATACGATGAATTATTTTCTTGAACTCCTTGCTTCAAGATCTTGATCACTCATAACCATTTTGAGTTACACCATGAACTTCATCTAGGTCATCTCTTGATCTTTTCATTTATCTTGATGCATATATCTAAATTGATGGCATTCAGCCCCGAACCCATGCAATATCTGTCATGCATCACCTGTGGAACACAATCTTATATCTAGCTTAAGAAAACTGTTAGTCCATAGGAATTGTCATTAATTACCAAAACCATACTTAGGGGCTAGTTGCACTTTTAGCATGGATTACTCTGCACAATATGATAGTTGATGATGAGAGAGAAGAGGGGAGATCTACACAAGAGATATTGGATAAAGTATATGAAGAGGAGAGATTTGCGTAGCCAATGGGAAAAATTACCCTAGGCCCAATTCATGAATTTACTGCTGATCTTGAAATAAACAGAAAAACTCATGACGAGCGTTGCATCATCGATTCAAGGCTGATCTGGTATAGCATATTTGGCAATGTTTCGATGGTAATGCAGCTTAAAATTTATTAGGCTATTATTTGTAATGCAATCGTACTGTTTATAATAAGTGCACTAGAATTCCAAAGTGACTCACCATGGCCGCCTCTCCTCCCAATAGGTCTGCAAAAATCTTCTCCTTTGCCTCTCCCATCCACCAGTGTTCTAAACGCATATCTACAATAGGAACAATCATATTTGAGTATATCCTGCTCAGTGGAGAAATAACAATGCTAATCATGGTATCAAGTTCTAATACCTCCTCCCATGGCTGTAGCTCGTCCCATGGCCGTGATGCCCTTCTCCTATGGTCGCCTCCTCCTCCTCCTCCTCCCATGGCCGTTGTCGCCTTGCTTCTTGTTGATCCGGCGCCAAGTGGATAGGATCCGGTTGCTCCTGTACCTTAGACGGCCAAAATTGGGGGCGGTTGGGGGGAGGAGATTTTTTATGACAATCAGTCCCAGCTTATAAGCTATTTTGACCGCACAAATTGTGTAGATTTGTGTTGGCTTGTAAATTCAGCTGTAGGTTCCAACTTATGGTCAATTTGGCAATATACACTATGGATGTCCTAAGAAATGTGTGGGATTCCATAAAATCAGATAATTGCTAACGAGTATTCGAGTGTTCTTTCATTGTGGGAGTATTCATATTCTCATTCATATGATTTTCCTACTATAAGGTAAGAGCAGGAGGGTGGAGATCTATTGGATAGAAATCTAAATGCTTATCATTTTAGTGCAATACTTTATAATTAAAAAAGCATGGGAATTGAGTACTCCCTGAATAGTCTGATACATTTAGAAATAGACAAGTGCACGAAGTTCATAGGTATTCATATCTTTCACAAACAAAAATACTAGACAATCCACAAAAACCCATGGATCACTTTTGAACCAAAGTTTTCACTTTCTTATTTCTTATTCTAGAAAATTTGGAGGATATGCCACAAAAAGCTCAAGAATATCGAAATATTTTCCCCGTTGTAATATCTTTTGAGAAAATTCACCTGGAGTGAATTATTCTTTACCAACAATATAAAATTTCTTAAAATTTTAGTCCTGAATATTTATGGATCTTCTCTGAATTTCTATTAATCTATTTTAGTTTTATTCATTTCTCTATGATTGACAAGTGATCCCTGCTTGAAGAATTAAAAGCATTAAAAAATACGAGCAAATCCACGTGTTAAGAAAAGGTTTAAGTTTTAGTCTAAAATTATACAAGGAAATTGTATGAAAATATTGTGCAAGGGGAAACATTTCAATATTTTTAAGCTTTTTTTAAATAACCATGAAATTTCCCTGATATAAAACACTTGTAAAATTTTACACCTTTGATTCGAAGGTGATTCACACCTCTTACTTTTCTTGATTTTTGGTATTTGTTTGATTCTGCTGGAATTTTATGAAGTCCTGCCATGTTTCTTCATTTCTATGTTTTTTTCTTAACGTTCAAACGCCCTTGACTAAGACTAGCCATAGTGCGGGTAACTTAGCTCGTAACTTAGGGTCTAGGTCAGCAAATTTGCTTATGTGGCAATGAGTTAATGAGGAGAGAGGTAATTAGAGTAACCTATTTGGTTACCGTAACATAGCGCACAGCACGAGAAGTTTTTAATGCTAAATCGATCCAGTGCGGCCACGGTAGATTATTTTCGTGTCTTGATCCATGTAATGCTAAATATGTTTTATATATTTTAATGATATTATATTATCACTTTATTATTTATTATGGATCAATTCCATGTTGTGTTCATGTATTTATCCGTGTGTACCAACAAGCAAAATTTTAGATTGATACATGTTACAAATAGATCACAATGTTGAAGTACTACTACAGATCCTACAAAGTAATAAATGAAGATCTCTATATTATCACACCTATGACACTACCCACTATGGAGATAGTAACATAGACTAGTAACATATGCATGTTACTACTCTAAGTTACTCTCCACTATGACTAGCCTAAACAATATAGGCAAAAGAGATGATTGACGGAACAGTGGGAAAAAGGAGAATAACAACTTTTGACAGCAGGGGAAATTGCAAGAGCTTCTAGTATCAAAAGCAAAGTACTCTTTTCCATTAATTAAGAAGTCGAAACCAAGTACGAAATCAACAATGGACAACCCGAAGCTTAATTCACCCATGACCTGCCGAGGGAAATGAGAACAGGAAGAACTCGAACATGAATCTTATGGTTTTAATTAAATCATGATTTTCGCAGCGAGGTCCCAAAAAAGTTAGCAGCTATGGCTTAGCTAGAGGAAGCTATTCCTTGTCGCATTTTAATATTACAAATAGATAAAATAATAAATATGCGTACAACATACATAAGGCAAGTATAGAATAAAACAAATGCTAATACATGTCCATATAACCCCAACATGATAAACATAGCACAATTTTTTCACACCAAGTATTTAATCACTAAGAAATATGAATGCTGGAGTATTGACAAAGATAGAGATCCGGTCACTTGGTAGGTTTTCTCATAGTTGTGATTTATAATAAAGTTCGATTCAAACACGAGCATGTTGTTTTGGCACAAGGGTACCTATGAAATTGCGGAGCTATCGCTAGCTATGAGTGAAGGGAAATAATGGAGCTACTTGGAGCTGTAGCACCCACCGCTTGTAGGGCGGAATACTGGCCTTTGCTTAACAGCAGGTCCGAAAACAGCTAGGGCGTAACTGTCGTTAGCTATTTAGAACACCGAACAATTCTGCCAATGCAGAAGCCCACGCCTCTATAAATCCAATGGCGAGTTCCCGACATGCTACCGGCCGTCTGACATAAGATGTCACATGCCAAAATAACTCGAGCAGTTCGCTCCAGCTGGATCGATCTGAAGACGAGGCTGAAAATCGAATTGAGACTATTGATCATGTGGCCCGCTGAAATGTTAGAACGCTCACCTAACCACCGTGTTTGGAGGTCCAAATTAATCCCCGGACGGAAGGGGTCAGCGGTGACGGAACCACAACTGCCCGGGACAGCTATGTTCCAAGGAATACTGAATCGAGTAGTGATAAAGAATCGAATGGATAGGTACAGGATAGTCGCTTCTAGCGATTGACTATAGGTCCTGCAAACAATAACTTACATGAAGTCAAGGGTTGATGGGTTTTGAATGTACCTAATACATAGTGCTTACAGTTATTGACCTTTTATCCATGACATAAATAGTCATATGTTTTTGATGAAAATTTTGTAGGCTCCAATGTATGTGTGTATATATACACACAAATATAAAGATATTTTAAATATATGTTAAAAACTGTGCACTCGCCTACAATTTTTTCACATAGCTCCTATTGGGATATCTTAAAATAGTATGTGAACATACTCAAAGTGATAAATTAGTATATACTAGCAAGATGCCCGTGCGTTGCAACGGAACCTCAAATAGTATAACAACATCTTATATTCTGACTAAAACTATAAGTCTATAACAAAATATATTATTTTGTCTTACAACGATTTAATAGTAGAGTGCTCGTACAACACACATACACACATATAAAAAAATTTACACACATGTTGTTATTTCTTGTTTTGATCGAGGAAGATTAGGAGAGATGATAGGGAAAGATTAGATATTTGTTAGAGGGTTGTTGATGAGTTAGTTGTAGATATAGATTAGTTTGTTAGAGAGTTGTTAGAGGGGTAAAAAGGGTAATCAAAAGTGTGACACCACCACTCAAACATTATAAGGTGGTATAGATACTATTACATAGTAGTATATGAAACATGAGTATAATTACACCTATTTATAAGATAGACTTTTTATATAGGTATGTAAGCAAATTGTGGTACTAGTATAAAGAATTCAACGGCTCAAAAAGTTCTCAAAAATCTTGAAAATTTTACTAGAACATCATAATGACAATGTAAGATAATCCAACGGAGCGATTGAAAAAATATGACTTTAAATGGTCTCGACACAAAGGACAAGCAGTTCAACTCCAGGCAATATATACATGTATGTTTATATATATGCACATACATATATATGACGTGAACTATTTGTATTTTGTCGAGACCAGGTAAATTTCGTATTTTTTTTCAATTCGCTCTGTTGGATCATCTTACATTGATGATGATGTTCGACAATTTTTTGCATGATCTTTAATAACTTTTACACTGTTGAATTATTGACTAGTATCATAGATAGCATACAAACGAAAATAATTACCACATTTCTTTTAAACTTCGGAGTGTCTCAATCAATATATATGACAGTTTGTCCAATTTGTATATTTCGAGGTAAATACTTCATATTTGCAGCGAGGCAGTAAGATGATTAAATATTAGTACGTCCTACCCGCATAACAATTCAACAATTCATCATAATCTTATTTAACAATCTGAGAAATACTCCATTAAGTTCCTTCAAAACTGTTATTTTAGACATAGGTAAAGTTAAAAATTAAAAATCTAGCCACCAATGTCTTTTAAAATATGTAGATAGCAACTTGAAAATTATGTCTATAATTTTTTCTCTAAGGTACTTTCATAACATAAAATTTTGTATAATTTTATAAACAGATTGCAATAAAAAGTACTGATCAAAGGTGTATCTCGGGAACCATACCAATATCTAAACGATAATTTTGAAGGAACCGGATGGAGTACTAATTAATAAATTGAGCGACAGATAATTGAATGGACATGAAATGATAGTAGCATCTAGCAGTTGACACTACTATAAAAAAAATGTTCATAAATGGTTCAAAATCATCATTCGAGATGGTTTCGGCCACCGTCTAGGAACTTGTGTCGCAGATAATCGGTCCTTATACCAAACGTTTTTGAACCGTCCGGGATCAACGAATATCTGAGACGATTTTCTTAAGTGAATAATCTACGATGTGTATGTTATTCAAGACGGTTTACTTGTTCGAACCGCCTGGGACTACATGTACATCCCGGACAGTTTTTTCAGTTTGAATCTTCTAGGATAAATCTATAGCATTGTTATCATAATTTATATCCAGACGATTTCTTCCTTCTGAACCATCTAGGATATCAGTTATGACCGATTATTTATTTTCTGTTATTTCTACCCTGGAATAGCAAATTTCACATTCCATTCACAACAAATAAGCTGAAATTAAGAACACATTAACATCTCCATCAATATTCACATAAGTACATGAAAAAACAAATGAACTTCCGTATCCACATTAGTATAACCAATAATTTTAGTTCATACATGATGACCTAGCTAGCTACGGTTGACAAAACTCACCCTTGTATCGACTTGGCGCTCTCCCGCGACACGATGGATTCATTGGATTTCTCCGGCTACGGGGACACCAAGGATACTCTCCTCCTTGCCTTCCCTGACCCCATGCAGTACTCCGGCGCCTATGTCATTCGGCCTATCCCGCGGAAGAAGTTTCCAAGGCTATCTTTCGTCCTCGAAGCTCAGTACAAGCCGGGGTGTATCCACTGCAAGGACAAAGCGGTTGTCCGGCGCCTCTACGTGAAGTACATCCGATGGGGCTTCGAGTGCGCGAGCTTCTTTAAAGTTGTTACAACCTCCCCTCTGATGCCGGACCCTCTCGACGAAGATCTCTTGCTAGGGAACTTTTATTTTTATTTTTCTCTTCGCATTTATATACATAACTAGCCTAGTTAGCAGTTATGTAATGTTTGAATTATGTTTCCTCTTCACATTAAAGGCATTTTGTTACATAATGAACTATGTTTCCCTTTGCACATGTGAAGAACTGAACTCTACACAGCATATAGTGTGTGATCAGTTTGGAACTTGTCATCAACGATGGGCAAACTAGAGAGCCTGTCGTTGATAGCTGTCATAGGAAGAGTCGCAACACGGGAAACTATCATCAACGACAAGCTAGGGTGGCAGCCCGTCATCGATAGCTCTCTCTTCTACATGACTTAATTGCATGAGTGTCGTGCGGTTGAGAAATGATGAGTCACACCGATATACGAGGAGGCGCACCGGCGGGCAGCAATTTTTAGAATATGAAGAGTCGTGCCAGTATCCAGCGGGCGGTGGTTTTTAGAACACAAAAGAGTCACAGGGGTTAAAAAAGAGTCACTCTCATGTCTATATAAACATCACCCGTCTGCCTATTCTTCATTGTCCTCTGCAAGTATGCATGTGCCCTCTCTTCTTCCTGCCACCAAAGCTTTAGCCCTTACTCTATCATGCTCAATCGCACGTTGCAATGACAATTGCGGGTACCTCTTCTAGCACCGAGAAGTGCAAGAGGGAGTCACCTCTTCCATTGCCGGTCAAGCGTGCAAGCTTCTCCGACAATGTGGAGCTGCGCCTTTGCCACGCGACGGTCCAAGCCGTCAAGTGTGGCTATGGGAAAACAGATGGCACCCTCCTCTATGCCTACGTCGAACCCTCAACTACTTCGGCGGGCAAGTCGTCCGCTGTGTGCTTCCGAAGAATTATCCTGGAATAAACTTCAAACTCGACGAGCACGAGCTGGGGCGTTTCATCGTCCGTTGCAAGGACAAAAGCGTCGTCGACTGTCTCCACACGAAGTACATCAAGTGTGGCAACGAGCGAGTGAGCTTCGGGACCCCTTGACGAAGATGTCCCACTCGAGTACTATTAGTTATTGATTTTCCTTTATTATAGTATTTAAGAACTATAGAAGAACTACGGTTTTTAATTTATGCAACATTTTAATTATATATATCATAAATTATGTGTTTGAAGTTCGTCTAGAAAATTATGTGTTTAAATGCATGAGAATCTAAATTCAGTGTGGTGCAGAGTACAGAACTAACTGAATCTGTAGTGCTACTTTTCAGTTAGTTCAGTCTCTGCACTGCACTGGAAACAATGATCAACGATGGGCTCTCTTCCAGGTCGTCGTTGGTTGAAGAATTCATCAACTACGGGCATCTCCGGCGGCCATCCTTGATATAATCACCACTGATAGGTTAGACACTTTCCCGGTATTTGATGATTTTGTACTACCATGTAATAGATTGTGTGTGAAACAAGAATAAACACAAAGAAATATGTGTGAAAATTCCATATGGTTTTTGGAATGTTTCATAGCATCAGACAAAAGTCATCATGTTTCATGAATATTCCATATAAAGTTTGTATTATTAGGCTAATACACTGTCCGTTCCACAATGCTTGTTATCCTGGCTTTTAGATCACAATGCCTGTCATCTTGTGATTTCAAGGCAAGTTTTCACTATTGTTTCCCTAGGCCCTTCGTCCTTATAATGACATGTTATTTATGAATTATTTCCCCATGCACAACTAATTCCAATGCTTAAGCACCTCACCGCAAATGCATCAATCGATGTGCATGCAACAAATGTATTAATCAATCAATGTTATGCATCTCCAGAGCACTGAAAATTTATCATGATGCTAGTAATACGAGGAGTATTGCAAATTTATTGTGATGCTAGTAATACAAGGAGTTGTGACAATTTATTTAGCGTGGAAAACAAGGAATTGCGGATGCCACACTGGACCGACCTCTCCTATTTCCCTTTAGAAAAGGGCACCTCCTATGCCCAGCCTCCCATTCCATCTCAAGTCATACTCATTCGCCTCTTCTCCCTCTTCCTATATTCCATCCATCTCCTCAAGCCCCTCTCGTGCTCCCTCAACCGCAGCCCAGCCATGCTCGTCCCTCTCACGCTCCCTCAACCGCCGCCATAGATCCAGTGGTAGTAGATCACCCTCGTCCCTCTCGCGCTCTCTCAACCGTTGCCACAGATCAGGATCAAGAGGAGGAGGCGCACCCGACCGATGCCGGATCTAGAGATCCTGGAGGATGCACGCTCGCCGGCCACCGGATCCACAACGCCCCGACCACCGCGTCGCCGACTCCTCCTTCCCTCTAGCTCCCCTACTACGAAGGGAAAACCCTTAGTCCGACAACTTATGGCTTCATCGTGGTCCTTGGTTTATGCAGAAACCAAGTGCAGTGAAGTCACATCTTTGACTGATTCGGATGATGACTCTGTCAGTTGAAGAAGATTTGCACCGTCAAATTTTCTCATGCAGGATGTCATCATTATGGATTAAATGACACAATAAATTATAAGATTTTACGATCAACACTAGATTATGTAGTAATGAAAAGAAACCCACGAATAACTTGTTCACAATGATTTACAAGGGTTTAGGGTTCAGGATAAGGTTAAAATTGCATCAACCCCAACTCTAAACCTTGTAGCACTGAACCCATGTAGACCGAGGTGCGATTATTTGTAATGGGCATTATTCTGAGACATTCTTTCAAAATTCTTACCTCCTTGATGGTGATTTGCATCATTTCACTATATCCTCTTCTCACCAATTCTATGTTGTGTCAATGATGTGCTACTGTCTAGGTTTTAGGGTTTAAGGCCTCGTGTTTATTGTTTATGCCAATGATGAAAATGACCACATATACATAATGTACAGTGAAATATTTTTTGTAGAAACTGTTAAGGATTTGCTTAAATTCATAACTCGTACTACAAGTACTTGTTTTACTGTACGAATGTTACATCGTAGTGACTATAGTCTGAGGCTCTTTTTCATCATCTATTAAATTAAATCGACGTTCTTTGAAATGTGATTGATATTCTTATTTAATTTTTTTTAATGTGATCGGTATACTTGTTTAATTTTTAAAATGTGGTCGATATGCTTATTCAATTTTTTTAGTGTCATTTTCTTAATTTGCTCGATTACATATTTTAAATACTCTAAATTGGTGACTAATGTTTTCTTGTAAATAGGCCAACCTACTTCAATTCATATCCTTGCCTTTGCGATGTAGCGGTACACTGCACAAGAAACTTTTTTGTGCAGTGTCACCGAGATGTCCCAATGATGATGATGTTGTATTTCAATGACACTGCACAAGAAAAGTCAGTGACACATCCGACACCTTCCAAGAATGCACAAGATGGGTTTCCCTATCCTCAGCAACCGCGAATGCCGATGATGCTAACCTCATCGGCGGATCTGAGCTCTAGACCAGGTAAAAGCCTTTCAAATGTTTGTACTTCGTTTATGATGATATTGAGTTTCTCACCTAATCTATGTACTTTTTCTTTGCAAGGTGATTAACAATGCACTTCTTGCTGGATTGACTAACTTGGGTCAAATAGAATGCTTCTAGCTGATGGAAGGATGGAACCATCAGCTAAATGTGAGAACAAGTCCAAGTCTCGATCCTCCTCGTGGATATGCATCTCGGTGAACCTTACGGTCTCCAGGAAGCAGTAGCCCGGTGGAATCATCAGCCAAATGTTTAAATGCATCTATTTCAATACATTTTGTTTGTTTGAAACTGTTCTCGAGCAAACAACATTCCATAAAGTTCAAATTACATTTCAAAGAACTGTTATTAATGGGACCATGGTTTTCTCATATGTTTTTTTGGAAAATTCAAGGGTGCAAAACCACTCTCTAAGACCCAGCTAGGGTTTGGCGCAAACAATCGTAAAAGTTCGGGGGTCTAATATGGTCCATTTCCTGGTTCGGGGTGTTTAATATGGACATTTTTAATTGTTAAATAACCTGCTCCGTTGAGTATGATCCAAAGTCCAAACAGCACAATTAGAATTAGAATGAGGTAATCACATGTGGTGCAATTTCCTGGACTTTGGCCCTGTTTGTTTGGGCTTTTTCTGGCTTCTGCGCTTTGGCTTCGAAGCCAGAAAAGCACCTAAATAGGTGCTTTTGGCTTTTGGCTTTTTGGAAGCCGAAAGCACATAATATGTAGTTTTGGCTTCCAAAAAGCCAAAAGCCAAAAACACCTATTTAGGTGCTTTTCTGGCTTCGAAGCCAAAGCGCAGAAGTCAGAAAAAGCCCAAACAAACAGGGCCTTTATCATGTGGTGCACAAACAACATGCACTTCTCTTGGACATTATGGATACTATTCCAATTAATGTCTCTTTTTGACGTTTGGTTGGCCAGAAACAATATGAATGGCTGGAACCGGTGAGCCGCATCGCAAGTGCCCAGTTACATGCAAAGTGATATGTCTTTCATTGGCAACCACATGTCTCAGGCATATTCACCATACAGTCGATGTATGCCACTCTTGCTTATTCAAATTGTTGTTTTTGCTCGAAGAGAAATTGGAAGTTGAAGATCCCTCTCAAGATCAAAAAAAATTTTTAGTGCCTCCACCGAGAAGTCATCCTAACAAAGGACAACTTAGTAAGCATAATTGGAAGGGTAGCACAAGGTGTTGTTTTTGTAATGAAGAGATAATCTGACATCTCTTGTTCACATATAAGTTTGCTTGCTTGATGTGGTCAATAATTTATGTGACTTTCAACTTTCCAAACCCCCTCCTAGTTTTAGTTATATGTTAGGAAGCTAGTCACCGGGGATGGAGCAACCGCTGAAGGCACAAATACTAGTGGGTGTGTGTGCTATTTTGTACTCCCTCCGTCCGGAAATGTAAGGCCCCTTTGTTTTGTCATAAGTCAATGTGTTTTAAGTTTGACCAAGTTTATATTAAAAATATCAACATCTATACTGTCAAATAAATTCACTATGAAAAGATATTTCATGATAAATATAATGACACTAATTTAATATCGTAGATGTTGATATTTTTTAATATAAACTCGGTCAAACTTAAAAAATATTGACTTAGGACAAAACAAAGGGGCCTTACATTTCCGGACGGAGGGAGTAGTTGATTTGGCTAAGTAGCAATAACCTGGTTGTTAATACAAGACAAGTTCGTTCTTTTTTTTGCAAGTTATACTAACGGCCACCAATTGTCTCCGTACATGGTCATTGATGCACCGACAGGAGGAGGCATGGGATGCTTTGGCTACTAGGTGCAGCTATTTAGAAATGGTATCTTAGGATTTATTTACTCGTGTGGGTGGTGGCCTAGTAATAGACTCCGTGACGCATGAAAGGTCTTGTATCAGTTTTGTTTATTGCTATCTTATTTTGTAGAAAACAATAAATTTGTAATTGCTTAATCTAATAATATGTGGCTATGTACATCAATTAATGCAAGGGCCAGTGCACCATCTCTTCTTCGGAGAAAAAGAACAAGGCAATCGAGCCAAAAAAATAGAAATAGCAAAAATCAAGGAACAAAGTGAATCAGACATGAAAGAACAGGCCTCGACTCATTTGTTAATACAAAATTTTCTCGCACACAAATATACAAAAAAATTTCCAACACAAAATACATGGCATCTAAGAACCAAGCATAGCTTGGATGGTTAGTGGAGGTGGTTGTGCTCTTTGCCTATTAGGGATCAAATCTCAAATTTTACATCTTGTGTATCTCACCAAAATGGATTACTCTTCAAGCTCCGCGACTCCGGTCTTAAATAGATATTGTATGAGTGTATGTGCATAATAGTACGTGTGTGAATATGTATCTGCGTACTATACTCGATCGTTGTTTAAAAAAGTACATGGCATCTCCCACATCTCCTATTTGCAAACCAAATCGAAACCAGGCCGCACCTTCCCCTTGGAAGTCGGTTATTCAACACGGCTAAACTGATCCCATTTGTCTCGGCACCAACCTCGTTTATCCAAGACATTTCAACAGCATGTTTTTAGCGAGCCCTTCATGCAAAGCTTGAGCCTTTGCCCATGTACAGTAGTGCGCCATTCTTTACGGTAAACTAAAGTACTGGTCATAATGTAATGTCAGGGAGGGCTCATTAGTCATGATGATGCACACCATGACAAGATTGGCCTTTCATGCTTAGTTGGTACTCTGACGATCATCTGGTCTAATTATGGTGATTTGGTAGTAATCCTATAAGATAAAATTTAACTAATGTTCGCCGACAGATTGACAACACGTGGTGGATTGGTGGTGGAGCCAGGAATCCTGTTGATGATGTAATCTGGCAGCACCCCGAGTAGCCCGGTGCGCCACATATTTCACAGTGTTACCAAGTTGTGGCTCTCACTGAGTGGCATGTGGTGTCCCCGAGTACAGAGGTGCTCGCAAAGGATCCTGATCCCCGGGCAGCGCCCCGGGTGCCGAGTGTATCCGAGTACTGGATCCCGAGTTCTCGTATCCCCGAGTACTCATTCCCGAGCACTCGTGTTCCCGAGTTCCCGTGGTCCCGAGTACTCATTCCCGAGCACTCGTGTTCCCGAGTTCCTGTGTTCCCGAGTACTTGCGTTCTCAAGCACTCGTGTCCCCGAGTACTCGCGTCCTCGAGCATTCGTGGTCATGAATAGATCCGAGACAAGTTCTAAGTAGCACGTCTGAGTTCCAGCGGTGCCGATTCGTCCGAGTCGTAATGTTCCCGAGTTATCCTACAGGTGGGTCAAGGCACCGAGTCGTCTGTTGTGAAATCTTTCCTGGTGCCAGGAACCCTAACTTGGGACACAAGGAACAGTAGCTGATCATGACGTTTAAAGGAAAGTACGAGATTTGGAAAGACTCCCGGTTGATATGGAAGGATATCCCGTATACAAGGCGGAGTCCAGATCGCGGCGGTTAAGTTGATCAGATTAGGAAAGATATCTCGTGTGCGAGATGGATTCTTGATTACGGCAGACAAGATTATCAGATTAGGGAAGCAATCTTTGTTTGTATGGAAGCTATATCATGTACGATACAGAGTTGTATTCCAGCCCTAAGACCGGGCGTACCCTATAAATATGAAGGGTATATGGCCGATTGAAATAACACACAATCGAAACAATCAATCTATTATCTTTTCATCTACTATTTTCTACTCGTCTTTGTTCTTCTGCTTCTCGTACTTCGTTGTTCTTCGTGTTCGATAGCAACGAATCCCGAGGGTCTAAGGGCGGTCAGGCCGACTTAGAGCAGCCCATTGCCGCCGCACTCCCTGACGGGGTCCCTCCCGGGGGTGTGGGGTTTCGGGTTCTAAAAAATCTCGCCGGCGTGTCTTGCGTATCGCGCTCCCGGCGAGGCTCCCCCGGTTCCGTGTCCTGCGCATCACGCTCGGCATCGGGGGTACACGGTGACGTATTCGTGTGCGAACAAATCCATATATAAGTTGGGGCTAAAAAGCGACGAATACCTAGCCAAAGCGGACGGTACAACTTCTCTTCGAACTGCCAATGAACATTTTTCTGGTTTGAAGTAAATTGAGGGGTTGATACTGTCGAGGGCCAGCTGTCGTACTACACTTGACAATATATTTTTCAGAAACACGGAAAGATTTGCATTCATTGCATTAAATAAAGAAGAAAGAAATAACAAATGATCGAAAATCACGCATTAATTGACATCAGTTTAACAAAGCGGCAGAAACTAGTCCGGTAACACCGAGAAAATAACTTTTTTTTTGAAAATGAGGCAGGCAGTCCGCTATTTTCATTTAGATAGAGTTTTAAAGTTTATGTACAGGAAGGTTCAAAAACGTAAAGAAGATTACATTTCGAAAACAACTTAGAAAGTAGATGAGGAACACCTCAAACCAACACCAACACGGTCCACGGAAACCAATTACGCACACTTGTCTAGCTTTGAATTGTAAAAACACTAGTGAGGAACCCTACGTTGCTATGGACTAAAAGAGTCATATTACATGTTTACAAGATTAATTACTTTATTAAATTAAGGTGTTGAACGGTATATACTCAAATTCATGGTAGATCAAAGTGTTTTTATCAAACAGAATTAATTAGATGGTGAGCAGTTCTATCTCAATCTTACCGTTGGTAACAAACTGAACGGTTGGTACGACTCCATGTTAAACAGACCATCACCACTTACTGATTTGTTTATAGGATTAACCACATAGATTAGATCGTTGTTCATTTCTTTTTGGTTTGGTGTACAAACTCGTTTTCTTAATCAGTTTTCAGTTCACATGAGGATGATAAACGACGTTGGAAGCTAATGATCTCTTCTAGAGGATCATTGTTTTTAGGTGGGGTTTGGTATAAGCCACTGTTGTTAATCAGTTTTCAGTCCGCATGAGGCTGAAAAACAACTTTGATTCCTCATGATCTCATCTAGTGTTTGAATCAAAATCGCCGGGTATATATCATGGATCAACTTGGACCAATGAGAAGAATAAAAGACTCTAAGCGTGAAACATGCTCCGTACATTGGTGATAATCGACTAGTTTAAGAGGAGACTAGTTTAATTGGAAATTGGTTAGTGATCTAACAACAGTGGCGAGGATCTGTTCACAACCCATAATAAGACAAGATCTCTCCCTCTCGACCCTACCATGCATATCGTCATCGATCTTATCTTTGCTTTGTAGATAAACACTGGCCGGCCTACTCTCGATCGAGCTCTGTTCAAATTGATTATTTCTGCACTTCTGCTAGACTACATATGTATGATCTATTCCCTCTGACATTGCACTGTAGTAATTAACAAGCAGTAACAACCGCAGCAATCTCTCCATGTACGCATGGCCTGAAACTGCCACCTCTTCCACCACCGGATCCGGGCTGTCCCTTGCATGATGCATCACGTGGTACGTAGAAACTTACGTGTCACCGGAGATTCCCAGCCGGGCAGCGATTTTTACCTGTGACTCCTGTCTGCCTTGCTGTTCCTGAACCCAAATTATACTACACGTGAAACGCGGGGAATCGTGCACGTACGCTGTACCGAGGAGAGCGACAGATGGGACCCTGTTCGATAGCTGGTGCCGTGATCTTGGACACATGCGAGGGTGACGCAGCGATCGAGGGTGCTGTCAGTTCTGCTGCATGTTCAGCATATCAATTATTTGAAAAATAGCTCCCCTCCCCTCCCCACGACCGACCGGGATCAATCATCTGATCCTTTGAACAGCCAATGTCAAATTTAATACCACAACAGATTCGACAGACAACACGTGTGATCCATCGTGCAGCCGGTCCACGACACCGAGTTACCGCACCCACAGGCCGCAATAGACCCGTATCGCGTTCTTGGGCCGTGACTGGTTGTGGCCCGTGAGCGCTCAGGCCCTCGCGTCTGGTCTGCGCGATTAGTGTATTTATAATAAATTGTATACGGTGTCAACATAATTGTTGTGGTATAGTGGTAAGTATTCTCACTTCTTACTCATGTGACTTGGGTTCAATCCCTAGAATAAGCATTTTTTTTAGAGGAGCAGCAGTGCTGGGCTATCACGGCCCACGGCGCGATACAAGCCTATCTGGCCTAGGGTCACACTAGGTGCATGTCGGATCTATCGTGGTGTTAAATTTGACATTGGCTATTTACAGGGGCTAGATCTGAGATTGACCCCGATCAAAGAGGCAAAAATGATATTTTTCCCAATTATTTCTGTTACTAATGATTTGATCTCGTGGCTGGTTTGGTTACGTGCTATGTGTACACAATCCGGCCTGTTGTTCAGTCAGACACCATCAGTTCATCTGTTCTTCATGTATATCATGATGCTGCACTGCACACTAGAATCGATAGCTCGACTGCCGTGAGATATCTACAGATATGGTCCTCTCCATCTCCAACATCTTCCATAAGGAAACATCTGTACCACCTAACACTAGCTACACAGTTAGAGCATCCGCAGCAGCTTCATCAAATTCTATTCTCTATGTCTCCATATGGGAAGCTTCTCTAAAAGATTCCTTCCCTAATCTCTTTATAGTCCAGCAGCTTCCCCAAATCTCATTCCCTATATCCCACCATCCTATATTTTATTGATTTCCTATAACTACCAGATTTATTTGAACAGCTATTTTTTCATAACGGATTTATTTGAATGGCACTTTTTCCCAACGGCTATTTTTTCAAACGGTAAATTTTTAACGGCTATATTCCCAACGGCTATATTTCGAGGCTATATATGCACAGCCATTTGCTCATTCTTCCTTCTCATCCATACCAGAGGCATTTGCTCATCTTTCGTTCTAAAGTAGCACCAAAACCATTAGCCTTTTGTACCCACTCATCTTCCATAATGAGTCATCATAGCTTTCTCATGGAAACTATGTTAGATTCGTCGTCGTCCGATGACGACGACCAACTTTTCTTTGAGACCATCCAAGTAGCACACGAGGAATTTCAACGTTTGCAAATTCGACGTCCTGTTGGGTTCGTGGTTGGGCGTCAAGTAGTTCATCGCAATAGACTTGCAGGCCACGCAAGACTGTACAACAACTACTTTTCAGATGCCCCTACATACGGGCCAAGATTCTTCCGGCGCAGGTTTGCCACCAAATCGCTTCTTGATTCATGACAAGGTTATATACATCAAGTATACCGATAAATATTTCATCCCGCGCAGGTTTAGAATGAGTCGTCTCTATTTATTCGCATTTTGCACGCAGTAGAAGAGCATGATGATTTTTTTGTGCAAAGAAGAAATAGTGCTGGTGTACTAGTGTTATCTTCTTTACAAAAAATAACCGCTGCATTTAGAATGCTTGCTTACGGAGTTGCAGCTGATGCTACGGATGATTATGTCCGCATTGGAGAAAGCACTGCTATTCAGAGGGTCAAAAGGTTTGTAAAAGCTATTATTGAACTATTCGGAGATGAGTACTTGAGATCTCCAAATGAGGCCGATACTGCTAAATTACTCCAGATTAGAGAAGAAAGAGATTTCCCAGGTATGCTAGGTAGCATAGACTGCATGCATTGGAAGTAGAGGAATTGCCCTTCAGTATGGCAAGTCATATATAGTGGACACGTGCATGAGCCCACTATCATTCTTCAAGCGGTGGCTTTACAGAATCTCTGGATTTGGCATGCATTTTTTGGTTTACCGAGGTCACACAATGACATAAATGTTCTTCATCGGTCTCCTCTTTTTGCCAAGTTAGCCGAAGGGCAAGCTCCAGATGTTAATTACAATGCCAATGGTTACGACTACTCCATGGGATGTTACCTCGCAGATGGAATTTATCCTCCATGGGCTACTTTTGTAAAGACAATATCATGCCCCCAAGGTAATAAGAAAAGAAATTTCGCACAATATCAAGAAGCAGCAAGGAAGGATGTGGAACGAGCATTTGGAATTCTCCAAGCTCGTTTCGCCATTGTGAGAGGACCAGCTTGTTTTTGGGACCAAGAAATCCTTCGGAAGATCATGACTGCCTGTGTTATCATGCACAACATGATAATAGAAGACGAAGAAGATGACACACAAGGATACAATTATGATGGAGCCGGAGAGAATGTAACTGTCTGAAGAGAGATGTAGTAATGCCTCAGGGGACCTGCCATCGTACTAGTGTCAATCTTCATAATCTTTTCCTCTTCGACCATTTTTCCTCAACTCGAACTCCTGCTTCTTTAGCTGCAGTTTCTCTGTCTCAGTTGTAAGCCTTTCTTGCTCCAATGCGTAAGCTCTTTCATACCTCTCATCCTTCTTCAGGTCTCTCACTTCATCAGCCTCACTCTTCCTGGACCAAATTGTGTCCAATGCCTCCATGTAAACCTTCTCAGATCCATCGGACTGCAATAACCTTGACCTCGCCTCAACCTAGCTTTGGCCGCTTTTTTCCAATAGGCATCTTCAAGGAGATATCTTCTTGACTTGGAGCCTCTCCGTGACTGTCTATACCACCTGCAAAACTGTTGGCAGGATTAGATGTAGCTGGAGTAGAGTTAATGCTCACCTTCTGCTTCTTCTGGGATAACCTGTCTGTCCACTTTGGATGATGCTGCAACACATTCCAACAGTGTAAGAACATAAATGATTTCCGCTCTTCCTCTTTGTAAAGTGCACGTGCTTGAATAATCTGCAAAAAATAGAACATGTCCAATTAACAAGACTTCATGGTTCAAAAGTAGAAGTACCTTATACAGTGGAACAAATCTTATCTTTTTCTGTGACCCCACTTTACCGTCTCCTCTCAATCCAATCATGACGGCCACATAATTTGTTAACATGCTCTTGAATAGTGGACCAACGGTGCACAAGCGAACTTGAGTGCGGTCTGACTCAAAGTCCCTATTCCCATGAAAGTAAGCGTGTATCCTTCTCCAATATGTGGCACGAGATTTCTCATTACCTTGTGCTGCATCCAAACTAATATTCAGCCAAGCCAATACTAGCACCACGTCCTCCCTCTCGTTGAAGTTTTTAGACCTCTTGCTAGTTGGCTTTGTGGAGGGAATGACCGGCTCAATAGGCAGCTGTTCCTCCTCAATAGGGGTACACTCTGGATTATCCTCCCAATTGACCCCATCATTTTCCCCACTCAACAAGTTTACGTAATATGATTCCATGATAAATCTCTGTGGATTGGAACTGTGATAAAGTTAAACCATTGCACATATAGAACCATTAATGGATAAACCACAACCAAGCAACCAACATAAGTACATTACAGTAAGTTCCATAAAACAAATAGATCTTTAACTACATGAAAGTCATAATTAGATAGTAGAATAGATTCTCGAACTACATAACCAACATAATACTAGGGTTAACACCTGTACAACTTATCCTAACAACTAGTCAGAATAAAGACTCTCCTCCTTGGGGTACTCCCAGTCCAGCCGTCTACCACTGTGGTCAGACTCGTAGTCGATAGCTCGAAGATCCTCAAGGTCTACACATCGCTAGTTCTCCTCAAGCACACGATCTAGCCTTTCTAGCTCTTCCTCCTCGAGCAACTCACACGAATGAATTGAAACCTGGTTTAGGTAAACCGCAAGATTTTCTATTTGTAGGAGCATCGTGTTCACATCAGTACCACATGGACAAGTTGCAATAGTAAGATTATCGTCCACTAATTTCTTAATATCTGAAGCTATACCCTATAATCATTTTATTGTCCAAGATCAACCTACAAGATCTTTATTCGGATGGTTCTCCATGCTGTCTAGAACAAAAACCCCAAAAATAAACTATATTAGGAGAATCTATAGAACAACATCTAATCGATTGGTAAAAGTGAATATATCCCCCACATTTTCATAGACATAGTTGTGTGCTAAATCAGTGCAAACAATACTGAAACCATACACAAATTTATGTGCTAAATCAGTAGCTTCTGTGCTGAAATCAGTGTTTAATCAGTGCTAAAAGCTACACAACTAAGCAGTAGAAAAGGTGCACATAAACTAATATATGCTCCAACAATCCAAACCAAGCAACCAATATGCAGTTCTGGAATAATATAGACAAGTTCCCCATATTGTATTAATGCTCACATACGCAAGCACAAGGATCAGTAAGCATCAGCAAGCATCAGATAAGCATAGTTCATTTGAATCAGTTCGTATGTAGAATTCATATGCAAATATGATGCATCAGGCCATATGCAGAATTAATCCCTTCTTGAAGGAATCATCACTTCATAAGCATAGTTCATACACACTTCGACAATAGCAGTAAGAAAAAGTTTAATACAAATTTTCATATATCAGTAAGCATCTGCAAGAGGACTAAACCATCAATACTCAATCTTCAGCACTAAAGCATGAGCAGTAAGCATTTTGCACATAACAGTTCATATATACTTCCGCATCAGCAAGCATCAATGCAATTTCATACAAGAATTACTACGGCCATTTTGCTTACCACTGCTACGATGTGCTATATCAATGCAATCAACTAACTGAAAAACGGAGAGGAGCAAGTACCTGGCCGAGAAGGGGAATCCAGATCAATGCTTGACTCCGGGGAGGAGACTGTCCAAGCGGGGATGACGCTCGCGAGGGGAATTCGGAGGAGCAGTCAACACCGGCGAGCGGGTACCAGACGAGCCGCTATATCTGGTCAAGGGGAAGGACAAGAAGCATTTTGAGCGGGACGACGGCGATGTTGGGGAAGATTAGAGGATGGACTCGACAACGTCAATTGCTTCGGCTCCAACCTTGGCCTCCGCTTCGCTGGGGTCCAACTCCGCCGCCGCTTTGCCGTCCAGCTAGGCCAGCCGCAGTGGATCTGGCCATGGATGTGCTCAAGGTTGAAGACAACGATGGAGGGGAAGATGGTTGGCGATGTGCTCGGCCTTGGCAGTGGGCTCGACCCGGCGGATGGAGACCAAACGGCTGTCGATCTCCTCTTCCCCGACGACGACGTGGTAGATTCGTGCGGGGGAGATGGATCTTCAACCTCGGGCGGGTCGGAGATGGCCGGGAGAGGCTCAAACTGTGGCGGGAGGGAGGTGTCCGCAGCGTCAGGTGGAAGGTTTGGGGAATTTATTGCTTCCCTAGAGTTGGGGAACGGGGAGGGGGAGATGGGGAAGCAGATGCGGTAGGGAAGCAGATGAGGAAGCTGCTGGAGGCCTTTTTTTTACTTTTTCTAAATTTTGGCTATAGGGAATGCTATGGGCATGCTGCTGTGGTTGCTCTTACACTCCAGTTTTGTAGGTCCGTAAATTAAATCTTCGGCCGTGCTTAGAACAGTGCATGATAACATCTCCATTTTGACGAATGTGTCCTACCTGCAGATCTGTCAGATATTGAGATGGGAGCAAGATCTGTCAAATATTGATGTGAAGACGTGCACTGATATTTCAAATACTGACACAATTGTGTGCGACTCGGGCAATCTGAGATGAAGTTCTCTCATGGAATTAATTTTTTCATGTCGATTATGGATCTGTCAATATGTTGGATATTGTCATATTGAGCAAGCCAACAGCTGTTCCAACTGTTAAATGACAAAAAATGAAAAAAAGGGAACAAAAGCGCTGACCTACAAATCTACTCTCCATGTTTTCTATGCTTTACAGGTTGAAAAACCATGCAAGTCGTTTTATCATTTACAGGTTGAAGAACTTAATGAGTAGCAACTAAATCAATTACGTCATATGGACATAAACTCAATGCCCATTCCAAGCCTGTGTCTGAACTGACTGGGACTTCTTCCACTGTTGTATCGCTGCACGCAACGAATGGTTCGGGATTATGGATGAATTCGGAAGCTTGCACCTGGTGACCGGTGATAGTCTGTGTTTCCTGAGCCAAGCTTTGATGGCGTGGTGCTCATAGGTGTGTCCATCAGCAGCGACATATGGCTCAGCCATAACCTCCTGCGCCGAAGTTGTATAATTAGCTAGAGGATAAGAGATAGTTGCTGAACTGGAAGTCAAGCAGAAGTAGATTTACCTGCGTAATGGGGCAGATGAAGTGGCTTGGTACACTTGACTTCAGATTTCTTAGACTGACATTACAAGTAATCCTATGCAGAATTTCCTCGAGCTCTGGCAGCACCTCGCACTCGAGATCAGGCCTATCCCTGCATTTTAGGGCCGTGCATCGCAAACCGAGCTTTGCCAACATTTCTGCCTCGGCAACAGGCCAATCTGTTTGAGATTTGTCGAGAATACGAGAAAGTGACCCAGTTTTGATAGCGTTTTCCATGCTTACAATTAGCCCGCTTGGGCGTTTGCCAGTTAGCATCTGAAGAATAATGACCCCCAAGGCGAACAGATCTGATTTCGGCCGAACTGTCCCGGTTTGTTGGTACTCAGGATCCATGTAATACAGGGTACCGGCAACAATGGTATCTGTGTACTCCGTTTGCCAGTCAGGCACAAGATCTGATAGGGGCTTCGCGAAACCAGCATCGCCGATTTTACCCACGTAATTTCTGTCCAATAAAATGTTCGCAGGTTTCAGGTCGCGGTGGACTACAGGCTCTGGTTTCCTTCCATGCAAGAAAGCAAGCCCACAAGATACTTCAAAGATGATTTGAAACCGGAGGAACCAATGCAGTGGCTGGTGCCTTTTGTTGTTAAGGAGTTGGTCTTCTAAACTTCCATTCTCCAAGTATTCGTATACAAGACAGCCGATTTCAGGACAAAAACCAATCAATAATACCAAGTTGGGATGGTGAAGTTGGCTAAGAATCTCAACCTGCATGAAACTGTATATGATTAATAAACTGAATCGTCTAGTAGCACTAATGATCCTTGTGTATCAACGGAACTATGAATTATGCAATATTGCCATAAACCATACTCACCTCCCTCAAAAACTCGTCAGTTTTGTCGGTCGAATCTTGCTGAATGACCTTGACAGCTACTTCAATGTGATCAAGGGTGCACCTATACACATTTCCATAACCTCCCTCACCAATCTTCCTTGCTTCAGAGAAGTTATCAGTGGCAAGCTCTATTTCATCTTTCGAGTACCGCCTGCAACATTTGCTTCTTGACAGAATAGCATCCACAACCTTCTCCTTATCCACCGACATTATGCTAGCTACCATTTCAGCCTTGTGCCTGGAGTAGGCCTCTCGAGTGAATGATTTTTTTCCTTGCTCAACTTCTTTAATGGCCTCCAGATGTTTTGCCTTCTCATCGGCTGCTACCTGCTTCAAAGTTTCCTCCCTATGTAGCGCATGCTCCACCTTCCTTGCCTCTTCAGAACATTCGCTAGAAAGTACCTGAATCTGCGACATCATGATGACACGGATGTGAACCATCTAAAAGAAGTCCTGAATCACGATAAGGACTAGCAATTTCAGAATATATAGTGAGATAACGTTCATGTGCATACTATTTCCCAATCATTTAGGGGGATATCAATGCAGAGCTCAAAAGGTAGACTCTTGCAACAGCATAACCACATAGTGACAATATCTTCTTATGATACCAAAGCTGCTGAAGAAATTTAACCTTTTTCTTAGCATGAATGAGATCATCACAAGCTTTATCATACATCACCAATGTTTCCTTCAATTCCTTCCTCAGTTTTTCTACTTCATCTATTGACTGACACTGTAGATAATGTCAGGATAACATACTTAGCATGTTCTGAAGCAAGAATATCTGCAATTGCACATTAGCTCAATAGACACAATAAGGAAATATATCTGAAAAACATGAAATTAATATCTATGGATGTCAAACTCAATACTAGTCAAAATATTTGAGAATGGGAGGTAGATCTGAGTATCTGACCTCTTCACTTGAGTACGAGGCAGCACAAGGAACTTCCTTCAAGAGGCTTGCATTTGCACCTACACTTCCTATTAGGATTTGTCCATGACTTTCTGAACTTAGACTAGCATTAGCGGAAGCACTATGAGAATTGCGAGCCAGGGAGCATGAATCTGAATGTGTCTCAGCCTCAGGAAAGTTGTCAAACAACAAGCTCCTCTGTGTTTGTGCAAATGCTTTGTGACTCATTGAGTGAATCATCAAGCTTGTGTTAGACTCTGCAAAAATGAATGTCTCAATACGTAAACAGCACTAAATATTAAAACTAGCAAAGGAAAGATGGCATGAAGGTAAAATACAGGATAGAAAATGTTAATTGTCCGAACTCGGGACATACTGACATACCGCTTGCTTGAGGGTGTCCTGCAACTTTCACGATTAATCTTCGTTTGCACACAACAAATACATTGCACGAATTTCGCGTAGTTTTCAGGACAGCAGTGGGCACGTCAGGAATACTCAGCACCCTGCATTAATGGATGGTGAAGTGCTTTAAGGTCAGCAGATATGACACAAGCTGAAAGCAAAGTGTTAAGACCTAATGCAAAGATAATATGCAGTAATGGACCAAGCTAACATGGTGTGGATGACACAAGATGACTAATAAATTAGTAAAAAAAGTATAATGGAACTATTATGCAGCCCCCGAAGCATTACAATAGATGCAGTTATGATCTGTACAGCCATGCAGAAGTTCCTGAGACACCGAAAGGCCGAATATTATTGAAGCCAGCATCACAAAGCTAACAGCCAAAAGTAAATTTACCTAAAAGTAAACTAGAAAGTGTACTTCACACAATAGACTTGAAGTCCCCCACCGTTTCAGCAAAAAGAGAAGTACTGTTGAGTTTTAAGTTGGAATATTGCAGCAGGGATCAGGCTCTAGTATACAAACAAAAACCAGCTGCACGTAAAATTACAAAATGACAATCCAGTACAACTACAAGGCTACAACAAATAAATCAGAGACGGACCGACCAATGTGTACTAATTCTTTTAAGAGAATTTTGCAGGAACCTATGGCTGACAAAATTATATATATATATCTCCTTTTCAGTCTGAAAACTTTACATGAAAGGCTCATCTGTAATGTCATACACCTGAAATACAATCATCTTCATGACTTCATCATCAAACACATGATAGACGTTTTTTCTCAACCATCTCAAATTGTACAAGCAGAAAACGGCTGCTTACCAAATTGGCAACCATCTACAGTGTAATGCACATCATGTATAGTTCATACAGTACATCCATAACAGAAGAAATGTGACATGATATCTACTAATCACCCAAAAATACACTTTAATTGTGATTAAAGGCATTGTTCCGTGCACCTTTCAAATCCACCCTCGACCATAAAGGCCAAATTAATAATAGCACAAAAGGCACACCTTTTCTCTTACTACATTTCAACTGCACAATGATAATACCCTAACTCAGGTTCACTAACTCAATGATTGGAAGGACGATCTATAACCAAACACGGAAAAACGAAGGGGGAAAAATGCACCTCTGGAACCACCGGAAGGAGGCCGAGCCTAGCACGAGGCTCCGTACGCCAGACTCCGCCGCGTACCGCACCAGCACCTCCGCCACGCCGTCGCCTTCCACCACCACCGTCTCCGCCTGCGCGAAGCAACCAAAACCCAATCGGATGAAAAGCGTGGAAGTGCGACGCCAAAATTGTGTCACGATGATGGTAATGATTCATTCGCGGACACTCACAGTCGCGTTGGCGCGGCCGCCGCAGAGGCGGCGGAACGGGAGCAGCGCCTCCTGCGCGCGCGCGTGACGGTCCCGGGCGTACGCCGCCGCCGCCTCGCGCCCCACCCGCTCCACCGGAACCCGCTCTCCGGCTTCGCCACCGCCACCAGTCCACCATCACCCACATGCAAAACCGCGTCAGCTCCTCGCACCACATAAACTAACCAACCAAGGAGAGAAAAGGGGCAGGGAGGAGGAGCATGCTTACTTGGGGAGGGGATGAAGGAGAGCGGGGGGATGACGTGGACGAAGGCAATGGCAACGGCGCGGCCGTCGTCCGGGAGGATGGCCGCGGCCCACCGCGCGGCGCGGCGGCTCGCGCTGCCACCGGGGCGGACAGCGACGGCGACGGTCGGCGATGGAGGCGGCAGCGGGTCGCTGGAGGCCATGGGTGTAGGTCTAGGGTTCGGGGCGCGCGCGAATGTGATGTGGTGATGCGAAGGTGCTACGCTGCCGTGGGGAGGGAAAGGTGACCGTGTCAGCAAGCCGCGCGACGCGGGATATTAAGAGCGCGCAGGAATCCGTTGGTTTAGTGGTTACTGGTGACTCGTAGGATTTTGGTAATTAGTTGGGTATCCTAGGTTTGATGGAGGGGCACCAGTGTCAGTGATAGAGACGGGTGTGGATGATCAGCCGTCTGATTTGGGAGGTTTGTTTGTTGCCCGGTCTTATGCAGATATGTCCTTGTTTTGTTTTCGAAATTGCCTCTCGCCCTTTGCTATGTCTAGAGAGTGCTCGAGTGTTTTTATATTGTAAAGTATTTAAATTCTAAGTTCTAGAATCTTCATACGAGTCTTGCCTTATAATAGGATTTAAATGGTTGAAAATTCGAGTACTCCAAAGGTGAAAAATACAAGTACTATAATTTTTGTTTTAATTTTGTATTACCCAAACTCTTTGTCTTTCTGTTTATTAATAAAATACGTAGAAAACTCACTTATTTTTTTTTAAAGAAGTATTTAAGTACTTGTTAGCAATTTTCTCTTTTTGGCAGGTGAACCGCACGCCTTAATCTAGATTTAGGGGGAACTTACTAATGGCGACTACCCTGAGTGTAGAATTAGCTTGAGCTATGGCGACAGAAGAGGAACAGGCCCGATGAGGTAGCAAAAGTGACACCAATCGTGGGAGGCAACTGGGTGACGAGCGCAAACGAATTGCCACATAAAGCAAGAGTTTGCAACAGGGGCGCGATGAGGTAGCGGAAGCGACATCGATCATGTGAGGTGACTACGTGACATGGCAGATGAATTGCATAAAGAGAAGGAGTTTGCAACAGGTGTAGCGAGGCCGTGGAAGCACAGCCGATTTGATTATGGGAGGAGACCGGGTGACAGGATGGACGAATTGCCTTAGAAAGTAGAACTTTGCAATAGGGCGTAATGAGGCCACGGAAGCACCACTAACTATAGGAGGTGACTACATGAGAGGGGTTGAACAACTCAGTGATACATATTGGGTCATAACAGTCAGGTTAAATCATCATATATTCTTTTGCCTATGATGACAATTATCATTGAGGGGTGCATATAACTGACCTATTTATGATAGGGGCCATCACAGATGGGTGGGTGTAAAGCAGTAGTTTGCGACTTCGGTTTTGCCTACTCTTGTTAGCTAACTAGGTCTGCTTTACAAAATTGTTAACATTAGGATCCTAATCTCAAACTGGATTATTTTTGTGTTAGAAGGATCAAGGGGGACTCTAATTTACGGTCAATTGCATACGAGAGGTTGCACAATCGATTCTGACAGCGGTCAGCACATGCACCCCCATGCATGGATCTCTCTTTGCCCACCCCAGCGTGTGGTCCTCTTCCCCTATGTATGTAATCTCCTTTCCATGAGACGAATTTTGTAAATACTAGCAGAGACTTTCAAGCAAATAAATTTAAGATTTACAACATCAAACTTTCAACCATAATTTTGGAGCTCATAGAACGTCCAACTTTCAAGTAAAAATTTTCAATTTCAACAAATCTGAGACGAGGTTTTATAAATCATAACACAAATTTTCAACCAAACAAATTGGAAGCTTCCGACTAGTATTAACATCAACTTTCAATCATAGAATTTTAGCTTTTAATCCATAAAACATCAACTTTCAACTAGACTTTGTTCAGCTTTCAACCCACAAAAACACCATTCAACAAGCAAAAGTTTTGAGCTTTCTGCCCATACAACACCAACTTTCAACCAGTAAAATTTTGGGCTTTCGATCAACAAATGAAAGCTTTCAACATGTAGAAAGACAACTTTCACATGATAAGAACAAAAACTTCTTATAGAAAAAATCCCAAAAAACAAGAAAAAACAGATCTGCGGGGCAAGAGGATAGGGAGCCCGACCCCCTACCTCTAACTTGCCACCGGGAAGGGATACGTTGACGGTGCAAACCACGATGGTTGCAGAGCTTTGTGGAAGGGGAGTTGGTAGCGGTAAGGAACCACGTTGCCAACGCGTAGAAACCGTGACGGCGGCAGCGATCACAAAACCCTAACAGTGAGGGAGTGGGACTTCACCGTCGTTGGAGTGGGACCTCCTCCACCTCCTATGGTGTCGGCATACAGTGTTGGCAACGACAAACACGAGAAGGCCGGCGCCGATGGTGGCAGCGGCAGTGATGGAAGATTGCGATGACGCCTCCACCTCAAAATCCTCATCGAAACAGGAGGCGGCGGACCTCGACAACTCCTGGTACACGAGCACAAGGGGAAGGGGAGGAGAGGGCAGGGGCTGGTGGCTGTGGATCGGATGCAAATGGTAAGAACAGGTTGGGAAAACCGAGTTGCGGGAGGCGCCTCTTTGCGAGAATGGGAAGAGAGAGGATGCATGAATGGATAAAAACCGAGTGATGGTGAGATGGGGTCCACTGCATAGCTGGTAGGGCGCACGTGGACAACGAGCTGTCGGATTGGATCGCTACCGCGATCACCCACAAATGATATATTTTGCAAGATCATATAATGGACCATATGATCACAGGTTGATAATTGTTAGTGGACTATTTTTTCCTTAGTGGATCACAGTTGATAAATCATCATAACTATACATATTTAGATCACAGCCGATAGGTCATCATAATTATATCTAGAATAAAGTGCACCATTAGGCCAGAACTCTCAGCGTTTTAACAGTTTGGTCACAAAACTGAAAAATGTCACACTCTGATCGCTAAAATAGTTTAAGTGACTCACTTTGGTCAAAAAAACGCACAGTGTGGCAATTTGGTGCCACCGTGGCTCAGACGTGGCTTGGCTGCTCGTTCTTTGACGTTTGATCTAGGATTCAAGCAATTCAACGGCTGAGATAATTCAAAGATATACACACACAAAAATAATAATAAAATAAAATAATAAAACGCCACCACCCAACCTCTCTCCTCCTCCTCGCTCATTCCACCCTGCTCCCGCGCCTCCGATCCCTTCCCACGGCGGCACCGCCATCCCCCCATCCTACTGGTGCTCTGTCCTGGTGAGGTCCGCCGCATGGGGACTCCGGGGTGGTCTGCCCTGGTGAGGTCCGTCGCCATCCTCTCTGGCGGGCGCTGCCGCCGGCCAGCCTCGGCCTCCCCTCCCTGTCACGCCGCCCGCCGCCCGCTTCACCCTATCGCGTCGCCCGCCTTCCATCGCCGGGGAGCAGCCTTCCATGGCCACGGCACCGCGCCTCGCTTCAGCTCGCTAGATCGATCGATTGGAGGAGGAGGAGAGGGGATTTGAGGAGGTGATTTGGATTTGGGATCGATTCGAGAATTACAGGAGAGGAGGTGGAGGTGGCTCAGAGTCGTCGTCGTCGTCGTCGCCGCTGCCGGCGGCGAGCGTGCAGACGACATCTTCCTAATCGTGGCCTACAACATCCAGAGCCACCTCAACCTGTGCCGCGTCCTCGCGCATAGCCTCACGCGGCTCCACGTCGATGGCAGCTCCGGCCCCGGAGTCGCTCGACGGGCCGGTGCCGAAGTCGCTCGCGGGGCTCGACAAGCTGCAGGAGTTGGACCTCACCGGCAACAGCCTCAACGGCTTCATCCCCGGCAACCTCGGATGCTTCACGACCTCAAGATGCTCGACCTCTCCAGCGCCTGGCACCGCGCGTCCTCCCCGCCGCCGAGCTCACGCGCTTCACCGCCCGCCTCCTCACCCGCAAACTCCTCCGTCGCAAGGCCGGCGTCGATGCGGTGAAGAAAAATCTCAGACTGAACAGCTACGACGTGGAGCTGGCGCCCTTCCTGCTCCCGCCGAGCACCGCCTCGCGGTCACAGAGCACGCAGAGGGTGGCCTCGTCGGCGCAGCAGACCACGCACACCTCGGCCGCCTCGCACGCGGAAGGAGAAGAAAACGGGATGTGGAAATGCTATTGCAATTTCTAATTTGGAGGACTGGGGATTGAGAAGAACCGAAATAGCAAGGGGTCTTTTGCATATATACCCGTCCCAATGTGCCATGTCTGCGCCACATCGGAGCCACGTTGGCACGGATATGCCACGCTGTGCGTTTTTTGACCAAAGTGAGTCACTTAAACCATTTTAGGGACCAAAGTGTGACGTTTTTCAGTTTTGTAACTAAACTGTGAAAACGCTGTGAGTTTTAGACTAATGGTGCACTTTACTCTTATATCTAAATAATTCACAAACAATATATCGTCTAATTGTACCTAAACTGATACTCTCTCTCTCCTTTTTTCCAAACCGCTTCTAGTGTGCTTTTTATGATTCACGAGGCAGCTATTATAGGATCTGCTGCATTGGGAACCAGCTTTCTTCTCTCTTACAGTTTGGAGCCAGGTATTAGAATAACTGATCGAGCTCCAAACTTGCGATCTCATGCATAGATTCTAGCTGATAACTGATCTTCTGATGATGATTTCTATGACGTTGTTCCGTGTTATTGAAGGGGAAAAACAAGTAGTCAGTCATGAACATTGCACCTATTTGCTATAGTATTGGCCGCCATTTTTTTGTTCTCAGCAACATGAAGAATTTGGATATGAAATTTTGCATAGTTGCACTACTTTATATGTACTACGTCCATGAATTCTTTTTATAGCTTCTCTGGAACATTATGGAAAAAAATGCAAGCTCCCCCCAGACTAGACACGCACGAAATTGCTACTCATTTCTCACTTTCCAACGAGTGCGAAACTTAGAGCATCTCTAGATCTCTAGCCCTTCCCCTAAAAATCTATAACTCCCTAAAAACTGCTTTTTTAGGGAGTTAACATCATCTAACCCTTCCCCTATACTTCAATAACTCCCTAAATATTTTAGGGATGTCCTCAAATCCACCCTACTTGTCCCTATATTTGAGCAGAATTTGCTCTCTCCCTATCCCCTCCCCACCCGTGCATTTTTCGGCGGGGTGAATTTTCCGCCGCCAACCGCCGCCGCGCAACGCGTCCCCGGCGCCACCTCCGACCTCGCCGCCGCCCGCCGCGACCCCGTG
Source organism: Stipa capillata (assembly GCA_019208055.1). Taxonomy (NCBI): domain Eukaryota; kingdom Viridiplantae; phylum Streptophyta; class Magnoliopsida; order Poales; family Poaceae; genus Stipa; species Stipa capillata. The sequence continues at coordinate 129,974 of JAGXJF010000520.1, read as the reverse complement.
CACCCCCGCCGACCTCGTCCTTGCCTCCCCCTGCTCGCTAGCGGCCCCACTGCCTCCCCTAGCTCCCGCCGCGGCCGCCGCCTCCGACCTCGCCCGAGCCGAGCTCCTCCCCTCCGCCGGCCACCGCGCGACCTGCCGGCCATCTCCATGCACCCGCCCGAGGAGCAGGTGGTCGTCGGAGACACGTGCGCGAGCTCCCGGCCTCCTCCTCGCCTCCCCCGCGTCAGCCGTCTCCCCCGCGCCTCCCCTTCCGCCCGCGCTTGGCCGTCGCCCTCTCCCTCCCGGCCGCGCCCGCGCCCGCCGCCCTCTCACTCCCGCTGCGCCCGGCCTCCGCCCTCTCCCTCCCGCCCGCCCGCAGCCAAGTGAGGTCGCGCATCCGCGCAGAGCAGCTCGCCGCCGCCTCCACCTCGCGCCAGCCTCCCCACGACGGTCCTCCCCGCCAGCAAGCTCAGCTTCAGCGCTGGCCCAAGGTTGTGATTTTTTTTAATCTTTTCATTTTCACTGCTGCTACTGCATGATAGATGCTACCATTGTTAATGTGTTCAAGGTGTTTGCTTGAGGTAGATGAACCAAGTTAGGATTTGTTGGTTCTCTTGGATAATCATGCCGCGGCTCATAGTTGAAAGCACATTTTGTTTACAGCTCAATCCCCTCTGAGTTCTGACACGAATCAGTGTGAAGAGGCTCGTGATGTTAGATTGAGAACCGAAGCATTTCTACTTTGGATTTCTGTAACAACTAGCACAATGATTTTACTAATAACATATCTCAAAGATCACAAGTGTTATTTGCAAGCTTGTGTACTCTTTTGTCAAGATCAAAGTTTAATTCTTTTGTCAAGTTCTGCTGGTTCATTCTTTCTTCGATCTAAGGTTCATTCATCCTTTGATCAATGAAACTTGTGCAATGGATGTTTTCTTAGTATATATGCTGCTTTATTTAAGGTTACATCGTTCCATTTACCATTCAGTATTCACCATCTGCAGGAAGTTTTTAGAGTTTTTTGTATCGCGATTAGCTGTTTGATTTCAATGCTCTTCAGCTGTGCTGCATCAGGTTTCAAGGCCTGTAGATAGGCAAGCAGTGCCTCTTCCTCCTCTTGGACGGTTGGTGGTCCTCTTCTTCCTTCTCTCGCGTCGCCGATTAATTCTCCTCCTCCTTCGCTCGCGCCTCCGTATACTGCTGCGTCGTGGGAGAAGGACACATCGCGATCGAGCAAAACCCACGAAGGAGCCATGGCAGCCTGGGTTGGGTCGAGGAAGGAGATCACTGCGATTTGGGTCCAGGAAGGAGGGAGGGTTTGTCTAGATCTAAAATAGAAGGGGAACTGGGGAAGAGACTGCGGAAGCAAACCCTTGATCCCGAGCGACAAGGGAAAGCGATCGAGGTCGGATAGAGGCGAAGGGACGTGGATCGTGGGATCATCAGACGGTCGATACCTTATCCGCAGCAAACACACGAGGAGCAGAGCTCGTGGAGTCGGTGCAGGGTGGACCGGCGCTACGGACCGTCTAGGCGTGGCTCACGCGTATTTCGTGCGTCTTCTCCGTTGATCCTTCCACGCATGCTGTAATTTTTCGAGTGGGGATTTTATACACCTAGGGACATCTATACTACTTTATAAAAGAGAGTTTTTCTTTTCTAACTCCACCTCACAAAATATACCTAGATCTCTCATATTCGTCTGATCTAACACATCTAATGGCTATTATGAGTTTGATGGTCTGCCAATCTAATGGCTATTATGAGTTTAATGGTCTATTCAGCTTCCCACATTCCCCTTATTAATAGATTGTCCTCAGATTTCAAATTATTTACCAAAAACTGTCATTTGATATAAAATCTGCAATCCCTTTATTTTTCTCCTCCTCCATCAGCCCCCGCCTCCACCTCTCTTCCCATTCCTCAGCAGGCGCGCATCTATGGTTTTGAGCCCGCCGGCCGAGGCTCCCTCCGCAGCCCCCGAGCTTCCCACGAGCCACCGCTGGCCTCCCTTGCCCTTAAGTCGCCGGCTCCCTCGGCCCCGAACCTCCCTCCACCATCGGGTGAGGCTCCCTCTGCCGCCCTCGAGCACCCCATGAGCCGCCGCCGGCCTCCCTCGCCCCCTCCACCGGCGCCACCGACCACAGCGCTCCCGCGTCCACCTGCCTATCGCCGCCATCACCGCCCCCATCCCCACCCCTCCCCGCGTCCCCCCGCCTGGCGTCGCCTCCACCTCCGCCGACCAACTCAAGGAGAGATCACCTACCGGCGACGAGGCGGGGAGGGGAGATGGCCGGAGGTGGAGGAGGCAACGGCGGGGATGAAGGGTGGTGAGCACGCTGCAGTTCAGCTACGACGGGCAAGCGCCGCTCTTCGCGCCCTTCAACCTCCGCGTCGTCCCTGCTCGCGCTGCCTCCTCAGCGGCGCCAATGGATCTGGTAACACCCGAACCCCTAGCTAGCGCCTGCCGCGAGCCGTTATGCTTGCGTAGTTGCTGCAGTTATGCGATTGTGCGATCCGGACGGGTTCTTCTGATGCGTTCTTGTGGTTTGGCTGCCGAATGATTTAGGTACGGATGCTTAGGTGTTAGTTCGATGTGGGATTAGATAGGTGCTGTTTACTCTGCATGTCATTAGGATTGAGCTAAGAAATAGAGTCTCACCATTGATCCATATGCATCTTTTTTAAGTAATTGGTGTGTAATTTGGTTGTTACTTACGGTGGGGGGCGCTCCTATGCTCTTCGCATTTGAACACCCCCTCTGCTGAGGGAAATGGTGGTGTTCATATAAGTATGTAGCTGTCGTGCCCTTGTGCTTGATTTGGAGCTGAGGCATAATCTGAATGAAATGGTGTGTGGGCAGTTTAGCTAATTATACTAGAGTTGATTACAGAGCAACAAATTAGAGTGCACTGGAATGAATGGGTGATACTTTGTTGTATGATTTGCGTTGCCAATTGGTTTTTTTGCGATATTGTGCATGTGCAATCCATCAAGGGGAGGACATCTCCTGCCTTTCTTTCTCATAGAGATTGAGGGGGGGGGTGTAAAGCTTCGTCCAAAGAAATCGTCTTCTGTCAGCATCAGTTTTGGAAATTTGCACATCCACATCATGTGTGTTATAGAATCCTAATTTGCATTGGAGATCCAAGATCCATTACCATCTCTTGATAACTGTGTGGCATCAGTACATTGCTTTGTCAAATGCCAAAAAAGGGCGCTGCCTAACAGAAGGGGATTTTTTTATCCATTTTAGATTAATCTCTGCACTCACACGTACATTGCATCGTGGTTGAGATATGTTATGTTCTCATGTTGTCTGAGCAATGTTTTGTACACCAATTCAATCACCAGGTTGTGCAAAACTGCAGGCAAGACCAACCTCTTGAAGATTCTTGCGGGAAAACATATGGTTGGAGGAAGGGATGTTGTTCGTGTTCTCAATGGTTCTACTTTTCATGACACACAGTTTGTGTGTAGTGACGACCTTTCCTACTTGGGTGGTTCTTGGAGTTGGACTATTAGTTCAGCTGTAAGTTCCCTCTCTGTTTACTTGCTATAAGAATTAGAAATTTTCTTCTTGCTTGGTTTCGATTTCTTCATGATTAACTTTTGCATAGTCGGACATTTTTTCTTTGCAAATAGGCTTTCACCCCAAAGTTCCATGGGAGCTATTTCATAATGTCTCTAATGCTAGCTGAACATATATAGTGGCCTTTGTCCATGTTGTTTCAATATATGCAGATTTTCTCGTGTTTGACTCAAGATTGTAGCTAGAGTGTTTTTTTTGTTGCCATCCAAAAGATAGATCCATCCTCACACCCACCCACACACAAAAAACTATTTTCCTACTTCATTAGTTAGTCGATGCACACATAAATCTGCACATTGGCAACTCTTTGTATGCTTTGCTTGGTTTGTTAGAGAAATTTCTTTGTATCTTACATGCAAGTAACTTTCTCAGAGTGATGTTCCCCTACAAGGCGACTTCTCTGCTGAGCACATGATTCTTGGAGGTATTCTACACACAATAATGCTCATTATTGGATTCTTATTGGATGAAAGCAATAATGTGTCCAGATACTCCTTTGTCCTTGAATTTAATTATCCCTTGATGCTTCAAGCATTTCTTGCAGTTAACTTCCTGCTGGCATTTCTTTTGTTTAAATAAATGTTGAGTTGCAACCTTGAGTTAGGCAATTGAGACTGGTAGTCAACGATATTGGAGTTCCGTTCTGATTATTAGTAGGAGTACATGACTATGTTTTGAGCACGACCAATGTGATTTCTGAGGAATTATGCTTATCTTGTTTGCAAGACTTATGATATTTTGGTACAAACAGAGAGCATCAGGTACTTGTTTTTGGCTGATATTGCCACCGAATTGATGTGATTGGTTGTTCCGTCCTCGACTACACTTGTTCGCCCAGGTGATGCGATTGGTTGTCCTTCTCATGCCATTATCTCCTCTGTTTCTCTTTCCTTCCAGCTGGGACAAGCTGGATTAATTGGAGCTGTTCTCCGCACAACAAAACGTAATGCATCCTATTGCCATCTCTTCTTCAAATATTCAGTGGAAAGATGTTTTTCAGGTTCTACACTATGTATGTTATTATTTTGGTGCAGGTCAGATTTCATATTGCCAGCCAATTTATGATTTTTTGACAATTTTACCTGTGTGCTACCTCTGAAGTAGACCCTGAATGAGTTGATCGCTCACTGTGTCCAAGAAGAAAAAAGGCTACGTGCTGAAAAGGAAAAGGACCAAGCACTCCATATTGGTCATGCCAAAAGAAAGTTTCAAGCACCTGCCGATCATAAGCCCAACAAGAAGCTCTTTACGAGCCCTAAAGGAAAAGAAAAGCCATGCAAAGAAGCCAGTGGGTCTAGAGTTGGAGGAAATTATCTTTGCAATTTCTACAAGAAGCCAGGCCATTATAGGAAAGATTGCGCTGAGTGGCTAAAGTGGCTCCACAAGAAAGGTACTGATGAGATTACGTTTGTTGATGAATCACTTATGTTGATTATTCCCAAAGTACTTGGTGGATTGACTCAGGTGCAACAATACATGTTGCAACTTCCTTATGTTTGGGACTTAGTAGAAATTCCTAATGCAGCCAAAAGGGTAGGCTGCAAATGGTCTACAAAACTAAGTATGACTCCAAAGGAAATATTGAAAGGTTCAAGGCGAGACTTGTAGCAAAAGGCTTCACGCAAAGAGAGAGGACTGATTATAATAAAACCTTCTCACCGGTCTCAACTAAAAATTCTTTCAGGATAGTCATGGCACTTGTAGCTCATTATGATCTAGAGCTACATCAAATGGATGTTAAGATGACATTCCTTAATGGCGACTTGAACGAGGATGTTTACATGACACAACCAGAAGATTTTGTTGTGGAAGGAAAGGAGCACATGGCATGCCGTTAAAGAAGTCAATTTATGGCTTAAAACAAGCTTCAAGATAATGGTACCTTAAGTTTGATCAAATCATCAGAACTTTTGGTTTTAAAGAGAATGAGGTGGACAACTGCATATACGTCAAGTTTAAGGGCAGTAAGTTCACCATCTTAGTCCTTTATGTGAATGACATTCTGTTGGCATGCAGCGATAAGGTGATGTTGCATGAAACCAAGAGATTCTTGTCTTCCAATTTTGATATGAAAGATCTTGGTGAAGCCTCATATGTTCTCGGGATAGGTCCAAAGGCATATTGGGACTATCACAAAAGGCATACTTTGAGAGAGTACTAAATAAATATAATGTGCATAAGTGCTCCGCCTTACCTGCCCCTATAGTCAAGGGCGACAAGTTTGGGACATTTCAATGTCCAAGGAACCAATATGAAACTGATCAGATGAAGTCGGTTCCTTATGCTTCGGCTGTCGGAAGCATCATGTATGCTCAAGTCTGTACACACCCTGACTTGGCTTTTATCACCGGGATGCTTGGTAGATATCAATCAAATCCAGGACCGGACCACTGGAAGGCCGCTAAGAAAGTCCTGCTCTATATGCAAGGCACTAAAGATTACATGCTAACGTATTGAAAATTTGATAACTTGAAAGTTGTTGGTTATTCAGATGCCGATTTTGCCGGGTGTGTGGATAGTAGGAAATTCACTTCGGGATATATCTTCCACGATGCAGGTAGAATTACTGCATCTTCCACGATGCAGGCAGAATTTATAGCATGCTATGAAGCCACCGGGCAGGCTGTATGGCTAAAGAATTTTATTCCCGGATTAAGGGCATGTTTGGTTGGGCTGTGGCTGTTGACAAAGCTGTTGTTGGCTGGCTGTTTAGAAAAGCTGCTGTGGCTGTGGGAAAGTGAACATATGGCTTTTGCTTGATCCAAACAATCTACAAAATTTTGGAAAATGAGTACATAAGCTTCAGCACATTGCAAAAAGCTGGCAGAAGGCAGCTTTTCCAAACAGCTAAATTTGCACTGCAAAGCCCACAGCTACCGTTGGGAAAAGCTGCTGAAAAGCTGACCGTTTGGTTGGGCTGCAGCTTTTCCAGTGAAAAGCTACTGAAAAGCCCAACCAAACACCCCCTAAGAGTGGTGGATAGTATTTCCAGACCACTAACATTGTACTGCGATAATGAACCCGCAGTTTTCTATACGAGTAACAACAAATCGAGTGGTGCTGCCAAACACATCGACATTAAGTATCATGTTGTGAAAGATAGAATCCAGGATCATACCGTTAATGTTAAGCACATAAGTACGACAGAAATACTTGTGGATCCGCTCACGAAAGGCTTACCACCCAATATCTTTTGTAGTCATGTAGCCGGCATGGGTCTACTGGAAAGCCTGTGATCCTGGAATAAGGGACCATCGAATGAAACCATCTCCTATCAAGTAATATGTTTTTCCATTTCGAGATAGGATGGTATACTATAAGTACTGAGGTACAGTGGCATTTTCACTGTAACACTTTGCCTTGGTATATTTTTCCATTAAGACTGGGCTTATGAAGTTATGACTTTACGATCAAGGGGGAGAATGTTGAAATTGATCTTGAGTCTTGAGGAGATAAGGATGGGGGTCACGCACCAACGTGCGGCCCCAACGACGCGCCCCGATCGGGGGCGCCAAAACCAACTAATGGTTTCGGTCCCCCGTCGCACAGCGCAAGAAATAAAAGGGGTTATCCCGGGGCTTTACAATAACGACAATTACGTGAGGCTAAAACCCTAACCCCGACATCTCAATCCCCGATCCGATCAGGGGGAGCGCTGGAGCATCGGGAAGGCCGATGCCGTGGAGACGACGACGCCCGTTCCCGGACAGTGCCGGTGGCGACCCCAAGGCCACCGCTTCCCGCTCCTACGCCTACACCAACCTCGCCTCCCTCACGCGCCCATGCCTATGGAGATGGCTTCTTCTTCCACAGCTCATAAGTAGCACTAACGCCTACTGATGATTATGTCTAGGTGTTCTAACAGTGGTTAGACGATGATCACATTAAAGCTAAAGGGAATGTATCTAACATGAGAATCCTTGGAGAATTGGCTCATCCTGGCGGGAGGGATAGGAGAAATGCACCCTACGCAATTTGATCTCTCCATAAACTTTTTCTAGTACTACTCCATCTTTTTCATAACTTATGGATGGCTTTCTTTTGATCACCTTGAAGACCTCCTTTCCTGCAGCTTTTGCTTGATTAAACGTCTGAAGGTCTGGTGCAGCGTAGGTAATTGATCTGAGTCCATGTAACGAAAACCATTAAGTCTAGAATACATGCAGATAAAAAGAATCTATATACTTCCCTGCAAAAAAGGACTCTATATACTGCCTATGTGCCTTGCAAAATATTCAAATAGTAACTTTAACAAAGATCATCAGTTGATACTTTGCTTTGTTTGAGTTGTGATTTGACTGTTTTATATCGACAATTTCAGTGAAAAAATTAAGACAGTTTAGGCGACTAGATGAATCAGAAAGGCTGTAGTTTTATTACATTGCCCCAAAAAGGATGCTCATGATGGCAGCTATCGTGCCACCTCCAGTTGCTGTTCGTCTGCTTACCGCAACTGCCCCGACCCAAACCATCAGTGCCCATGAACAAAAAGTCACTGCTTGGAACATGCCCAGCCCTATTCCCTTTATCATTGCCTCCTTCTTGCTTAGTTTATATTGATTGTCTGTGCACCGGACAAAGGATTTCATGGCCCAGTTCTCACTGACGAAGGAGAAGACAGTCTTGATATGCGACCAAGTCTGCTCACAAATGTGTACTATGATTAAGAACATAAATTTTTGTAGGACATCCTTTATACTTTCGATGTTTATAACTTTATATTTATTCAAATAACCTGGCTTCAGGTATGAGTTGTTAACTGATCTACATGATTACCTGTTCTACGACAGATGTTGCTTCAGAGGCAATAGCATTGCGTGACAACGATATGCCATTCATCTTTTTCGTATATGTTGCTCCAATGACGAGGATCAGAGGAATAACCAGGAAAGAGAGCATCGCAACTTCCCAGCAGCTGGCAAATGCAATTATGATACCAGCAAAGAAAGTGGAGAAGCTTGCAACGAAATGACCCAGCTGCAGAAAAGTGAGCTCAGATGCAAATTTCACCACAGAGTTTCAGAAATCTTGAAGTGTTCCATACGATTGTGAAATCCGTTACCTTCTCACCAATTGCATCTTGTATGACACTCATGTGGTTGGTTACTCCGGTGATGATGTTTGCAGTGGTCAAGTCGGTGTTGAAGGCCCCAACCTCTTGACTGAGTACTGATCTCAGAAATTCTAGGCGCATGCGTGCTAACTGTCTCTCACTTGAGTATATCCAGCAGGAGATCTCTGCAGCCAGGTTATCAGGGGGAAAGTAAGCAATGTTTCACCAGTCAATATTGTTATGCTGTTGCTACTGTTAGATCTCCTATAATCCTCATTTCTGAACATAAATATTACTGATAACGATTTTTTTCTTTCTACTATATAATTCATCCTGCACATTGAAGTGCCTTTATCAGAATTGTTGGAAGTTTATGGATTTGCCTTTATGTCATTGCAAACAAAAACAAACATGAATTTTCAAGCAGTAGTGGTTGGACAAAAGTGCACCTGTATAAATCTCTTCCGAGTTCACTTTTACGGCCTAATTTTATCCAGAATGAGCAAATCATCAAGCAATACTGCAGTGCTATTTATATCGGTCTTTTCATAAAATCAGACCAGAAATCACATGAAAGTATTTCAACAAGTGCTAGAGACCCTGTTTTTCATTATTTTTTTCTCTATATTTGTTCTTCTTAAACCACTACGGCTGCATGGGAATAGTGCATGGCATGCTCGATTATTTCTTTCACCAAAGGAAAAGCCACATGCATCATCGAATAAATGGAAGGACCCTTGAGTCTTGACTTACCAACCATTCCGGCAGGAAGAGTAGCTGCCACCATGTACCACACATAGGGAACCACCTTCAAGCAAAAAAAATTGGTGTAAAAAGACATTGCAGACCAACTAATCGAAGTTCAAAAGACTAATGATATGCATTCATATCGATGTTTTCTGCAAGTTCACCTTATACAATGCATGGACCATGCCCTCCTGATCATTTATGTTGGTTCCAAAGGCATCAAGCGCTTTCCCAAGGAGGAGATATCCGATCGGGAACGCCATGCCGTGGATGGCGGACTCGGCGGTTCCCATTGCCATGAGGAGCCAATCCACCGTGTCAGCGTAGCAAATTAGCCCGAAGAACGGGAATGGCTTCTCGTCAGCGCTGGCTGCTGACGAAACTGAGATCGTGCTCTTCCTTTCATCTGTATCATCATATCGTAATGATGAAATGGAGTGGTCTTCGTCATGTACCGTGGCCATTGTTTCCAGTGATCATGCTGGTCCTTTTGTAGCAGAGAACCATGGAAAAGGAGATGCATAGATGGCATCGGTATTATAGGCGTGGCCACTGCATACTGGCTGTGCATGCATACATGTAGATACTTTCAAAAAATGTCTCCCAAAATGGTGTGAAACAAGCACCATAGTTACTCTCAAGGCTGAAAATAAAATACGCTGAGTTGGTCAAGGGATACATTGGCATATGACATCAATTTTTACGTAGTGGTGTCTGCTTTAGCTTTGACACTGTTCAGTATGTTGTCGAACTCATTTTTCATTGATCTAGATGGAGAATGAAGGGCATGAAATAACTAGGCTTTCTGAATAGAGAAAACAGTTGCCGCCTGCGCGCAATCCTCTACAGTGAATCAGTGAAGCAAAAAGGGAAAAGTGAGAAATGCTAGTGTTATAAAACCTTAGCCATCAACACTTAATCATTAGCCCTAATCCAACACTAGAACACCAACATGATAGCGGAAACGTGAGCACTTACACGGAGATGCCATTGGGCGTAGTCGAAGAAGATCTCAGTCAGTAGTCGATGGAGTCGTTCGGATCGGTTTCGCCTCCCCTCCATGGTCAGTAGCTCGATCTGGCCCTTCTCTCCTCCTTCTGTCTTGTGGCCGGCGTCGTCCCGTACGGCGCTCTTGCAGTGGCGGTGACTCGGCCTTCCCGTTGCTGCCGCGCTCCCCCAGATCGGTAGGGCTTAGAGCAGTGGTCTGCATGGCTTACCTCACGTGAACTCCCTTAGTCCGTGAGGTGCCAGTTCAACCTTTTTATCTTGCGCGGCACAACAGGGGACCGAGACCAAGTCTAGTCTTGGCGTCCCCGATCAGGACGCAAAAGGGGGTTTTGACCCCCTCTTTTCTCTCTCGGTTGTTAGCCAGAGATCACAACTAACATTCTCCCCTTTGATCGTAAAGGCTAACATCATAAGCCCACTCTCAATAAAACACCATACCAAGGTAATGCGTTACAATGGCCAATGAAATGCCACAGAACCTCAGTACCTATAGCATACCATTCTATCTCGATATGGAAAAACGTTATATTTAATGGGAGTTGGTCTCATTAGTGGTCCTCATATCCAAGATCAAAGGCTTTCCAGTAAACCCACGCCGGCAACATGATTTCTGAATATTGTGGGTGGTAAGCCTTTAGGAAAAAGATTTGCTAGCATATCATTAGTACTTATGCGCTTAACGGTAATTGTTTCATTTGATCCTGGATCCTATTTTCACAACATGGTATTTAATGTCAATGTGGTTTGGCAGCATCACTTGACTTGTTGTTACTTGCATAGAAAGTTGCGGGCTCATTATCGCAGTACAATGTTAGTGGTTTAGAGATGCTGTCTACCACTCTAAGTCCGGGAATAAAATTCTTTAGCCATACAGCCTGCCGATAGCTTCATAATATGCCACAAACTTAGCCTACATCGTGGATGACGCAGTGAGTGTCTGTTTGGAGCTTTTCCACGAGATAGCTCCTCCAGCGAGGGTGAAGATATGACTTGACGTGGATTTCTTAGTATCCACACACCACGCAAAATCTACGTCCGAATAACCGACAACTTCGGGGTTATCAGACTTCTGATATGTGAGCATGTAATCTTTATTGCCTTGCAAAAATCGCAAGACTTTCTTAGCGGATTTCCAGTGGTCTAGTCCTGGATTTGACTGAAATTTGCCAAGCATCCCGGTAATGGAAACCAAATCGGGGCGAGTACATATTTGAGCATACATGATGCTTCTGACAGCTGAAGCATAAGGAACCGACTTTATCTGATCAGTTTGAACTGGTTCCTTGGACATTGAAAATGTCCCAATCTTATCGCTCTTAACATTAGTGGCAGGCTAGGCAGAGCACATGTGCAGTACTCTGTCTACATATGGAATAAGTTTAATACCCCTTTGGACCTATCTCAGTGAATCTAAATTTCAAGAACATAAGAAGCATCACTGAGATCCTTCATGTCAAAATTAGAACACAAAATCCTTTAGCTGCTCCCCTTGACACAAATGCAGTTGCTCCCCTTCATTGTCCTTAAGGTCATAATTTTTAAATTATTTAATTGTCCATTACTTTGAACCTTATGTTTGCTACAAGCCTTATTTTGATCTTTCGATGTTTCCCTTAGAGTCATGTTTGGTTTTGAATACCCATTTACAGCGAACTGTATTGACTCTATTAGGAATTTATACTAAGTATTTCATTATTATTAGTGCTCATAGACTTTAAGGCATCAAGCCACTTTAGTTGAATCTTATCTTCCCAATGTCATAACTTGGGATTCGTTAATTGGTTTGTTTGCCACCACGATGGGCTGCTGAGGATCAACATTAGGTATAGAAGCATTAGGTATTTCAAGGTCCTCATGCAGGAGGTACAATAAATATTTTCTAATGGTCCTATGCAATCTATGTAGTGTTGTGAGTCTGAAAAGGTCTTATGGGTGGGAAATTTCTACTTTAATTAAACAATCCATTCTCCCCCTCGAAATGTGGCCCAAACGACAGTGCCACAATTTTGATGATTCATCGTTAGTTCCTTGAGTTTTGTTATTTGCATCACACACCTATGCATAGATATAGGAAATCCATAAGGAGAAAGCACATAAACGTATAACTCGTCATGCCAACAGGCAAGATCTAAATCATGTGGATTACAAGAAATAATATAACTCTTATTTCAATATTATTTAAATGATGAGTTTCTTCTTAAATGAGGAGGAACTTGGACAGCATTATATAAGCTGAAGTTCAAAGCCAGGCTTTGACACTAAAATATGAAGGGAATAGTCCAACGGCTACGACTTCAGCCTCTTTTCACGTTCACCAATCTGAAGATTGATGCACAGGGTCCTTTCCTTCAACCTTAAGTCTCTCTTCCTCAGGGACACATGCGCTGATGAGCTCGCTCATGGTCCAATTTTCCTTCTGAGTGTTATAGTTAATTTTAAATGTTGTATACTCAGATGGCAAAGAGGTCATTATGAAATGGACAAGGAAACTATCAAAGATTGCCATGTCCAGAACTCTTAAGCCTATCAGCCATGTTACTCGTATAGATGATATGTTCTCTTATGCTGCCAGAACCATTATACTTACTCGTCAAAAGCCTCTGAAACAGCGTGCGTGCATAAACTTTGGGGGAGATTTGAAACTTCTCCCCACGTTCATCAAATAGCCTTATTAGAATCAGGGATCGCTCCCTTAATCCCTACAGAAACATAGTTCTTCATAATCATGAGAGACATGCGGTTAGACCGCTCATGGGAGCGTCAACCTTTAGGGTGTAATCAAAGTCCAAGACCTCGAGAACAACTAAAATCTCTTCCTTTCATGCGGGGAAAGTATTCCGCGTCAGCTGCTCGATGCCGTAGATGGTACCGGCAACGTTGGAAACATTCACAGCTAAAAGTGTGTGGGCCTTATTGGTAATCAACATAAGATAATACTTTGCATGAAATTAACCCTACGTTGGTCTGATTAATAACATGCTTAAGTTGAGTTCTAATCCGCTTCATCGTCGGGTAGAAAACGAAAAAGGACTCAATAGCTTAATGGGTGACACACAATTATAAACAACGTTGGTCAGAAATATAATCATGAGCCATACATAATCCAAAATAACATTAAAAGCATGCTTAAATTCTAATTCATATCACTGATGGGCAGGAAATGAGAAAGAATTTAATCAAAATAAATGACATATGACTATAATCAACGTTGGTCAGAAATATAGTCATTTTAATTTGTAATCAATAATTAAAGTTCTTTAGTCAAAATTGAATGGCATATGACCATAATCAACGTTGGTCAGAAATATGGCCATTTGCCATACTTATGAAGCCATCCTTAGAGCATAATTTGAGCATTAAAATTAATCAAGGTTAAATGGCGTATGACTGTAATCAACATTAGTCAGAAATACAGTCATGGCCTTGCCTAATAAATTGTCACAATATTCCAATCAAAACTTCTCGTTGGTTCTGTTTTAAACAGAGAATTTGTGGCAACAAAACATAATTTAAAACATAATACTTTAATTGAATTTATTTGGGCCTTTTAGCAACTTAAAACAATGCTTAATAGTAAACTTTAATATCATAAGGGAAAGTTGCTGTTAAGGTTACCAAACAATTCTAGCTCATGATTCCTAGCATATAATGCTAATATTGATGATAATTAAAGCATAATACTCAGTACATAGATTAACTTAATTTTGGGCCGTTAACAATATCTAAAATAGTGCACAAAATAAAATATCTTAAGGGAAAAGCACTAGAACAAAACTAAAAACCCAAAATATTTTAATCTAACCAAAAGGCATATGACTATAAACAACGTTGGTCAGTATATAGTCATTTGCCATACTTAATTTAAAATTATCATCAAAAATTGACATAAAATTCTCTAAACAAAAGTTCTTGATGGTTCCATTCTAATCTGAGAATTATCATATTCTTTAATGCAAGAACCATTACTAAAAGGGCTGCTGATATTATTTCATCAGGGCAGAATTCACTACTTAATGGGGGTAAAAGCATTAACTAATGGTATAGAAAATAACATTAGAAAAAACATCAATATTAAATATGACATCAAAATTCTCTAAATAAAGTTTCTCGTTGGTTCCACTTTATTCAAAGAATTGAAACTTTTTTTTAGTGCAAATTATATGCACCATAAACATTATGTATAATGCAAAGCAACAGTGCAAAATATAAAACAAAACATAAAAGAAATGCACTGAAAAAGCTCTTGATGCGGCTGGCCCGCTAAAAAACGCTGCACAGCCCAAATTTGCCCCGCAGCCCACTAACCTGCCGTGGCCCATTACCATGATTTGCCTAAAAAAAAATTTGTGCCTCAAAAGGGGCAACTTCAGCCTGTGCTCGCCATTTTCTCTGCTCCCGTGAGCTCCAAAGCGGCAAGATCAGCGGTGGCGACCCGGGCAGGCTCGGCACAGCGGCGGCGCCTCGGCGCGAGCGCCGGCGCCCGAGCAGCGAGCACCGGCGGCAGCGGCGAGCGGCGAGCGGCACCCGCAAGCGGCGGCGGCAAGCGGCGCAGCGAGCGGTGGCGGCGCCCGCAACCAGCGGCGAGCGGCGGCGTAAGAGGGCGACGGCGGCGAGCATGCCGCCGTCCTAAGGTGCGCCACCGGCTCCAATTTTGGTAAAACAGAAAAGAAAAAATGCTTAGGGATTTGGGGGTTCTTCAAAATTGGGGAATTCTTTTTTTTTAGGGTTCTTGAGCTGGGGTTCAAAATTTGGGGATTTTCTTTAGGGCATTTCCTTATCCATTTGATCCCCTCCTTCTTGATTCAAAAATGGTGCTAATTTAATTTGACCGAGAGCATTAACGTGATGAATGGAACCAAAACCGAGCCTAATCTTTAGAAATTAGTACCAACCGAGGCTAATTGGTATCTAAACATAATAATTAGCATTAATCGAGCCTCAATTAGGTTACGATCTAATTAATTTCCATTAACGGAGACAAAACCGAGCTTCATTAGGACTAATTAGGGTTCTAGATTAGATTAAGGTCGCTCTGATACCAATGTTATAAAACCTTAGCCATCAACACTTAATCATTAGCCCTAATCCAACACTAGAACACCAACATGATAGCGGAAACGTGAGCACTTACACGGAGATGCCATTGGGCGTAGTCGAAGAAGATCTCAGTCAGTAGTCGATGGAGTCGTTCGGATCGGTTTCGCCTCCCCTCCATGGTCAGTAGCTCGATCTGGCCCTTCTCTCCTCCTTCTGTCTTGTGGCCGGCGTCGTCCCGTACGACGCTCTTGCAGTGGCGGTGACTCGGCCTTCCCGTTGCTGCCGCGCTCCCCCAGATCGGTAGGGCTTAGAGCAGTGGTCTGCATGGCTTACCTCACGTGAACTCCCTTAGTCCGTGAGGTGCCAGTTCAACCTTTTTATCTTGCGCGGCACAACGGGGGACCGAGACCAAGTCTAGTCTTGGCGTCCCCGATCAGGACGCAAAAGGGGGTTTTGACCCCCCCTTTTCTCTCTCGGTTGTTAGCCAGAGATCACAACTAACAGCTAGGAGCTATAGGCCAGGTTACTTCCTTTATATTCTTTGTGTGAAGCAGCAAGAAGATAGTTATCACAAGCAATTAGTCAATCCGTTCTCACCTTGACTTAGAAATACATCTGAAAAACCAAATTAATGTCTAGCATCTCATTTCAAAGATCCTCAACCCTACCAATTAAATGCATTTCTTGCATCCTGGAGCCATGATATGATTCCTTAAAAATGTGTGATGGTTAGTTAAGATCGAGAAGATTTGATCTGCATAATAGGTCAATGAGAACTTACATAACCAATGTGGGTGTCTGGGAATAACTGAGGCATAATTTGAGCATATGCTTATTCAGACTGCATATAAGACACGAGGTTGTCGATGTCATGTGCCTTTGCAACCAGCCCGGAATGTTTGTTTGCACCTGCAAGCAGTTTGCTGATGCATTTTTGTCCAGGAAGGAACGTCCAAAGGCAAAGAATGCAACATTTCTCCTCATTGCCAGAGATGACAGAACGATGCAGCTACAATGGTCTAGACCCTGGATCATGCATGCCGCCTGCTTTCAAATAATTTCGTTTTGTATGCTCTCTAAAATTATGCTCATTTCTCATAAATTTGGCCAAAACTAGCAGCTGCAAAAAAACCCCAGCGTGCAAAATGTATCCTAGTGTTCACTCCCTTGGAGGGGAGCTAGTCACCGTTGGAGAGGTGGGAGTTCCACAAAGGAACAACCAATCACCACAAAGGTTCACCTTCTTCTCCTTGAGATATCACCACAAAGGCGATTCCCAACCACTAATGGTAGACCTTGAGGTGGCCTCCAAATCTTCACACAAACGACGGGGCAAATCACAAGTTGATTCCTCACCGGGGACTCCTACTGCCTAGAAGTCTCCAACCTCCAAGAGTAATAAGCCAATGATGAACTCGAAGGGGAATCCGAATTCCTATGGTGAGATTATAGATCAGGGGCTCCTCTCTCTTTTCCCTCAAAGGATTGATGTGTTTTGATGGAGGGATGTGGAGATGTTTGAGCTTTTTAGCTTTTAGCAATGGATTATGAGAGAGAAATCAGCTAAGCATCAGTGGGGAAGAAGATAACGCTTGGGAAGGAGTGGCCCTTTAAATAGGTCCACTCAAATTCTGCCCGTTGGAGTTATGTTCTACATCCTGGACCATCATCCTGGAACTTCCGGAGTGAGGGTCCGGACTTCCCAGATTCCCGATCAGGGTCCGGGGCAGGCATCCGACAGGCATCAGAGGCTCTGGTGTCAGCCGGATACTTACTCCGGAACATGGTCCGGACTTCGGAGTAGGTTCCGGAGTTAGGGTCCGGCTTAACCAGGCGTTCTGGAACGTACTGGACACAGCCGGAGCCTAAACCTGGACCTAGTCCCGGATTCCGGGAACCCCGGACCATCATCCCGGAAGATCCGGAGAGAAGGTCCGGGCTACACAGACAAGCCTTCCCTGGAATAAAACAGGGGGAAAACTTTGAGGCTTTTTGGTGTGGCTTAAGAGATAAACTTGGGATGTGTTTTGGCCATATGTGGAGAATAGGATTACCACTCCAAATTCATCATGTGACCCCTCTTAATAGTGCAATGTTCCTAAGACTCAAGGAAAAGTAAAATACAAGCATAAATTTAAGAACACCATCTTTCTTCTCTCTTTAGAAATGGGGCGGGTCACCACTCATCTTCGCTCGCAACCTTTAGGACTAACAAGCTGTTCAAATACTTAGAGCACAGGTTAGTCATCAATTCATATGTCACTTACACCAAAACCCACTTAGGGGAACAAATGATCTTTCAATCTCCCCCTTTTTGGTGTACGATGAAAATATCAATTGAGTTCAAAAGATATAGAGATAAAGCTCATAAGGTTGTCTAGGAGATAGAGATCGCTCCCCCTAGATTTGTGCGACATCAAGAATTATGCTAGTTGAAGCATGGTGCACAAATATAGAGAGAAGAAGCTCGCCCTAAATCCTAGAGCAAAGTGGGGTGTGACAAAGTGATTAAATAAGCATGTAGAAGAGCTTTGCACACCATGTGAGATATAAACAATAAACAAGAAATATGATCTCACAAAGTGGAGTGTGTGACATGGCATAGAATAAACAAGATATTGCTCGCAAAGGTAGCAAGCAAGAAGACCACAACAAGTAAACAAGGTCTCAAGCAAGCATAACATAGAGTAGTTGGAGCAAACCATACTCACACAAACCACAAAGTACCTAGGACTGTATATAGTAAAAGAGTTCTGCAAGCCCACGTAAGACGCAGATGAAACACGAGGCTTGCAAATTTGCAAAATACCCATAGATAGCCCCCGAGCAGCCTACTAACTCATTCTTCTCCCCATTTGGCATCGAAGCACCAAAAAGAGAGATGAAGAGCGATGCTAACGCCCAGTCACTCATCACCACCTCGGTAGAGGTCTCCAGAGCCTTGAGGCTGAGCAAGGTCCGGGGCAGGCATCCGACATACATCAGAGGCTCTGGTGTCAACCGGATAGTTACTCCGGAACATGGTCCGGATTCCGGACTGGTCCGGAGTTAGGGTCCGAACTCTGGACCAGTCTGGAATCCGGAGTAGGTTCCGGAGTTACGGTCCGGCTTAACCAGGCGTTCTGGAACATACTGGACACAGCCGGAGCCTAAACCCGGATTCCGGGCACCCCGAACCATCATCCCGGAACATCCGGAGAGAAGGTCCGGACCACACAGACAAGCCTTCCCTGGAATAAAAGAGGGGGAAAATTTTTGAGGCTTTTTGGTGTGGCTTAAGAGATAAACTTAAGAATGGTTTCCTTGAATTATAATAAGTAATTTTGGATTATAACTAATTTTGATAAGAGTGACTATTGTGTCTTTTTTTTCTGCAAATCCGACCACTAGTCAAGCATATAGCAGATCAAATGAATCACAGAGTAAGGATCATTGGCCCTGAAAACATGTTTTGTTCCTAACTTTTTATAAAGCCCAAAGAATAACAGCTACGTACCCCCACAGCAACCACTTTTATCTGAGTTCTGGATGACTGATCAAGATTTCACACAGACGTGATAGACTTACAAGGTTATCAGATTTACCAAAAATACACTGTATCACCTTCTAAACATATTTGACAAGAAGGCACTCAAAATCACCTTCCAAACATATTTGACAGGGAGGCACTCAAAGAACATAATAGTCAATCGACTCATCTGAGGTACAGAATAAGCATTTTTTTTCTCCCTCTTCCATCCTTTATGAATCAAAGTATCCCTACTCAAGATATTTCTATCAAAACTAACCAACGAAAGATCCTAACTGTTTCAAGGTGTTTGTCCATATTTGTGGAGCTAGTATTCCTTTCCTGTTGAATGTAAGAAAAATGAGTGTAGAAATGCTAGTGGTGTGTGCTTGCAATAAATTGAAGGTGAAATTAAATGAAATCTATTGCACTTTATCTGGAAAAATCTTAGAGCCAAAACAACTGCTCTGCTGTTATCCTATCAAGCAAAATTCTACAATTAGAGTTAATCACAGGTTAAGGGGTGGCAGGGATCTGACAATTGCATGCAGAACATGGGATCAGATTATCAATAATGGACCTCAGTTTCACACAGTGCTGTTGCCATCTGTCTTAGTTAACCCAGCAGAGCTAGTGAGTTCAGTAAACTTCTTGTCCTGGCATATTCAATACCATGCGAGGCAGGTGTTGATTGAGCTGTGCAGTATTCACTCTAGGAATCAGACTCTTAGTGGTGCTTTCAGTTCTGAAGATATCTTGTTCTACCATGGCAAAGCTTTTTTTGATAATGCCATTCATAGAGGTCCATACACTCGTGCTACTGCAATTCAAGATTATAAAACAATTCACGACATATTTCACGATGCATTCTGGTGTACTGTCGATAACAGCTGGCCAATACATGCTAAAAACTTGCTAAATGTGTTGCTTAAGTACCCATGTGCAGTTGCGCCCAATTTCGAAGAAACAATAATGTTCTTGACGAGTCATGTGGCTTTGTTGTCTTACACCGAGAGAGCATCGATCTCCATGTTGCTCGATGGTTTGGTTAGGCATCTTGATACTAGAACTTTTGCAACATCCAGATGTGGAGACAGTTTTTCTATATGGCTGACAATCACACAAGCTACTCCAGAAATAAAACTTGTTATTGGTTTCATGCTAAAAGAGATAATTCTGGAAAAGTTATTGGTTTGCCGTATGGGGTTGACCGAACAGCGTGTCTTCATTTCTGTAAGATAGCATGAACTGACAGAAAACACTCCCTTATGTCCAGGTAGCCACAATACAAATGAAGACACGCTGCTCGGTCAACCCCATACGGCAAACCAATAACTTTTCCAGAATTATCTCTTTTAGCATGAAACCAATAACAAGTTTCATTTCTGGAGTAGCTTGTGTGATTGTCAGCCATATAGAAAAACTGTCTCCACATCTGGATGTTGCAAAAGTTCTAGTATCAAGATGCCTAACCAAACCATCGAGCAACATGGAGATCGATGCTCTCTCGGTGTAAGACAACAAAGCCACATGACTCGTCAAGAACATTATTGTTTCTTCGGAATTGGGCGCAACTGCACATGGGTACTTAAGCAACACATTTAGCAAGTTTTTAGCATGTATTGGCCAGCTGTTATCGACAGTACACCAGAATGCATCGTGAAATATGTCGTGAATTGTTTTATAATCTTGAATTGCAGCAGCACGAGTGTATGGACCTCTATGAATGGCATTATCAAAAAAAGCTTTGCCATGGTAGAACAAGATATCTTCAGAACTGAAAGCACCACTAAGAGTCTGATTCCTAGAGTGAATACTGCACAGCTCAATCAACACCTGCCTCGCATGGTATTGAATATGCCAGGACAAGAAGTTTACTGAACTCACTAGCTCTGCTGGGTTAACTATGACAGATGGCAACAGCACTGTGTGAAACTGAGGTCCATTATTGATAATCTGATCCCATGTTCTGCATGCAATTGTCAGATCCCTGCCACCCCTTAACCTGTGATTAACTCTAATTGTAGAATTTTGCTTGATAGGATAACAGCAGAGCAGTTGTTTTGGCTCTAAGATTTTTCCAGATAAAGTGCAATAGATTTCATTTAATTTCACCTTCAATTTATTGCAAGCACACACCACTAGCATTTCTACACTCATTTTTCTTACATTCAACAGGAAAGGAATACTAGCTCCACAAATATGGACAAACACCTTGAAACAGTTAGGATCTTTCGTTGGTTAGTTTTGATAGAAATATCTTGAGTAGGGATACTTTGATTTATAAAGGATGGAAGAGGGAGAAAAAAAATGCTTATTCTGTACCTCAGATGAGTCGATTGACTATTATGTTCTTTGAGTGCCTCCCTGTCAAATATGTTTGGAAGGTGATTTTGAGTGCCTCCTTGTCAAATATGTTTAGAAGGTGATACAGTGTATTTTTGGTAAATCTGATAACCTTGTAAGTCTATCACGTCTATGTGAAATCTTGATCAGTCATCCAGAACTCAGATAAAGGTGGTTGCTGTGGGGGTACGTAGCTGTTATTCTTTGGGCTTTATAAAAAGTTAGGAACAAAACATGTTTTCAGGGCCAATGATCTTTACTCTGTGATTCATTTGATCTGCTATATGCTTGACTAGTGGTCGGATTTGCAGAAAAAAAAGACACAATAGTCACTCTTATCAAAATTAGTTATAATCCAAAATTACTTGTTATAATTCAAAGGAAACCATTCTTAAGTTTATCTCTTAAGCCACACCAAAAAGCCTCAAAAATTTTCCCCCTCTTTTATTCCAGGGAAGGCTTGTCTGTGTGGTCCGGACCTTCTCTCCGGATGTTCCGGGATGATGGTTCGGGGTGCCCGGAATCCGGGACTAGGTCCGGGTTTAGGCTCCGGCTGTGTCCAGTATGTTCCAGAACGCCTGGTTAAGCCGGACCGTAACTCCGGAACCTACTCCGGATTCCAGACTGGTCCAGAGTTCGGACCCTAACTCCGGACCAGTCCGGAATCCGGACCATGTTCCGGAGTAACTATCCGGTTGACACCAGAGCCTCTGATGTATGTCGGATGCCTGCCCCGGACCTTGCTCAGCCTCAAGGCTCTGGAGACCTCTACCGAGGTGGTGATGAGTGACTGGGCGTTAGCATCGCTCTTCATCTCTCTTTTTGGTGCTTCGATGCCAAAGGGGGAGAAGAATGAGTTAGTAGGCTGCTCGGGGGCTATCTATGGGTATTTTGCAAATTTGCAAGCCTCGTGTTTCATCTGCGTCTTACGTGGGCTTGCAGAACTCTTTTACTATATACAGTCCTAGGTACTTTGTGGTTTGTGTGAGTATGGTTTGCTCCAACTACTCTATGTTATGCTTGCTTGAGACCTTGTTTACTTGTTGTGGTCTTCTTGCTTGCTACCTTTGCGAGCAATATCTTGTTTATTCTATGCCATGTCACATCTTGTTTATTCTATGCCATGTCACACACTCCACTTTGTGAGATCATATTTCTTGTTTATTGTTTATATCTCACATGGTGTGCAAAGCTCTTCTACATGCTTATTTAATCACTTTGTCACACCCCACTTTGCTCTAGGATTTAGGGCGAGCTTCTTCTCTCTATATTTGTGCACCATGCTTCAACTAGCATAATTCTTGATGTCGCACAAATCTAGGGGGAGCGATCTCTATCTCCTAGACAACCTTATGAGCTTTATCTCTATATCTTTTGAACTCAATTGATATTTTCATCGTACACCAAAAAGGGGGAGATTGAAAGATCATTTGTTCCCCTAAGTGGGTTTTGGTGTAAGTGACAATACTGAAAATTCTCAGCTCTGAGGTTCCAATATATTGAATAAACAAAGAAGCTACAAGAGATCAGATCATTAAAAACAGAGGAAACAATATAAAACATATTCAACACAGACAGCTAGAGGCTACAGGTTGCTCCTATTAAGTTTCATGCACCAACCAGTAGAACCAAAAGTCCGAACTGATGGAGAAGGTTGGGCAATCCACATATACTTCAACACCTCCTCTCACGTATGGCTCGATAAGGCCTAAACGTGGACAGAAAGAGGGCAAGCAATTTTTCTTAATTTAAATTGTGAAAGCTGAGACTTGAACCCAAGACGTCTTGGCTCTGATACCATATTAAGTTTCATGCACCAACCAGTAGAACCAAAAGTCCGAACTAATGGAGAAGGTTGGGCAATCCACATATACTTCAACAGCTCCAAAATCTCCATCAGCTCTCCATCAGCTAGAGGCTACAGGTTGCTCCAAAATCTCCATCATGACAGAAAGGTCTCATATTGGTTCTCGATTAATGGCCTGCACATTTCTCTTCTGCTTCAACCTTACATATCCAGACCAAAGTAATGCTAGTTTACATGATTATCTCCTTAATTATCCAGACGTGGCTACAATACTCCACTACAAATCTAGTGATCAAAAGATTCTTGAGTATGCTTACAGTGGCACACTGGCAGCAGGATAATTGACCAAATTCAGTTATTAAATCCAAGCACCCGAAAACTCCTGAAACTAGATTTTGCATAAATATTTTTTTAGTGCCAACGTTACATTTAGTGGGGGCAATGCAAACATGCTTAGATTTAAAAAAAGAGTCAAATCTCTTCAATTTTTCAACAACCCAGTTAGCTATTGGTAAGCAACTACAATTCATACCTTTACTGAATGTCCTTTGACATCAGATGCATGCTTGACAACAGAAGTTTTGGAAAACCCCTCCACAAATGTAGAATTTCTGTGGAATGCAGGATTGACACCAGTAGGTGTGCTGTTCCTTGGATGAATTGTATTGGCATCAGCTATGGTAACATCGAGATCAGACGCAATCTGCTGGCTCCCTTCCTTCGCTGTAGACTTCTCAGTATAAAATTCCAAGGAAGAAGCTATATTCTGCAAAATCCAGTCATGGACCTGAGCCGCAGATACCGGAGCAGTAGGCATGTCTGGATCAGAATTTGCAAAAAACGTGGCTGCCTGGCTTAGGGATGTTCCTTCTGAGAAATGCACCAGAAACCCAAGGTGCTCAAAAGTCTCCATTGTCAGTACCTGCACAAAAGTTCGCGTAATACAGTTATGAAATCTTCGGAGTTCACATTGTACAAATTAATAGTCTATCTTGTTCAACTGCACGGTATCATGTAAAAGAAGTGAAGAAAGCACAAAGCATACACATCAAGATCATCTTTCATGTTTCCTGGCTTAGGATAAAACGAGCCCACCTATTCTGTGAAGTCCAAACTAAGTTCATTTGTCAAGTTCCAAGAAACCATCACCTTCAGAAAATATCCTCAAATGTAAAGGCCACATCTATCCTCAGTTGCACACAAAGACGAGATCTCACTTGGGTCATATATATTTAACTGGGTCAACTACATGTTATCATTGATCTTTTGTTTTATTCGTTTGATACAATTTGTTGTTAGACATATCTGTCTGTGGGTGGTTCTGACCTTTGCATACAGTTAAGACCTAACAGGCCAAAAACACATGCCTCATAATCTATTTGGAGGTACATAAATATAAATAAACTCCACTGTCAGTACATCAAATACTGTAATTTTATCACACTTTCTCTCATATATAGATTCACTCTGCTAGGACAGTAAGGTGGAGTAAAAAATAATCAGCTATATATAATGAATAGAAACAAGTTGAGCAACTTAAAGAAAGAAAAGGTGACATACCAGAGAATCATCCCCCTCCCCGTCAGCTGAATCAGCCAACAGAGTAAGAATATTGGCCATATGCTTTTGCAGATAAGATAACTGGTGAATTTCTTCACCTGCTTGAGAAGGTATAAAGCGACTGCTATTACTACGTACAAGCTGCAAAACAATATAAGTAAGAATAACTAACTCAAGGTGATATAAAAACTATAGATATGCTACCTACTCAAAAGGAAAGGAATTATAAGGGTGCCGAATAGTCCTCCAAGCAATAACAAAGTATCAAGAAACGTACTAGAGCAGATAGGGAAAAGCAAATGTACTTATAGCTGTGGGTACATGAGCTATCTCAGCCTTCTAAGATGCTTTGAGATTCGGAAAAGAATAGTTGTAAGAAGTAAGTGTGTCTCTGTGCAAATAGGGAACAAGTCGATGTATAGGTACCCTATTTGCATAGTTCCCTATCTGCCATTATACCTACCCCGAAAAGCATCCCGATCTCTTCAATCTGTTCAACCTCCCAGTGGATAATGCTTCTTTTGAACTTGCTTTTAAGTCACTAATTATCTTACTTATTGACCTTTCGTATAAACGTTCCGTAGGATTTTAATAGACCGGCCCACGTAGGAATAATTATAGGTATCCCTACCCTCAGATTATGTTTGCCTCAGGAGTTCTCTCAAATCGAAAGCATACACGAACTTTTAAAATACAGGAACACCTCTAGTAATGCTGGTGCATCCTTAATCACTTTCACCTTTCATCTTATTGAAAATGAAGATCATAAGCACACAATCCTTGCAGATTGCAGTTTCTTGAAGTCATAAACGTTCAGTTCATGGATCACAAGCACGCAACTTTGGATCACAGCTTAATTTCATTCAACTAATTAATGTTGTTCTTGTTTCAGAGTTGCACAGGGCTGACCAGTGGCCTCCCTGAGAAGAAGGCGTCGAGGTTGGCGGTGACGAGCTCGAGAACGCCGCGGACGGACTCCGGCGTGATCACGGTCCGGTGGTCCGACAGCACGACGTTGTCCATGGCGAACAACTCCGGCGGCACGGCCGGCTCGTTCTCGTACACGTCCAGGCCGGCGCCGTCGAGGACGCCGTCCCGCAGGCACCTGACAAGCTCCGACTCGTCGACGAGGCCGCCCCGGCCGACGTTGACCAGCACGCCATCCTTCTCCAGCGCCTCCATCACCTCCCGGTTCACCATGCGCCTGGTCTCCTCCGTTAGCGCACAGGACAGCACTAGGACGTCGCTGTCGGCGGCGAGGTCGCGCACGGCGGGGTAGAACCTGTAGGGCGCCGACGGCTTGGGCGACCTCGAGTGGTAGGAGATGGCGCACCCGAAGGCGGCGAGCCGCCGCGCCGATGTTGCCAAGCCCGACGATCCCCACTCGCTTGCCGCTCACCTGCATTATTTGCACACGAGCAAGAGATTTAGCAATGCTATAAAGATTCAGATTAGATTATCTTCTTGTTCGTGTTCTTGATTGAATGAAGAAAAGATCATGGATGCGCCGATGCGTTGCAATTGCGTAATTGTCGTATCCTAACTACAAAGTAATCAGGATGAACAACGCATGAGATTGGGATCGAGAAGAGTTGAAGGTAGATGGAAGAATTTGGGGATCGGATAGAGAGAATTGGGTGAGAAGCTTTGAGGTTTCTTTCTTCAACGATAAGGCTAATTCCCAATCCCGGCCTCTGAACCTCATCTTCAATTTCGTCAGAGCACGAGCGGCTGCGAAGCGGCGGCCTGGGTTCGCGGCGGCGGCGGCGGCGGCATCTCCCCGAGCGGCGGCTTGGGTTGGGTCGGTGGAGGCGAGCCAAGTGAAGTGAAGACGTGCTCAAAACAGTCTTTCAACTACTAGTACTAACCTTGGTAGCGAGAGGGTAGTCGCCGTCGGCCGCCCACTGGCCGCTCCGGACGTACGCGTCGGCGGCGGCCACCCGTCGGAGCACGGCGATGATGAGCCCGACGGCGTAGTCCGCCGAGTCGACCGAGAACGCGGCGCCGGCGTTGGTCACGCGGACGAACCACAGATTCATGGCGAGGCGACGAGTATTGCCATTCACAAGGGAACGCACCGAGGGAGATGAAAGCCAACGTAAAGAGGAAGATGAAAGAATCGTTTTGGCACAGTTCATAGGGTGCTATAGGGAGTGTTGTCTACAGGTAGCCTATACCTAATTGCTATGCATGTACTACTGCAGTAACACGTCTCAAAAAGGTTGCACCAATCTCAAAGAAACAACATACGGCTATGATAGCTCATGTACCCACAAGCAAATGTACAAAATCCACACTCGAGCAGATATTTGTTATCTTTATCTTAAGTTCTCAACATGAAAAGAAAGCCACGTATTTATGTGCTAAACCTGTTCTTGGGCAAGGGCGACTGGGACCATTTTGAAGGATCAGGATTGACCCAAAATGGAGCATCTCAAAACTAAGACAATATGTAAACAAAGTCAAGGTTGCTACTGTAAACAATACCAAACATGCAACTGGAGTAGATAAGAAAAACCTCAACTGTTGATAGATTTATATACAAAATGCAGGGGAACAAGTCCTATGCAGGCGGCTCTCCATGCAAAGGAACATATATAAGTAGCGTACCATGGAGTAATGGGTAAGCAAACATGCAACTGGAGTACTTTATTAAATCTACAACAAGGATGGCCACACTAATCACTACATTATAGTAAAGCATTTCAAGTTTGGTTTACAACTAACATACAAAATGCAGTCTCCTACACTGCCACACGGTTTTATTTAAGCAGTTATACATTCATGATGAACACCATACAAAACAGAGAACCTGGATTTGCTAGTCAAAAACTGGCTCACTTAACAGTATGGAGTACCATCAAGTAGCTACCCAGAGTCCAGACCATCCAACCGTATCAGAAAATGCAGCTCTTGTGCCACACAATTTTTTACTGCAGCACATGTCCTATAGTTTTGAGTACTTTACAGATCCATGTTCTTTCATTTGAATAACAGGGCAGTACCCCAGTTCAAATTTTATTATGGAACCAAGCAATGCCAGGCTGTTAGCAGTAGCATAGTAGATGAACGGCAGCACAGGATGCATCTGGACGACAGGGTGCTCAGAGCATCATTTAAAGATCAATGGTGACTGTTCAAAGGCCAATTGGCCATGTAATACAGGCTATGCAATGAGAAAACATGGGCTTTCCCTGTCACAGATGAGCTTCAGAGATTTATGGTGCTCGCCCAAAATTCCAATGGTGAAAGACTATAAGTTGTTCCAAATATAAGACAAAGGCGAGGACTGCCACAAGCGTAACCATCTTAGACATACAGCACTACCAAAATGATACCTCCTATATAAAACAGAGTGTTTGCAGAAGAGTTTGGTCACGAATGTCCAAGTCTCCAATTATATGGTGGTGGTGTACTAGCCCAAAAACAAGTTCAAGCATACAATTGCCAGAGTACTGAAGGTGATGAAAGAAATTTATGGTGAAACATGTCACTTCCCCTAATTTATGCATGGAGGCTGTCTACATCAGCTTCATATGAGTACAGGATGATAGTGAGCCCTTTGGAAGGTCTGGGCGGCATCGCACACGGAGCGCGCGGCGGCGTAGCTGCGGTCCGCGCCGCCGGACGCCGGCGCGCTGCTGTGGCTGTCCGGGGTCGTCGTCGGCCATGGCCACGGGCACGGGGACGGCCACGAGCAGCACCTCACCCCGATCGACGAGTCCGCCTGGATGGGCCTCATGCCGCGGAGGCTCCTAGGCGGCGGCAGCAGCAGGGCCCCGCCGCGCGAGGCGTTCGACTGGCTCATGCTCTACCGCAAGCTCCGCGGCGCCAGCGCCGTGGACGGCCCGGCGGGGCCGTTCCTCTCGGAGGCGTCGCTGCACGATGTTCGGCTGAAGCCGGGCACCGTGTACTGGCAGGCCCAGCAGACCAACCTGGAGTACCTGCTCCTCCTGGACGCCGACCGCCTCGTCTGGAGCTTCCGCACGCAGGCCGTCCTGACGGCGACCGGGACGCCCTACGGCGGCTGGGAGGGCGCCACCGTCGAGCTCCGGGGACACTTCGTTGGTGCGCCGCCGACAATCCTAGAGCATTGACACACTGCAATTTGCTCATCCCCACTGAAGTCTGTTGGCCTGACGGTGTTGTTTGCAGGGCACTACATGAGCGCCACGGCCAAGATGTGGGCGAGCACGAACAATGACACCCTTCGTGCAAAGATGTCGTACGTCCTCGTCCCTCGCTCCACCAATCCCGCCTGGACGTGCTCCCTGGGCACGCTTCTCCCTGCCCCGCCTCGCTGCCGCCATTGCCTCGCCTCCCTTCGATGCCACACTCCAATATCCATCAAACACAGTGTTTAACACGAAGCTACACAAACTTAAATTGAATAAAACATGCCTTTGGCGCAGGGCACCGGTTTGGATATAGGTTTCATGTAAGATAAAGATAAAAACTTTATTGAGATGATGCATGTAACCAAAATCAACATAACCAGAACAACATAGAAACATAACATAAAAAATCAAATATGCACGAATTGGTTTAATACGCATTGGGCACGAGCAGTACAATCAAAGAGAAGCCACACGCTAAAACACAAAGAGAATTTTTTATAAATAATATTTTTAAAATTAGAAATTCCAAATCTGGACGTCTGGAGTAAAAAATTTCAAAACTATGCGTCTGTCGGCCAATGGTTAGCCGACAACGCGTTTGTTAGCTAACCGCAGACCGAAACGACCGTTGTCGGCCAACCGTCGGCTAACAACGGCGTTGTCGACCAACCGTCGGCTAACAACGGCGTTGTCGGCCAACGGTCGACCAACTGCGCGCCGAAAGCAGTGGGCCCCGTAGTCGGCCCCGGCCCGTCGCGTCCCGTCGACTCAGTGCGTCGAGTCAGCCCGCTGTCGGCCGACCGTTGGCCGACAACGGCTCAGTTGTCCAACCGTCGGCCGACAGCGCCCATGCACGCCTTTTCCGGCCTCTAGCGCCCCGTGCTCCCCATTTCCCATCGCCTGCGCGCGTTCCAGAGAGAAAAGAAAAGAGGAGAAGAGAAAGAAAGGAAGAAAGAAGGAGAGGAAGAAGGAAGGAGAGAAGAAGAGAAGAGAGGAGAGGAGAGGAAGAAAGAAGAGAAGAGAGGAAGAAGAAGAAGGAGAGGGAGAAGGAGAGAAAAGAGAAGAGGAGAGGAGAAGAGGAAGAAGAGAGGAGAGGAGGAAGGAGAGAAAAAACCTCACCCGCGGGATAGAACTCGACATCGACGGTAAAAAAAATTTCTCAACTTAAGTATGTTTATTAGTACGAGTATTATGGTTACTATATGTTATGTACGTAAATATATACTACTATAGTTGTACTTCTTGTCGTAGTTTAATTAGGATGCTCTAAACTAGTTTAATATGATTAGTATGGATATGCACGTATAAAAAATTTAGGATGCTATAAACTAGTTTAATTAGGATGCTCTAAACTAGTTTAGTAGGATTACGTGCATATTTATTTTGGATGTTTTAAAGAAGTTTAAATTAATAGTTTAGTTACGTCCCGTGGAATAGAATATGTGCTTTTGAGTAGACGTCAGAAAAAAAAGTTGTTAAGTAAGGTCGAAGTAATTAAAAATTATGAGACATGTAGAATGTTGTTGTTTAGTTTGGTTAATTATTACGTGTTCAATTCGATCGTGCTAAAGTTCTATCCCGATTTGTCGGTTGATAGCCCTGGTGTGTTACGGATCACCCTTGTACACGCCGTGAACGTGTACTCGACCTACATTTGGCACGAAAGAATTTAGCGGTCGCGCGACGAAATAGAACTGCATGTCTCACTAAGTATGTGACGAAGATAAAAATTTACGTTATGACAGGTATGTCGGAGGTAGTAAATATGACGGTGTACTACGGTGCCGGGGTTGTCCGAGCAAATCAAAGTGGGGTTGATCTTAGTGAATTCAGCCATGCTGATTTGCCTATATCTGATCCAGAGAGGCTGAACTTTAAGGAAGCCAATCACTGGCTTACATGTACCTTCTCGATGGATCCTGCACTATATGCTGTGACCATTCAGGCAGTCTTTACCAAGTCTTGCACTGATATTAAATGGGACTTATTGCCGATCGAGAGTACTAGAGACTGGAGATCGTGGATGACGCTTGAGGCTCAGGAGGAGGTTGCCGCACTTATTAACCGACTTGACCTGGGGATTCAGATCACTCCATCCGAGCATCGATCGGCTTAGGAGCGGCTCAATGGCAAGCTTCGGAAGATCTTCGAGGCTTTGACTTGTGCGCGCACCGTCCCCCACGGCACTCGTCCTCATCGTGGCAGCCGCAAGTCCAGGTTCGTCCTCCTCTCTCGACGCAGGCCGGAGGCTCCTCGTGGCATCAGCAGCGACATTCGTCACCAGCCCCTACACCACCTCTGCCGACGCAGGCGGGCGGCTCGGCCGGGCTGCAGCAGACACAGACGACACCACAGGCAGCACCACTCGTCCCGACGCAGGCGGATGGCTCGTCGTGGCAGCAGCAGCCACAGCGGACACCGCAGACAGCACCGCCTATCCCGACGCAGGCGGGTGGCTCGTCGTGGCAGCAACAGGCACAGTTGACACCGCAGACAGCACGGCCTATCCGGGCGCATCCGGATGGCTCGTCGTGGCTGCAGCAGCCACAGTGGACACCGCAACCAGTACCGCCAGTCCCGACGCAGCCGGGTGGCTCGTACTGGTACAATCTCCAGTCTGTGATGGTCCACAATACAGGTAAAGCCGTATTGGTAATATGCTCTTAGTATGTTGCTGGATTATATTAGTGAAAATGATTGTTAATTGTAGGTGAAACGGTTCCTGTTTTGGCGTTCCCAAGTTCGTCGGATACTTCTGAGTACAGCGACATGTGGCACGACGCGGATGGTTCAGGGGTTGTTCCTCACTTCCTGGCGTTTCAGACTCCACCACCACCACCCACTCAGGCCACACAGTTGCCTCCTCGCACGCCTCAGGAGGAGCCGATTTACGGCAGGGGTCACCGTCAGCCACAGCAGCCGCAACCCTTCACACTGTCAGGTCCTCGCAAGAGACCACGTCGTCGTACTCGTCGAGCCGCCGCACCACAGCGAGGCCCAAGAGGACCTGACCAGGGAGACGAGCAGGAGTAGTTTTTTTTAGCCGTACGTTCGCAGCAGTTCCTTTTGCATTACGTCTATCTGTAGTCGTACTGAATTGTGTTTGAAGTACGGGTCCCATGACATTATTCGTGTTTGAAGCTTTGGAATGTTGCCCTATCTCTCTTTTTCAATTCAGCCTTTTTTGACGAATTACCCCTCGATGCACTGTTTAAGCTAGCGAATCAAAGCGACTTTAGTTGAAATGTGAGGGTGGGACATCCAAGATATCCTCGACCCTCTTCACCTCTTACTATCGACGTTGGTGACGGCTATTCTCAAATAAGTTGATTGGTGTTTGCTACAAATTACCACCGAGGATGAGATATGTACGTATTCTACGAATTATAACTTCATCGAACTTAAGTTTAAACAAGTGTGGGTGCGGGGATGATGACATGTACGCAAGATGAATGCAAAAACCTAATCACGAGGAATGGGTATTACATCCGCGGTGACGGAGAGGCTGACGCGGCGGGGAAGTGAGTTGCCGCAGGTTGCCACGGCGGAGCCAGCCGGCGGCGACAGCGGGGGCGAGTTGCCGCGGCACTGCCGCGGTGGGAAAACCGCTGCCACGGCGGAGGAGGTGGCAGGGGCGATGGCATGCCGCGGCAGGAGAGGCTTGCCGCAGCGGTGACTTCGTGCTCCCGTGGCAGGGACAAGGGCAGAGGCAGCTTGCCGCGGCAAGGAAAATGCTGCTGCGGCAGGGAGTTGGCTGCCGCGACAGGAGAAAATGGGCCGTGTCTTGCCGCGGCAGGATCTAGGCAGTACTGGCAAGGTCTTGCACGTGAGCTAGGCAGCAGCATTTTCATCTGCTATATTTTAATCAGCATTATTACCAAAATGTTTTTGTTGGCCCTAATTTTTGGGTTCCAGAAAATTGGGGTGTTACGAAAGCTATGTTTATTTCTTCAAAATTTAGAGTTCCAAACATCGTGAGCACAGAACATGGCTTCGCAACACGGTACAATAACATTCACATACAGCCCAACATCGTGATAGAATGTTCACATAACTACTCAGAGCCTTTCTGATATTTTCCCTTCGTCATACGACGGGCGTGAGCTTCCTCTCCTTCTTCCTTCGCGCAACGCGCCATCTCGCGCTTCCTCGCCCTTTCGGCCTCACGTGCCTCCGCAGCGCGACGTTCCGACTCCTCCTTTTCTTTGCGTTGCGTCTCCTGCCAACGCTTTCTCTTCTCCTCCTCCTCTTCCTCGTGCATGCGTTGCAGAAGCCGATCTCGAGCACAGTCAGCCTTCCACATGAGTTCTTCCTCAGCCTCTTTCGATTGGGTGGTGTCCAGCCACTGTATGTAGTCACATATTGTAAGTGGAGACTGCAAGCAAACGACTGTTACCGTAGTATTGTATCGTGTTAGAAATGTGGGTATGTGCGAGTTTTACCCTTCCACGCCGTCTGACCATGCCAAACTTCGGTGGCTCTTCGTCGTAGTTAGCACACATGAAGAACCTTCTCCCGTATGTGTACGAGAAATCCTGCGACTTCATCAGTCTACACGGATCTTGGCACCAGCAAAGGGGAACTTCGACCCCTATGGGCACGTCGGCGCACAACTTCTGCTTCGGCATCTCGTCAGAACCAGATGAAGCCATTCCTACCATTTTACAGTACGACCATAGTTACAATTCTCAGGAAACTAAACAAAATGTAACGCAACTATTTACCTCACACGCGCTCCGCTGTTGAGATCACTCTTCCGTCTAACCTCCCGAACTCTAATGTCCCTTCTCTCCCTCTTGCTCCGGAACTCTGCTCCCTCTCCTCTCTATTGTTGTTTCAATTTCTCGCTCGCAGAATCGGTGCGAGGCAGAGGCAGGCGAGAAGTGAATAAATAGACGCGTGAGGACTGCGCTGGACGCGTTCACGGGCGGCCAAAGGCAAAAAAGGGGCGCTCGAGGGGGCCTGGATGCGACTAAAAGCCCTGTCAGGAGGTCGGCCAGAGGGCTCGGGGAGGGGCTGCTGCTTTCGGCGCGCAGTCGGTCGACCGTTGGCCGACAACGGCATTGTTAGCCGACGGTTGGCCGACAACGCGTTGTTAGCCGACGGTTGGCCGACAGGAGGTACCCGGCGGGGGCCTGCTGCTTTCAGCGCGTAGTTGGTCGACCGTTGGTCGACAACGCCGTTGTTAGCCGACGGTTGGCCGACAACGCCGTTGTTAGCTGACGGTTGGCCGACAACGGTCGTTTCGGTCTGCGGTTAGCTGACAACCGCGTTGTCGGCTAACCGTTGGCCGACAGACGCATAGTTTTGAAATTTTGAGTCCAGACGTCCAGATTTGGAATTTCTGATTTTAAAAATATTATTTATAAAAAAAAGTCAAAACACAAAGCCATGACTGAGACTGATACATTCCAAAATAACTCTGATTCTAACATCTTTTCCCTTGGCCATGAACCTCTTTTCCTTTTTGGATTGACTTAACTTAATTCTTCTACTTGTTCTTTTATTCTTCTATTTTGAATCCGAAGAAGAAGAATAAAATCCATTAGAATAAAAAAATTGAAATTCTTAAATTTAAATTAAGTAATAAAAAATAGAGAGATAATTAAAGAATACAATCCTTGTCGAATTAGCAAAGATTTTGCTTCGAAATCCTTTCATTTAAGTAGCCGGTCCAGCATTTTTCTATGCTCTGATTTCTGAGGCCTGATTTAGCTTGCATACCGCTTTTAATTGAATTTCTGTTTTCCAAAATGGGATTTACCAAAATTTTCATGACTCTGAGGTTCAACCCAATCCATCTTTTCTTTCTTTTTCCTTCCGATACTAATACTAAAAAAGGATTGGAAAGGGGAAATTTTTCGTCATGTCACGAAGAATTCTATTCCTCGCATAGCAATAACTAGAATTAAAAAGAAGGGAATGACAAAGCATCTGGGAATAAACGATTACTTTCTATCAATAAACCTGCTAAAGCACCAAGTACTTAGCACGAGTGCTACAGAGAGATATGTTTTTATATCCCGCATTGAAAATCCTCCTTCCTTAATGGAATACATATATGACCACCATTCAGTTTAACTACAAACATCTGATAATAACGGCACAAGTCTAAGTTCATAATTAAATCAAATCACATTAGCTGTCTCCACCAGAGCTCAGCAAAAACAAGTGACGGCTATGCCCCAAAGATCTCAAAGCTTCATCCTCTTTCCACTTGCCCCTAACTCACTTGCTTCTACCTCTCTCTAGCAAAAACAAATAGAGATGTCTGTCAAACATAATACTTTCAATGTGGTCATAAGTCAGATTACAATTACTGTTAGAACAAATTTATAAGGGAAAAAGAGAGGCAGAGTACATCTACAACAAGGACTATGGGTATGCCTAGCTTGATTCGTGGTTTGCCCCCTCAACATTTATCATTGGCCTATTTGATCGTGTTTTCTAAATTCACGAATGCCGCGGACGCAATCCAATGGAAGTTTTCGGCCTCGGGCGAATACTCCGCAGCCTCGGCACACAAGGCCCAATTCATACGAGTCACGCATACACCGATGCGGCGGGCTGTTTGGAAGGCCTGGGCGCCTCCAAAATGCAAATTCTTTGTGTGGCTTATCATCCACAAGAGTATGGACAGCGGACCAACTTTGAGCACCACCAACACAATGACATGCTGCCTAAGGTCAATTATTAAGAGGCGCTGAATTAAAATAGTTAAATCAAACAGCTACATGTTTAACACTGGTACATTTGACATTTTTAATTCAGACCCTTGGTAGTGTCCAGATATAGTTTGAATTTATCCTATCATGTGCTCCATCTTTGAATGAACTTAGGCTGGTGCCAATTCCGAATTCAGAATCAAACTACTGAAGTTCAACATGTACCCTGCTATCTTCACTAATTGGGCACGTCATCATCAAAGCTTAAAGTGGAGAGGTGAAACTAGCTAGTCTCTCCATCAACAACAACAACAACAACAAAAAGATGCCCTAAAAGATGCAAAAATTGTATTCATCACATGCAAGATGTTGAGTTCTAATACTAGAAGGGGGCTGAGTCATTTGACATCAATTCCAAAATTATGATTGCTGATGAGCACCCGTATCTGCCATCTAGTGTTCAACATGGGGAGGTGGCCAAATATCTCTATTTCCACTAGCAAGTGTGAAGTTAACTGGCTGTGATAAAGAAGCATTGAAATTTTAAGCATCTGTGAACATAAGTATAATAACAGTTCTATGCAAATGAAACTATGTTTAGTGGTAGTGAACCTAAGTAAAATAACAGCACTGTGCAAATGGAACTATGTTTATGTTTAGTGGTGGTAGTAGTAGTACCAGGTGGTCCTCTAAACCATGTCGGTATGCACTGAACTCACTGGCCAAGGGTTGAAAATTTATCCACTCTGTACTTAATGGATAGAACTGGACCTTGTTGTGCCCCATGTCGACACGAAGCATATACTGGCTTTTGTAGTCCACGATTTTGTAGTCCACTGGATTGTTTACCTCCCTGACATCAATGAAGACTGGTAGACGACATCATCTTCATGCATGCTCAGGACAGGAAACTTTGGCATCTTAAGGGACTGGCGGGTCTCGTTTTTCCAGATGTCATCAACAGTGTACACCTTTCCTTTCTTCCACATTGAGAGGTCAGGTGACAGAGTCCACATGGTCAGTTTTACTTCATTGGGCCAGTGTTCAACATAGCCATCCATGGTGATGAACTTGATGGTGCCACCAACACAGGCCATGGAACGGAACTCCTCTGCCAGCGGCTCATGCCTGTACTCGAAGGTATAGGTTGTACACTCTTTGGGCAATGGAATGAAACGAAACTCCACGGTAGAGTTGTGCTGTTGCACCCTGCGCAGATCACAGACCACCATGCCTTTGAGCAGATCCACCCAGCAGAGGATAGAGCCCTCAAAGGAGAAGCACAGATGAGCCATGAAGTCGCCCATGGCGCTAACCTCGACGGGGAAGCGCCTGACCTTCGTGACCCATTCTGCGGCAGACGATCGCCACAGGTAGAGTTCGACTTCATCAAGGCTGGAGCTTACTACTCTGACGAGCTCGGCAAGAACGTAACCGGCGCCCTCCCCATGGCCGTCGCACATGACAAGAGCACTGAACCCGATGGAGGCCCGGAAGTGCGCAAAGGGGATCTTGGGGATCATAGAGAGGGAGTTCTTCCTGGCATCGTAGATCAGATAGCATCCGGCCAAATCGGTGCCAGGGAGGTAGGGGTCGGCATAGAGGGTGACCAGACTCTTGTCTGCACTCGTGATGGTACCGGAGGTCACCACCTCGCATAGTGGTGAGATGGATTTTGTCGGTCGCAGTACGCGGAGGGAGGATACCTTCGGTGGATCGGCGACGTGTGTAACTAAAATTGGAGTTATGGATTAGCTGTTTGATGCAAGGTAGCTGTTTGATGCAATGCAGTAAGAATCCTATTTAACTCTTTGATGCAATGCACAGATGAAAAGGCTCGTGGAAGAGTTTTTTGATGACTCGTCGTCAGAGGAAGAGGAAGAAGATGATGATTTTGAGATGACGGTGGCTTTGATCACTCGAGAGGTAGAGGGGAAAAGGAGACGTGGTTCTCAGCTAGGCTGTCGTCGCATTTATCGCAATAGGGCAGAAGGACATGTCAAACTTGTGAGGGACTACTTTGCGGACGATCCGGTGTATCCGGAGAACCTTTTCAGGCGACGATTCCGGATGCACAGAGATCTCTTCGTGCACATTGTACGTGATGTGGAAGCTCATGATATTTGGTTCACAATGAGAAGGGATGCAGTTGGAGAAATCAGTGCAAGTCCTTTGCAGAAGTGTACCGCGGCAATGCGAGTGCTGGCATATGGAGTCTCAAGTGACTTCGTAGATGAATACATTCGCATTGGGGAAGATCTCATCCTCGAGAGTGTGAAGAGATTTACACAAGCTGTGATTGAGATCTTCGGGGATTAGTACTTGAGAGCACCCACTGATGAAGACACTGCGAGGCTTATGGCTATGGGTGAAGCAAGAGGGTTCCCTGGGATGTTTGGATCCATTGACTGTATGCATTGGACATGGAAGAATTGCCCTGCGGCATGGCATGGGCAGTTCAGAGGGCATTGTCATGATCCAACCATCATACTCGAAGCAGTTGCATCAGAAGATCTATGGTTTTGGCATTCGTACTTTGGGATGCATGGCTCTCACAATGACCTCAATGTCCTGCAGAGATCTCCTCTATTCACAAGGCTTGCTGCCGGCCAAGCTCCACCTTGCAACTATGTAGTCAATGGCCACCAATACGACATGAGCTACTACCTTGCAAATGGCATCTACCCCCCATGGGCCACATTTGTGAAGACAATTGCATGCCCGGAAGGCAACAAGAAATCTCACTTTGCAATGTGTCAAGAAGCCACGAGAAAAGATGTCGAGAGAGCATTTGGGGTGTTGCAAGCTCGCTTTGCTATTGTCCGTGGATCGGTTGAGTATTGGGACCAAAAGGTACTGTGGAAGATCATGACAACATGTGTGATCTTGCACAACATGATCATAGAGGATGAAAGAGGTCAACCGTTGAACTTGGACTTCGAGTACAATGGAGCACATGTCACGCCTCATCATCAAGCAAACAGGCTACAGAGATTCCTCGAAGCGCATCGATGAATCGAGAACCGGCAAGCTCATGACCAACTCTGAGATGATCTTGTGGAGCATTTGTGGGAACTTCATGGGCAATAGTTCATTATGCTTCTATCATGTTTTATTTGGCTTATTTATTTCATTTGGACCATATGTTGTGTTTGAATTTAAATTTTTAAATTTAAAAACAATGAATTTAAAATGCTGTTGAAATGTATGCATCAGAAATATCAAGGTTTGAATTAATATGTTGTGCAAATGTAGTTGAAATTGGATTTATGTATGCAAAAGGATGGAAGAAATAGCAAAGGAAAAAGTATAGGGAGTTAAATTTAGGGGAAGGACTAGGTGCAAGCATTTTTAAACCCTCAAATTTTAGGGAGTTAAGTTTAGAACGGTGGTATAGGGAGTTAAATTATAGGGGAAGGGTTAGAGATGCTCTTATATCTTTTCAAAGTGGTTCCTGAAAGAGTATCTTTTCAAACTGTACTGAGACAATGTATTTACAATTCTACATGCAAAGGAACTGCGTCGACAAACAATTCAACAGGAATTCAACTGGCGGTCGATGCCCCTGTCACCTACTATTCTTAGCAACAAGTAACAACCGGGGAAACAGGAGCCACAGAAAATTAAGAAAATCCTCACATGGACACCAAATCCAAACTTGGCGAAACAGCACAAACTCCGTAGAACAACATTGCAGTTTCGGCCGGCTCGATCGCAGCAGAGAAGGAGGAGGCCCCGGCAGAGTAGGAGAAATAAGGCAAATTAAGGGAGAGGAGGAGAGACAAAAATCCCCTTTTTGTCTCTCTCCCGTCCCCTCCATCCGCCGCTGAGAAATGTACCTCTCGGCCTTCTCGGCGTCGTCACACAACGGGGAGCATGAGACCGGGAAGGACAGCTCGACCATCGTGGCCGTCGACCGGGACAAGAACAGCCAGCACGCGGCGAAATGGGCAGTGGATCAGCTCCCGGTGAGGGGCAGCACCCTCCAGTTGGTCCATGTCAGGACCAATCTAAGTACCGGTTGGTGCATTTCAGTCTCTTTATGCTAAGAAGTATCTGCATGAAACAAAAAGGAACTGAAAATTACTTAGTAGGAGAGTTTTTTCTACATCTCAACACAATCAGGATTATGCTCAACTAGCAGTAGCCAGTTCATCATTACAGCAGACCAATTTACTGAGAACTAGCAGGTCTGGGGATTCGACAGTAATTTTTTATTTTTATCTTTTTGGAAAAAAAAGGGTGAACCCCCGGCTCCATTTCGTTAAAATGAAACCATAACAAGTTCAACCAGTCTCTCCTACTCCAAGGGGATCCGGTAGCAATTCAGTGATGAACGAAAAGTTCCGTTTCCAGGATTGACCCGATTTTGTAACAATGTGGTGTGCATATCGCCATCATGTGATGAACAGCTAATGCTACCCAAGTACATTTTCATCAAAATTTGTAGGAAAATGTACCAGATGCATGTTGCATGCATTGTTCCAAAATGAATACAGCTGACTGTAGTTACAGCACGTGTGATCGTGTGCGTGCGTATTCACTAGTCTCCGTAGCTATTGATTCGATGAGGTTACTGATAAAATAAATTATTCTCCTATTTAACATGGTTTAATTTATCAATGCTTATTTTATTTTATTTGGTATGGCCATATTACAGCTGAAGCAGGCCGTGGAGTTGACGCCGATCCAGAGATATTACAACTGTTTATCTCATACAGAGGCTACTGTGCTCGTAAAGGGGTGAGGGCCAACTGAATACAAAGTATACTACCTTATCAAGTATAGGTAGATTTAGGCCAAACTACCATACACAACAGATATATACAAAAAGCATTAGACTGAACCACATATAATTAGCTGATAAATATCAAGGACTTCTGGAATCAAATGTTCAGTACCAGAAACAAGAGAACAAAAAATAGGAATAATAATAATAACAATAAGGAAATAGAATCAAATGACCACAAACAATACTTACGTACACTGCCATTGCAAATCGCAGATGCATCTGAAGGAGGTGATCTTGGATGGCAATGATATCCCCCAAGCAATAATTGACTACGCTACTGGTCATGCCATCACAGATATCGTCGTCGGGGCATCAACTAGGAACACATTCATCAGGTACAACATACACATCCATCCTCCATGGTTGTGCACCAGTACATACCTTTTGATACCTATACTGAACACAGGCATTGAACTTTATACCGTGCAGAAGATTTAGAAATCCTGATGTGTCAACATGCTTGATGAAGATAGCGCCTGATTATTGCACGGTGCATGTCGTACACAAAGGGAAGGCCATCCAAGTGAAGGCAGCCAAATCTCCAGCACCCTTCACTACTCTCCCTCCGAAACAACGTTCCCAACCAAACATAGAACCCGATGGATTCTCAAGGTGAGTTCGTGAAGAAGAAAGATAAAACTGCAATAAGTACATTGCATGTTTCTGAAGCTAAATGGTTTGCAGCAATGTAAACACTTGCATACTTACAATTGGAAAATAACATGTCTTTTCTCGATCAGATCACTGTTTACCTTCAGAACTTGTTAACATCCATGTCTTTTTTATATATAAAAAACCTTGTTAATGTAACTATAAGCAACATTCTGGTTCTGTAAAATAGACCTTCAAGAGGAGACTGGAAGAAGTTCTCTAATCCATCGTCACCGAAGGCGAATAGACCATCGGTGGACCGACTATCTGCCTATTCAAAGGCCCCATCGAGAGATAGGCCTCTCGCCTCCGGAAGGCAAGCACCCCTGAAGGACGACGACTACATTGACTTCATCGCGCCACCGAGACCCTCGGTGACTCGCAGCTCCTTCTCAGATGACATTGATTTTCCCATGAGCATGGAGTTCAATTCCATGGACTATGCTGAATCTCTGGAACTATCATCATATGCATCCATGGAAAGCATAAGTTCAGCCAGTGGGGTAAGAGCATTGTAAACATCAAGTTGCTACAGTTGGTCACAACTTTGCACCTGCATACTGATTTGAACTTTTGAAGTATTGGATCTGAATTCTTTTATTTTTGTTTCGCTTGAATTCAGAAGGACGTAGAAACTGAGATGAGACGACTGAGACTAGAGCTGAAGCAGACAATGGAAATGTATAACTCCGCATGTAAGGAAGCAATCGACGCTAAACAGAAGGTGTGCTGCTTGCTTCTACATTGCTAGCTAGACTTAAGCACGAACGTCAAGTAGTTCTTGAACCAGCCAAAAGCTCTTGACATAATGAATAATAATATGACTGCAGGCGGCTCAGCTGTCCCAGATGAAGGTGGAAGAGTCCAAGAAGTATCAAGAACTACGAAATTCAGAAGAAGAAGCTCTTGCACTTGTCGAAATGGAGAAGGCAAAGTGCAGAGCCGCGCTGGAGGCGGCAGAAGCCGCACAGAAGATCGCAGAGCTCGAGGCGCAGAAGAGACTGAGAGCAGAATATAAGGCGAAGCGCGACACGGAGGAGAGGAGGAGAGGGGCCGATGCGATGAACAACACTGATCTCCGGTACAGGAGGTACTCCATTGATGATATAGAAGCTGCCACGCATAAGTTCGACAGGGCACTCAAGATAGGCGAAGGTGGATACGGACCGGTATATAAAGCCGTACTGGATCATACCAATGTCGCTATTAAAATCCTGAGACCAGACGCGTCACAGGGGAGGAAACAATTTCAGCAAGAGGTAAAGTCTGAGTGTTAATTATGCACATGAAGACATGATCAACCTGAACTGCATGCTGATCAATGATTTATTTTTTATTTTATTTTTTGCAGATCGAAATACTTAGCAACATGCGGCATCCAAACATGGTCCTGTTGCTGGGAGCGTGCCCGGAGTACGGGTGTCTGGTGTACGAGTACATGGACTACGGAAGCCTGGAGGACCGGCTATGCAGGCAGGGCAACACGAAGCCGATCCCGTGGAACATCCGGTTCAGGATCGCCGCCGACATCGCCACGGGCCTCCTCTTCCTCCACCAGGCGAAGCCGGAGCCGCTCGTGCACCGGGACCTCAAGCCCGGCAACATCCTCCT
The DNA here is from genome assembly GCA_019208055.1 of Stipa capillata. Lineage (NCBI taxonomy): Eukaryota > Viridiplantae > Streptophyta > Magnoliopsida > Poales > Poaceae > Stipa > Stipa capillata. The sequence continues at coordinate 87,497 of JAGXJF010000520.1, read as the reverse complement.
CGACCACAACTTCGTCAGCAAGATCAGCGACGTCGGCCTCGCGAGGCTGGTGCCGCAGTCCATCGCCGAGGTCACGCAGTACAGGATGACGTCCACCGCCGGCACCTTCTGCTACATCGACCCGGAGTACCAGCAGACCGGGATGCTCACCACCAAATCCGACATCTACTCGCTCGGCATCCTGCTGCTGCAGATCATCACAGCCAGGTCCCCCATGGGACTCACGCATCAAGTCGAGCATGCCATCGAGAGAGAGGCGTTCCAGGAGGTACTCGACCCGACGGTGACGGACTGGCCGGTGGAGGAGGCCCTGGCGTTCGCGCATCTGGCCCTGAAATGCGCGGAGCTGAGGAAGAAGGACAGGCCGGACCTCGGGAAGGAGATCTTGCCCGAGCTCAACAGGCTGCGGAATCTTGGGCAGGAGTATGAAGCTGCCCAGGTCAGCAGCACGAGCACGATATGTTCGAGCTCCGCGCCGTACAGTTTCAACAATGATGATGTGTCGACGCCATGAGAATCTTCTTCCATGGATGTAAGTAAACGAGTCAAGCATGTCCAGACAGACAGGAGAGTTGCCTTCTTGGCCTGGAAAAGAACCCAGTGACGTCTTTGCTCTGCTCAGATCCTGGCTCAGATGAGATGAACATGGATTGCGGCAGCTGATGATGAGGCCAACATAGTTTTCGGACGACCAGAAGAGAATATTAGCATGTAGGTAAGAGGAGCATATACAGGAAACTTAAGGCAATGCATGTATGTAACATAACGAAATGCAAACTGTAATTGTAACAGCGCCCTCAGGTTTTCAACTATGTTTTACCGCTGTTTCTCATTACCAGGCCACAAAACAAGGTTCTTGAGAAAATTTTGTTTTGTTTTTACCACAACGTGTTCAATCGTCTTTAATTTTTGTACTCACATAGATATGTAGTATTGTGCTATTTATAAGAACACCAAATTCGGAAGGATTATTAGAAACACTAGATTAACGGCCAGATGTTTTGTTTGTACATGATTTTAGATGTACACAAAATTAAAGTTTGGATTACGAGCTTGTCGAGAGTTGTATCTACGTTATATTATATCAGTATGGGCATTAAATTTCGAATTGCGAGCTCACTGCTTTGTTGTTTGTAATAAACTGACATGTTAGTTGTGTGTGGTGTTAGATTAGTACGCGTAACAAAAGTTCAAATCGCGAGTCAACCGATTATTTATACGCAATATTGTAAGGATCCATTGTATCAATGGTCCCTTATGATAGTTTCAAGTACAACTATGGAGATTTATCCGTTGTGATATGTTTCAGCACAATTATGAAGATCTATCAATTGTAATTTGTTTAGATACAAGTATGAATTATAAAGATCTATTTAGATACAATTATAAAGATCTATCGGTTGTGATCTATTTAGATATAGTTATGATGATCTTTCAGTTGTGGTCTATTTAGATATAGTTATGACGATCTTTCAGTTGTGATCTATTTAGGTCCATTATATGAAGATATATCAGTTATGATCTATTTAGGTACGGTGATAACACCTAGAGTGTCTCGATCTTTCAAAGAGAACACATGATCGATTTAGGTAGAGATGAATTTGACGATCCGACTGAGTCGTGCAACAATGATGTGCCTTCTGATAGAAGATTTTACAAACGGTGTCCAACACAGACTAAAATCGCAATATATTAGCAATATGGCTAGAGTAATTCCAAATAGAAACCCAATGAAAACAGAGGCATCCAAGTGTATTTATAGGTGGAAAAGGACCCATGATCGGTTTAGACTCTAAAAGGCTGAACTGATCTAGGTTAGTTTAAATCGGCGTAGAATAGATGGATCTCTGACAATTCCTAGACAGTGGACTCAAAGTCCAACAAAGCCTTGGCTTACTCTAAAATATGACTAAGTCTTTATTCTTTTTGTTCTTGAACGAAGCTTCAATTGATCTTCAAGCAGGTTTCTCAGGTCATCATCACCATGTTGTTATGGAGGCTTCATCTTGTAGTAGAGGGCAACAAGGTCTTGACCATCTTCATGTACTCTCCTTATCTTGATCACTTTCATCCTCCAATTCTTGACATGCTTGCTGATCTTGATCACCATGAGGTCTCTCTTGAACTTAGAATTCTTGCGCTTATCTCATTCTTGATCAGCAAGTGAAGTAGAGGAAGCAGTGGTAGCAACAGTTATGATTATCCATCAGCTGTGATGTATTTAAGTATAATTATGAAAATCTATCGGTTGTGATATGTTTAGGTGCGGTTATGAAAATCTATCGGCCGTGTTATAGGCACGGTTATATAGATCTATCGATTGTGATTTATTAATTATAAGAGGGTCCACTAGATTAATAGTTGGATATTTTGCTTTTATAAAATTTTCTTGCCTACCTCTCTTTTTTCTAGTGGACCATCATGCGATTTAAGTATATAATAGATAACAACATGGTAAAAAGAAATCAGCCTGATAGATAAACAAACAAATGTTGGACGTAGAAGTTGTTTATTTTCTTCTTTCAACTTATATTGTTGGATAAGTAAATGAGATATACATAGGATACCAACAAAATGTGGAAGAAACATGTGACATGTTGAGAAATGAAGTTTTAAGTATATCAGTTGTGAAACTAGATGCCATGTAAAATGTTAATTTCGTCGGTCATCGGATTAAAGTTATACAAAAGACAACAGTACCAATTGTAAACGCATGACTGCCTCATTGAGCCACGTGATATCTAACCAATCATGTTGTGCTACACCTCATCATCAACAAAGAGCTATTACAACTAATTATTATATAATTGAAGAATATAATCATATATGCCTCATTTTCACTCAGTAGACATTATCAGTCTTTCACCCAGCTAATTAGGTCAACTACGAAGAGATACAAAAACTGAGAGAATATATAACTCAATGTCACCAAGCATATGCTACCATAGCTGATTAAATCAACTATGAAGAAACATCAGACAATTGTAACACCATCTAATCTTGTTGTAGATGTGGCCGTTACGCAGCGATGGCTCCGACAAGGCGGGAGAAGCACTAAAAAGCTTTCTTGGAGCGAAAAAGCTCTTCGGTGCTCGAGCACTAGTGAGCTCGCTAGCTAGGCCATGTCATAGTGTGGATATTAACATTCTAGGTAGTATTCACGGAGGCATATAAGCCAATGTAGTTGGTATATTGACTAGGATTTATCTTTTTATCCTGCACCAGTTTAGCTAGATTGCTAGGTGGCCCAGCAGTTACTGCATTATGAACCATTGTTGTGTTTGACCTTTCGGCCAATAGGTGGCCCGTCTCCTCTTTCTTCACTGCTATACATGGGCTTGCCCCAAATTTATCAAATTGTTTGCGGTTTAAGTGGAATAACTAGGTAGACTCCTAATTGAGTACTGCATGTCGTTTAACACAAAAATTATGCGATCATTTAAAATGGACTATGGCTATCGTTTAACAGATAGATTAAAAAATCACACTTGAAACTATTTTATATCCCCACAATTGTGTGACTGTGCCGTAACAAGCTAGCCACTACATTTTCATTGGTTCTTCTGCCGTTTAAGAAGAATTCTTTAGTCTGACGGTCTTATTTGTAACATCTAGGCATTAAATTTATATGTTTGTAATTTCACTTATCAAATATGTGATTGTTGAGTCATAACTGTGACCGAGCATTAGCTGCTATTGATACATGAACTAATGCAGAAATACGAACAGAGCTTTTGAAATTTCGGTTAAAATAAGTATCTCCCCCACTAACCAACCATTATATAGCAAATATAGTACTCTCTATACTGAAACTTTCTTGGAGTAATAAGTTTTGAAATAAAAAGAGATGGAAAGCCTAGTCACATAGTGAAAAAGTAAAATTGAGAAGGATAATGAATGTAAATAGAAACTTTATTATTCCATCAGATTTTTCGCTTAATCTAAGCAAAGTATATGGATTAAAATTGACTTCTTCTATAGACTGATCTGTACCTCTTAGATATATCTGTGTGTTTGTTTTCCATTTTAGTACCACGTAAATATCTTGATACATGGTTCTAGAGTGCACAGTTATCTACCAAACATCTTATTGGAGACTTCTAGTGTGTCTGCAACTCAAAACAGAGTTATGGAGCTTGTGTCTAAGTTAGGTGCAAATGTATCCATCTGATCTGAAAAATAATGACGTGTTACTTTCTCGTGCTTCATTTTATACTTCACATTTACTGTTTTTTTGCCTCTTAATCACTTCGTACATGATTATCCTGTTTTCAATGATTCTTCATGCATGAGTATCTTATCATATGTACAACTCGACATGGGAACTTAGAGAACTCTAGTGCGCATGAGTAACCTATCATATTCACAACTCAACATATGACTCAGTGGTATCAAATGTCAAGGTCAGCACAGATCCAATCTACTACCTCGTCCTCTCTGTCCCTTTCTTCCACCTCCAAACTTTTCTCCCTTTTTTGGTCAGATCTGGCCATCATCTCCGCGAAGACAGAAGACGTACTCGTTAGTGGTGTAAAAGGAGGTGGGCCCAACCTCATAACTATAGATTAGGTAGTTCTTAGGTGTCGGGACCCAGAATCGCACCTGACTTGACGTACGATATGCCGTCAAAGCCGAGCAACCTCTTAACGTGGATACACGTTACCTCGCGTGCATACACCATTAAGGATCCGACACCGAACCAGCACAGCATACGAACTCCACCTGACCACCTGTGTCGTATGTCTCACTGCTAGTCCAGCCGGCCAGAAACGGATACCATTTCGTAAACCAAATATGATTCCGAAACCCTGTAGTGGGTTAATACTCGGCTTTCGCGACGAGAGTCACAATCGCGAGATGAACCCGATGTCCGTGTCCACACCCTAACCCAATCGGCCGTAGCACCGATTGGTGGGTCACCCGAAGGCCCAACACTGACGTCCACACCCTGCCCAGCTGGCGATCGCATCACAGCTGGCGGGTCACTCAACTCGTGATCACAAACCTCGTATCGGAGTCGCGTACCAACTCACTACTGTCTCTTCGCACACTTCAATCATACACGCATTGTGCACGAAGAGCCGTAGTAAACAACTTTGCATATCATTACACGAACTCTACAGGGAAGATTACCAGATAATAGTTCACATCCCTTACTTTTGGGCAAATACTTAACTTACACACAACTGGCTCGAAGGCCTTAAGTGCGAGAAATAAACAGCGGAAACATGCAGTTTACTCTGAGATACAAGCTAGTATCTCCAAAAAGACCCCAAAATACCCTACATTAGTCCACAGGTTCGAAAAGCTGAAGAGGCAACCAACTCAAGTGTTTTTAGAAAAATAATCGCCGAGGGAAGGTTCACCTATTCCTAAGCATGCAATAACAACTACCAATGAGTACAAACGTACTCGTAAGACTTAGTAGCGCTTAGACATGAAATTAATATGGCATTAACCAGAATAAGAGCATTCGCCCTATCATACTAGTGTATATCTTCATTAAATGAGAACCCATAATACGACATAACCAAGAGAGCATCCCCTAGTTTATAGCATGATCCCACTAATCGACACCAGTTATAAACAACAAGAATTCAAGAGGTGACCGAGTAGATCAACATCATGTAATTCAATTTCACTCAAGAGACCTCGGTTGACAGATGATCCCACAGAGATTCCTTGGTCACCCCTCATGAGGATAGCTAGTTCATCATGAGCCGGTACCAACACAGACATGTCTGTGGTCCCCTGCACAACCGACTGCCTCGCGGCTTACTAGGGAGCATCAAGTGAGGGGTACTGTTGTACCTCCAATAAACTTGATATCAGGCTCGAGCAACCACTACTTGTACAGCCGTCCTCCCAACCATGCTCCCTCGTCTCTCTCATCTCTTTTAACAAGGTTTCAGATTGATTAATTGTCAAGCTAACCTTAGCATGATAATGACATCGCAACACATTGAACTGGAAATTAAGTTTTAACAGGATATGCGAAAATGCAATAACAACGACAAAAGTAACATGGCAATATCGCAAGCTCAGCTTGCCTGGACTGGGGAATTCCTCGGATTCCTAGAACTCGGGTTGTTGAGGCTCCACTCCCTCGTCGATAGTTTCGGCGCGGGCGGCGGGGCGGTGCGGCAGCGGTGAGGTCGGGGGGGGCCGGGGGCTCTGGCGGCAACGGGTTGCCGGAGACGGGGAAGGCGAGGTGATGCCGGGGGAAGGGAGGACGGGACGGCCGGCGTCGGTGGGGCTGACGGCGAGGAAGACGGGGGCGGCGGAGCTCCGACGGCGCGCGGCGGCGCCGGCAGCCGAGCTCGGGGGCAGTGAGCGGCGAAGCGCACGCCGGCGCGGAGCTCCGGCGACAGGGCGACGCGCGGGGCGGAGCGGGAGAGGAGGAGGCGGGCGAGGGAATGAGAGAGGGGGAGAGGAGGGGGGCGGGGTGGCCGGGGAAGGCGAGCGGCGGCAGCATGGGAGCCGGCATGGGCGCTAGCGCCGTGGCGGGGCACGGCCCAGCGCAGGGAGGGGCCCCCGAGGCGGGTGCACGCGCGCGCAACACGTGGCGCGCGGAGAGCGGGTGGCCGCGGGAGCTGAGGGGGGGCGGGCGCACGGGGCGGCGCCGCGTGGTGAGCGGGGAGCGGGGCGGGCGCGGGAGGCGAGCGGCCGGGCTGACGTCAGTGGGTGGGCCCCGCTGACATCAGCAAAATTAAATAATAATTAATTTTTTGTATTAAAACGGGCTGTTATATTAGGCCGTTCTCCATGTGTAGTAGTAGAAGTAGACTTCCCTTTCTTTTCTTTGGTGTACAACCTGAGCTTCATCTGTCATTAATGTCGTCCATCACCTTCATGGAGATGGCTTTCCTTGCTTTCGGCTGCAGCAGTCATGGTGAGCTCCTCCCACCAAATAAGCTTCCCCTTGTGCCTTTGGCATTCATCGCTTTGTTGGCTGACGTGCTACCTCCCGAGCCCTTGTGTACCTCTCACCCTGTTGCAAGTTGCTTTAGATGTGCCATGAATCTTATGCCCACATCTCCGGGCGAAGATTACCACACGGAATGGAGGCCCCATAATCAAATGTCCTGGTGGGTATTGGTGCTACGGCTTAGTAGATTGTTAGTGACCATCACCGACACGCATCTCTAACGCCACTATCTGCATCCTGCATCAATTAGAGGCCTTTTGCCTCATGCTGCGTATAATGGTTGCCAACGGTGTGTCTGCCGTGAGCAGACCTAGGTGAGGAAATCACAAAGGCTCGAAGATGGCAGCAACAAGAGAAGATAAAGTTAGGACTTGATTGCATTTTTATTTTCTTTTGCCCTTTCTATAGAATGGGTGGTTGTGTTGTAATTGTCTTATCTCTTGGCATTTATATGCAAAAATTGTGGTATAAAACTTTTTTGATAAGTTAATCCGAAGCTTCCAGGCCTGTTGGGCCCTTTAGCCTGAAAAAAGAACTCAACGTAGGACTCGAGCGCATTATTATAGTTTAGGTGAAACCGTGAAGAGACAAAATAATAATGATGTGGCTCTTACCTATGTTCTGCACTCAACTGTATTAGAAGAACAAGATATATATGCAAAATTTCTGTCGCAGCACCCTTATCTCACTCGCTTTCGGGGAAGAGTATTTGGTTTTTGTCGCCCAAACGCAAATGCGTATTTCGATCTTTTCTTGCTTGACTCGGACGGGACCAAATAGCATGCAATCAGTCCCTGTCCATGAGTGCAGAATGGGACGTAAACGCATCTCCTCAACCGCCAACATAACAACAATACAAGCCATATAACCGCCCTTTATTACCAAGTTATTCTAGAGTACACATCTTACATGCTCGACGAAACCACGCCACAGGGATAACAGAAATGCTATGTAGCCGTCTCAATGCTTGTGAGCGAGTTGCTTGAGAACATTGCCAAGGTTGGTCTCGCCCCTGGTGCTCTCGACCCACTTGGCGTTGATCCTCACTCTCTCGATGCTCTGCTTCACCGTTCTGGCGATACTCGCCTTGGTCCTGCTCCTGAAAAACTCCTCTGCCTCATCACCCTTCTCATCAGTGGCAAGCTGAAACAAATCAACAATGTTTACACCGTGTTTAGAACATTTTAAGCTAGTCATGTACGTGCTCACATGAGCGTGATAACGAGAGGTTATGCCATGTACCGGTGAGACAGTGACGGTAATGAAATAGGTGAGCAGGTGCCCAGTGAAGGTCCTCGATATGTAGTCCCAGTTTTCCTGGAAGGCGGACAAGGCATGGAGTCAGTACATAGAGAAGAAAAAAGAAAGTAGCAAGGTTAACCATGGAAATAGAAAAACGCTTGAATACCTTCAACCATGTCCATGCCACCTCGTGTGCCGCTGCGCTCACTCCTCGAAGCACAAATATACAATCCTGATTCCTTACCTGTGCATGCAATACATCGTGAGTACACTGGTTCGATAAGACCATAAGATCCAAGTTTAACTGTACCATGTATAAGGTTTTATCGGTTGTTTGTTACCTCAGGCGATAGCAGGAAGTTCAGTGCTTCACGAACAACATCAGGGTCAGGGGAAGATGCCAAAGAACCTAGCAGGAAGAGGATAGATGTTTTGTGAGGTTCCAACAAATAATCTCACCTCGATTATTTGATGAAAGGGAAATATTGAGTTACCTAACACACGGACTTTTTCCTGGCTGAGATCAGTTTCCCTGTAAATCTTCAGGAGCGATTCATAGCCAGCTTTGTTTGATTTGTTCACTGTCTGCATGAGAGCAACATATACAGCCTAGAAATACAATAAGATGGTTACAAGTGGACTGCACATAGTTTGCACAGCTACATAGCTATATGCATAATTTACATTCCATTGTAATGCTAACCTTTCGGACATCTGGAGGGAGGAGTGGTGTTTCTCTGTCTTCCAGAAAGACATTAAATCGACGGACGGCTTCATTTATGGTAGCCTGATGGCCAAGTTCCGCGAGAGCGGTTAAGAGTGTACCTCTTAAAAGTGCATTCAGGTGGCCCTCACCACTCTTAGCATCCCAACCAACTCTCCTGCAAAGGATTTCTGAAAGGTTAGGAGAGACTGCACGATAAAATATCCTTCCACTACAGGATGATAAGAGTAAATAACTTACTGTGCAAATGGCTCAAGAAAGTCAATTAGGAACTTTTTCATATTACCCAACTCCTCAGGTGCAGCAACAGCCATCATCTCGAAAATGCTGAGACTTGTCTATGAAGCCAAGAATAAAAATGCTTAGAACAGAATCAAGTTCAGGAACAAAAAAAAATAGAATAGAAAGAACAGTACATTGATGGCGTGTGCGAGCACAGTATACTCATTCTCATCCTTGTACGCAGCAATCAAATGCAGCAACGTGACCAGCTTTTGTTTGCCAGCCATACAGAGAGCATAAGTGTCATCAAGTACACCTGTATCAGACAATAATAATGTAAGAATAGTTGAACTGGGTAAGACTCATACCATTTGTAAGCAACCGAGCAAGAGTTTTACCATATCTGTCTGCTGCACTCAGTTCGTTGGTCTCAACTGCATGCCTAAGACGGGACGCAAGTTCCTCATCATAGCTCACTCTATAGAAGCCAGTCTGATTGACATTAAGTTTAATCCAGAAGTCATCTTTCTTTTGACATTCTACGAGCCCTGACAAATTGAAATCTTCTTGTTTTCCACGGAAAAGGAATTTTTGTTGAAGTGAGTATGAACAGCAACACAGTGTGACGGGAACCACCCATTGCCCAACTCCTGCGGACCCACTTGACAGGAACTGTGTCTGCAAGAGACAAGACGAAAAGATGTTCAGAAAGTCTCAAAGCGGGAACTACATTTGCATCTGGAATCTGATAAAAACATGTAAAGTTGAAAAGGATTTGTGGATGTCCATAGCCTACCTGCTCCAGCTCTAGCTTTCCGTCCCTGAGTTTTACACTGACAACAGGATAACCTTGCTGCTTTGTCCACGAATGCATTAATGTTTTCACTGGCTCACCAGACCCCTCTTCAAGGGCAGCCCACAGGTCTTCTGTCTTGGCATTTGAATATGCAAACCTTTTGATGTATGCAGCCAGTGATTTCTAGCAAAATGAAGAACAAATAAATAAACTTGTTGTCTCCACTCAAAAGATATTTTAATTTTTAATTGGCAAGTGACAGCAAATGTGAAAATAATGCGCAAAATTTATGTTCCAATGAATAGTCTTAATACAACTAAGATAGCGTCTAGTTCGTCGCCCAACTGTCCAAATACATTAAGATAATAACAGACTAATGTGCTTCTGGCAAAGATCATGTAAGCTGGGAAGTAGCATTTCAAAAGTAATCATACGGCCTGGTCACATGTTATTAGCAGAAAGGCAACTATTCTGTTAAACCTGCACACTATAAATTAAGAGGGAAAAATAAGCAGGGCAAACCTGGAAGATCTCAGCCCCAAGATAGCTTTGCAACATCCGAATAACAGCAGCTCCTTTCCTATAGCTTATAGCATCAAATATCTCATCTATTTCATCAACATGATTTACATCCACCTGAAAATAATATATAATAAGCCACATATGTACATCAATCTGTAAGATAAGTTATAATGAATAGGCATGATGAGAAGTTCAATATCACTTCAATGAAATCTGCTGAGACTAGAGTGCTGATAATAACCAAAATTAACAGTCGAAGTTTTATGTTGGAGATCGTGCCAAGTAAAAAAAATCATTTTCAGACAGAGGTAGTAGTTACTAGAAGATATTTTACTACATTCATATAACACATGATGGGTGTTTCCCATTTTCAGTCCATACAGTGCATTATTGGCAAATGTGTTGCCACTGAATAAGAGTATAGTGAACATAGCAACCATATAATTTTCTGGACAATAGAAGTAGACAAGCAATTGAACCTCATAGCAAAAGTAGAGAGAGGATCTAAAAAATAGTTGGATATATTCCTGTAGATCCCCACAAACAAAGTCATAGCATAGCATGCTGACAGTGATGAAATTATTGTTACCTCAATTGGATGTGATCCTGCAAGAGCATCCAACTTGAAACCTGTTGTAGATTCCTCTAGAAATTGAATCCAAACATTCCATTCAGGAAAGAAACAATCTGCAGCTAAGTAGGATACCTGCAATGACAAAAACATCACATGAGCAACAACAAAATTTTAATGCAATTTTTCAATATATTTGTTTTGTTCTTAATTTCTTACCCATGTTGCAAAACCCTCATTAAGCCATAGATGTGTCCACCACTCCATGGTCACAAGATTTCCAAACCACTGGTGAGCTAATTCATGTGCAACAACAACTGCAACCTGGACAGACAAGAAAGGATAGCGTCAATGGCGTCAATGGCACGTGGCCATCAAACAGCATATGCGTATCTAAATCAAATACCTAAAAAATGAATAGTAACATCTATTGATGCTTATTGTTATTAAATTAGCAGATGAGAGCAAATTTTGATTGTGTTATTAGATTAGCATTGTCCACTATGACTTGTACAAACAAATTGGTCTGATGTGTCATTGTAAAATACCTAATGATGATCGAGAATCATATTTCCAGCTCAGTACAAATGATTGAAATAATAAAACTCCATAGTACCCTACCCTTTGCTTATTAGCAGCTGCAGAGTGTCGCTCATCAAATAGCAAATCTGTTTCACGGTATGTAACTAAACCGTAGTTCTCCATTGCTCCAGCGGCAAAATCAGGAATCGCAATCATGTCCATTTTTGGGAGAGGATATGGCACAGCAAAGTACCTACCATGACAAAGGAACCATCATCAGCTGAACCCATGAAGAGAGCTTTAGGTGTATGAAAGATGCCTCAACAGATCCTCAAATATATACAGGGATGTACTTTAAAAAGTTTCCAGAAGGGGCACAAATTTGATAAATCATCAAAGCGTGAAAATATTTTTAAAAATGTTGAAAGGATTACTTAAGTCATAAAAGCCATCTCCGGAGAAGGTCAACATTGCATCATTAATATTGCAGTCTTTGAAATGCCTATCTAGTTATCATTACATCAGGAAATGGTGCTGATAATGCAATATTCCATAAGATTATACTGAATATACAGAAAAAAAGGTTCCCAATAGAGTGCATTTACACAAATACCTAGAACTAAAACATATCTATCAACCTTTGGAACTTAATGTTTCACAATGAAGATGCGTATCAGTCCACATATGTCTGCATATTGACTAGCTATGTGCAACAGTAGTATAATAGTATCATTTACAACAGAATATATTGGTAAACTATCAATACAAGAACTTCCTAAATAACACTATTGGGTTTGCAGAAATGCAGCATCTATTGAGAAATACAACAAGAGCCCAAGACAATATTGCCAATCAACAGTAAGGCAGAAGTTTGGAAACTTACTCCTTGAAGAGGATCAGTGTCTTCACGGCAACCTCTAGTGCAAACTTTCCCTGGGCACTCTTACCAACCTGTGTGTAAACACGAACCCTAGTACCTGCAAAGTAAGGGGAGATGAGCCCAGTTAAATTCAAGGCATGAACCACCAAAAGGTGAAAGCTAAAGAGATGGCTAGTGGTAAGATGATGCGACAGGAGTGACAGTACCATCAGTGGTGAAAGCTTCCACATAATCGAACATGCCAACAATAACGGCCACTAGGTATGTTGACATTATTGGAGTTTCTTGAAAGTAGACAAATTTGGTAGGACCATTGACCTTCTCTTCAACGACTGGCATATTTGACAAAGCAACGGTCTCAGACAGAACTTCTAGAGTAATTTTGAATGCAGCCTGCAGGGGCAAAAGGAACAGTTAAACCCAAAAGTATGTCTGCTGTGTAATCTAAAGCTGCTTAATATTTGATCCTTCTGCTCAAAAGGTGTGCAATTCTAAACAGTAGGTGAACTACACGTGACGACAATTTAGCCTTCTTTGAAAAGCTAAAAAGCATGAATTACACATGTTATACAGTTATTTCAATCCTATTTCGACTCCAAAAGCATGAAGGAATATAACTCTTTTAAGTAAACTTTTTATCTCATCATGGTATAGTTTGCATACAAAGAGCACCAAATCAAACAATGCTGCTCCTGTTGTATATAATAAAACAACATGCAAGGAGTCCATATCCCCTAGAGTGAAGGATATCGAACCTGTGGATTGGCCATTCAGTTCAGATCCAAAGCTATAAAAGAATTAAGAAAAGGTTCAAAATGTAGAATTTACTCATCCAGCGAAGTTAAATCCTAACCACCAAATCGGAAGAGAACGGATGAGATTGCACAAAATTCATGGACTCCATGAAGAGCTAACTACAAGGAATCACAATCTACGTGTATGTCCATGTTACCATGTATGGCTCCATACACATATTCCTCCCCCATGCAACGGAAGTAAAAAGGAATATACAGCATCACCTAAAAACAAAAAGGAGTAGTAAAAAAAGCAAAGTAGAAACCTTGAAAGAGGGTTCATCCCAACATGGGAAGCAGCGCCTTGCGTCAGCAGGTTCAAACTGGGTGACAGCCATGTTCTTCTTCTCCCCATTGAGCTCATACACACTAAAAATCCAAAGAAAAACGATTACATTTTGAATATATTTACAAATAAACCTTAAAAGGTACCAAATGATTACCTTCTGTAAAAACCCTTCATCTTATCATTCAAAGTTCCCTGGAATGCAATTACTAGGGTTCCCACCCCAAGAGGAAGCACTTCATTGAAGCAAATAATCAGGATCTCATCCTCTGGCGCATTGGTAACCTCTAAAGGACACAACGCCTGTTGCAAAAGATAGCATAATTCATGAACAAATACAGAGTAAAGTCCCAGGAAATTGTTACCGACACCATCCTCAAGCCTAAAAATGATAGTATTTCCTAACCATGATCCTTTGCCTCATATGAAGTATGACTGCTATTCTTCCGAGAAAAAAAAAGAGTATGACTGCTATTTTCCAGTCAGAGATTTAAAACATAAACCTATATAAACCCATAAAAGCATGACCCTGACTTAGCTACACACTACAATTGTAACCGTTTTATCCTTAATTTCAAGTCTCACTTCTACATTAATTTCGAAGTTACAGGGGAAATAAGATTTCTCCTTCACATCTCGAAGAAAAAATTACAACCGTTTTATTACCTACTGAAAGTTCTCGAAGTTTCAACAAGAATAGGTAAGCAATTATAGTAAATCACTTTCTTAAAAAATCCTAAAGTAAACCACATGTCTGCATGAAACGTTCAAACCATATCTTCATGACCGTTACAAATCTGTGGCAGTGAAGCCTTTAATTATGATGATCCTTTCTCCAAATATAAAGCTTTGAATGAAAGATCAAGATCACAATGTTCCATATAGACAATATCCAATTTGAGTCAGCTGTAACTTGTAAGCAAAGAATCTATAAGCCCTAGTAAGCAGTGGACATCAAATTTTTAAGCTTTTAAGCTGCATGAATCGATCTCATTCCCTCCGCTAACAAACAAATGCTAGAACTTCACCTCCAAGGGACTGAAACTTTAAGCCACTTGTAAAAACGCCATTCCAGTTACATCCCCCGCCAATCCCCGCACCTCGACTTACAAATCCCCCAACCTCACACGAACAGATCAAACCCAGCCGCCACCCGTAACAAACAAGCGGCCGAGCGAGCACGCAAGCAGCTACCTGGTCGGAGCCCTGGGGCGTGAAGTACACGTCCCTGGAGGACACGTCGAGGTCGGCGGCGTTGAGCACGAGGAACCGCGTGGGCGCGGCGACGTCAACGGAGACGGCTACCGAGCCTGTGAACACGCACGCGTCGAGGTCCGGCGCGAGCCTCAGGTCGTAGCGCCGCGGCGCCGCGAAGCCGGGCAGCCGTGCCTGCCCCCTGAACTGCTCCGCGCTCTGCTGCGCCGCCATGGTCGCCGTCGTCGGTGGAGTAGAGGAAGAAGAGTTTTGGAAGCGTCGGAGACTCGGAGGAGGAGGAGGAGGCGCTTGGTCGATGATTAATCGAGCGCTTTGCGATTTGCGATTCAGCGAGATATTATAGTGGGGGCTCCAGGCTTAACGATCTACGAGCACATGATTTCATGATATTGACATGAGTTTGTTGGTATCTTGGTGATAAAGTCGCGACTGATTTTTGCAGAATTTTCTTCTAATTCGTTTGCGTAAGAAGAATTTATATTTGTTTTGAACAAATTTTCTTCCTACTATTAATTTAGAAGTACTTCCAGATATCTATATCTATATCATTCTATAATATAGAAGTTGATGAAACGGTGTCACACTTTCACTTCTCATTTTGTCCCTCTCCTCTATTAATCATGTTTCTAAAAATTCTCTAACTCCACTAACCATATTCCTAAACAATCTCTAACTCCATTAACCACCCTAAAAAATCTCTAACTCCACTAACCATATTCCTGAAAAATCTCTAACTAAAAAAACTAACTAACTAACTTAAATATAATAAAGACTTCTAATACATTGACTCAACTACCACCCTAGAAAATCTCTAACAAAATGGGGTTGACGATGTGATGAACACCGGCATAAACATGATTTACCCGATGATCTTCACCGAGTCAAGCCCGTCGTGCCGAACTAAAGGGCCAGGTGGTGCATGAGGTTGCCACCGGCCGACTTGTCAGATATGAACACCTAGCGTGAGTCGGCCGTGCTAGCGAGCCATGAGTGTGACACAAGCTAGTCGCGGAGCTAGAGGAGGGAGGCAACCGGTATGGAAGTTGGGCCAGGCGCAGGAGCCAATACAAAATCCCCTGCCGGAGAGGACAGCCCGCGAAGCGCACGACCGTGCCATCGCTGAGCAGCTGCAGCACACCGCGGCAGTCCTCCATGACGTGCAACTATGGCTTCGAATGAACGAACAACGTCATTGCATGCACGTGCACGTGTGAGTCATGATGGGTTACGGTGTGAAGCCGTGTGCGTAGCAGCATGCACGGCCGTATACGCATATGTTCGTGTACTCTCCAGAGGAGGGCCGCGGCAACGTCCTCGTGGGCCGCTAGGAGACAGTGCTCTGGCGCGAGGTGGTAGTCGAAGGAGAGTACGACCATGGGGAGCTCCGCAGCATGACGGAGGCAGCCGGCATGGAAGGTAGGCCAGGCACAAGAGCCAATGCAGAAGCTCCCATCGTAAAAGTAGGCTAGCACGGGAAGCTTCTTTTCACCCTCCTCCCCCGCCGCCGTCGTCGTCGTCCTGTATAGGCAAAGGCTGAGGCCGCAACCGGGGTCATACACAACATCCCTCCACTCGACGCGACCGTTGTCGGCGTGGTCGTCCATGCTACTGCCCGGGAAGGGCGACCCCGCGGAGTGCACGACCGTGCTATTGCTGAGCAACTGCAACACATTGCGGTAGTCTTCCATGAGAAACGAGTGAAGCTGGTCGGGGCGAAGCTTGGTTGGGTGTGGCAACATATCAGGTAGCACTGGCTAAGCACATGTGCCAAAATCTCTCACGGGAGGCAACAAGAACCGCGTGGAGATTCATCAAAAGTCGAAGAAGACAATAGTGCACGATGACATATTGATAAAGAGTGGAGTTAGGCCACAACGCATCGTTGATAGAGTTAGAGGCAGAGCTGAGAGACTGGCAGATAGGGAGGAATGGATAAGGAAGACGTTATGTTGTCTTCTTACAGGGTTGAGTGGACAAGGAGACATATGACGGAGATGAAGAAAATAGGTGATGCATGCGTAGTCGTTGGAGAAGAGTAAAGTGTGAGAAAAAAAAGCTGGTGTTTATCGTATCTCAGTCGGAAACAACACTTGGCGCATGCATTTGCTAAATAAAATAATATTTTGCTCAATATCTCTATATATCTTTTTATTGTTTCATAGCATCGCACGAGCACCCTACCAGTATAAGAAAATTAGTTCTTAAGTCAAATATTGTAGGTATTGAACAACCATGTGAAAAAGATTGAGGAGGATCCCCTGATTAGGTTTTTTTTTCCCACCAGCTTGTAGCAGGGTAAGGCCAGAGTTTACAAATTCAAAAAAATAATTATAAAAGAAAATAAATATAATTAGCCCACATTAACACATGGCACCTTGATAAGATAAGAAATTCGAATGAGGTTTTTATAAAATTCTAGACCACAGCCACACAATAGATCTGTAAAGAACTAAGGATCAGATATAAGGACAAGTCTTTCTTGAACTCCTCGCAAAAGAAAAGTGTTGCTTAAGTTGTACTATCGCAGTGGCGCTCGGCTGTAAAAAAGAGGGACAACTAAAACCACCAATATGTAATTGAAGAAATTTGCGGTGGTAAAAAACTACTAGTCAGAACTGTACCATAGCAAGGGGGTGGTGCACAGTTGCACACTGCCTTGGAGAGGGTGGCCCTCCAAGGTGTGTCACTCATGAAGGCACGAGGTGCCTCTTTTGCTCAAGCAATGAGCTGAAAGGAGAACATGTTGCCAAGTAAAACCTACTATATTATTTTTCGTCGTGGAGGATAAGCATAGTGGCGAATGTTCGGCAATTAAACAAACAAGGAGCATTAAAGGAAGGAAAGAACATGAGTTCGAAATTTGGGGCTTACCCTCTAGCGGTGGGGTGAGAATTTTGATAGGGAGGAGATGCTGGTGGAAACCACTAGTGGAAAACCCACTGGTAGGTGAAATAAGGAGCCTGAGGTAGAAGGCTTGAAAACTAAAAGGCTTGTTTGATTGGTGACCTGACACCATGCCTGGAGAAAGATAGTGCCTAGCCTAGACCTGAGAAGTTTGTGTTTTTTGCCTGGCCAGCTAGCATGGTAGAGGACTGTTTGATCAGTGACCTGGCCTGATAATATATTATGCACTAATAACATGCCAAGAGAAAACCTTTATTAATCTCGAAGCCATGATCTTTATCGGTTTCAGCCCATGCTCTCTCTCTCTTCTTTGAACAGGGATCGAGAAATCCAATCCGACAAAAAAATCCCAATCCCATCTTCTATTTGATTCTTGAATACGCGAGCTTGTATGTTAGCCAACGAGCTTCGCGAAGAGAGCGGGGAGTTGGGGACGGAGGCGGCGGAGCGGCCCCAGGGTGAGCAGCGAGACGGGGATGAAGGCCATGAGCTTGATGCGGAGACGGCGAGCTCCGCGGCATGAACTCGTCTTCCTCAACATCCCATCGAGTTCGTACGCAACGGAGGCAGCGAGCTCCGTAGCAGGAGCTCGTCTTCCTCTGCATCGCGTCGAGTTCGTACGCAGCGGCCGCGAAACTTGTACGGGACAGGAGCTTGGACGCGGCTGCGGAACTCGTGCGGGACAGGAGCTTCGACGCGGTGGCGGCCGGAGCTGAAAGAAGGCGGCGGGCCGACCTCCAGCGGCGACGGGGGCGCCTAGCTTGCTACCGCTGCCCATCTCTGTCTTCTCTCTCGTTAAACGGGATTAGCACGCAGCTGCCGCACGCGCAGGCAGGTCTCAGGGAAGCTCCTGTCCAGGCACGACATGGCCAGGAGCCCAGGACACCAACCAAACAGGCTCTAAAGCGAGGTAGAGGAGGCGGATGCAGGTGTCTATGATACAAATAAAAGAATGATGGTTCCTTCTCTCCCGATCGCTGGTGTGGAAAACCATGGAGACGAAGGGAAATAACAAACAAAGAACTCGGGAAGCGAAGTGCTAGCAGTGGGAGACAGAGAACGAGGGCTTTTCCGCCCGATACTATTCTTGTAGTGGCATCCATTTGTCAAGCAACAACATGTTTTGAATTATTTCAAGAAAACACTTTTTTAAGTACAAATGCCTCGTGTATTAGCAACTTTGAACTAACTCCGTAGGCGCAAACAATCACGTCCCCTTTACTACCTTGCTGCAGTATAGCTCCATGCCATCCTTGGTTTACAACCCCTTATCTGGTGACGGAACTAGAATAATTTCTTTAAGAAAGCCATCAAGTCAGGAAATTCCGCAGGCAAGAGGTGACACGTAATAGATACTCTCGTTGTTTGGCCATATCGCACGGCAGAGAGCAATAAAGTAATTCGTTTATCTAAAACTAAATAATATATTTAGAGTATATTTGATCCATAATCATCTCTCGTCAAACTTTATTACATATGTATCAGTTGTTTATGGCTACTGATCATATTTCATTATTTCAACGGCAGTGGCACGCCACATTTTTGTGGTTTCCACGTATCATATATTCATACTTTTGTCAAATCGTGGTGACTAATTTCTTTGCCATATTTTTTCTAGCTTGTCACGGTTTTGTAAAAAAAAATATGACAAAATTTAGCTATTAACCGAACATATCTCAAATTTACATTTGTTGTATAAAGAATTGGTGTAGTACAGAGGGACCATGCTCATGCTAACTCCCTTTCTCCACAAGTGTGTTTTTCTTTTATTTTTACCTGTATAAAAATGTCATACTGCATTTAAGTTCCTTCAATGATTAAGTGTGAGCACCTATTAGATCTTTTTATGGGAACTATGTAAAATGAATTTTTTTGGGAAAATATAGTAAGAGATTTTTTAGTTTGAGATGAGAAATGTAAGAGACTTGAAATGTGGCATGTCTTCTCACGTATTCATAGCTAATGGCGTAAGAGCAACTCCAAGGGCTTAGCCATATGCCTCTCCATGCTGTTATTTGGCGATGATGGCAAAGAAACAACCTCCAACGGCCTCGCCATAGTCTTCTCCAAAAATGGAGACTCTCCATCATCGGCTCGCCCATAGCCAGAAATAGCGCCTCGCCATACACTCTCCATCTGTGCCAACGACGCATCCTAGACTCCTAGACGTTTCCTCCCGCCATCGAAGAACTCCGCCTCCACCTCCCCTCCCCTCCTCGTTGTGCAGCACACACGCTCCCGGTGGCCGGCAAATCTGGAGGGCGGGCGGTGAGGGGGGAGGTAGGGGGCGTGGAGGGAGGGGTGGCTGGGGCGAGCGTCAAGGGCAGAGAGGGGGTTGGCGGCGACCGGCAGGCTAGAGGTGCTGCTGCGCTGCCGCCGAATCTGGAAGACGAGCCCGCCGGAAAGGGGAGGGTGGGGGTGGAAGGGGCGACGAGGGAGGGGCAGCTCGGCCGGCGTCGGGGGCAGGGGGTGGCAGTCGGCAGGTGCTGGTGCTGCTACCGGATCTAGTGCAGGCGGTAGGTGTTGGCGCAGGTCACAGGGCAGGCGGCGAGGGGGCGGAGTGGGCGGTGTCGGGGCAGAGGGAAGGGAGCCGCGGGGGCAGAAGGAAGGGAGATGGGCGGAGGAGCAGAGGGAAGAAGAGCTCGCCTCCAGTCTCGCCTCCGGTTGGGCTGTCGGGGTGGATGGAGAATGGGGAATAGAAGAGAAAGGATAGGGTGGGGGTGGATTTAGAGGGAATGTAGGCATTTAGGAATAGATTTTGTGTAAATTAGTTACAGAATATTATAAGAGGAAAGAATATGGAGAGTGAAATATGGAGAGTCCATTGGAGTGCAGAGAAATATGGAGAGGTAATTTTTTAGAGAGACTCTCCGTATGAAGATATGGAGAAGCAAATATGGGAAAGACCTTGGAGTTGCTCTAAATTGTCTGTGTCTTACCTTCCACTCAAGCGTCACTGCTGCACACTACTCGCTCTAGATCGAGTTGTCCAAGAACTTGAAGGTGCATGGTAATATGTGTACGATGGTTTAGCATACTGATAGAAGGCTAAGGAATCCAAAGCCAAACTACATGAAGAGTTTGTTAAGTGTAGGTAGATCACCGTGAGATCCACGCGGCTATATTCGAAGCGGCAGGGTGAGGCTAATCATATCAGCCTACTGGAGACCCCACCTGTCATGCACCATAGCAGCACCCTGCTCTCCGCTCCCCCTTCTCCATCACAATTTCGCACGCGCTATCTGCCTTTCTCCTCTCTCTCTCTCTGCTGTTCTTGTTCACTGCGAATCCACCTAAAGCCTCCACTCGACGGGTTCCACTTTCCCCAGCAAACCCCTCACCTGTGGGTCTTCTCCACGCCGGCGGCCGCAGCCGCCGGAATCGACGCCCACGACCCCAGCTCCCCCTGAACCCGCCTCCCTAGCCCTGGATACTACTCGCTCTTCCCACCCGGATTCGTCCCAGTGCCTTCTGGAAACTTCCTCAGCTCCGCCCCAATCGACCTCCCCCGCCCGCCGGATTGAGGACCCTGCCGTCCCGCAGTACTGCCTCTGGCGTCCTTGGCCGCGCTGTACGACTGCACCGACCCGCCGCGCCCCCGACGACCTCCCCCTTCCATCCGAGCCTCGAGGTAAGTCTCTATCTATCTATCGCCTTCGACTCATGTAGCACACAGACTCGTTGATCTGATGTCACCGGAAAACGCATTGATCTGACTGGATATTCGTGGATCTGAGTGGCTTGTGCCCGATAAGTAGTTGATTGTAGATTGATGCCCGTGTGGTGATTTTTCTATACTTCGGAATGGTCACTGGATTGGCGTAATACTCCCTTATGGGTTGGCCAATATAAGTGTGGATCTGTGCTATTTGGTTTGCAGTATGAAACTGTAACCATAATTAGGAATTTGAATCGCAAAGTTGGAAGAACGAAATGCAGCAATGAGCTATTCCTTTTGCATTCCAATGATATATGATGCTGCAGGACATGCTGTCTTTTGTTTATAACAGCAGTCTCTTTTGTTGATTGGTACCGCATGGTAACTAGATGGAAAAAGGGAAGCAAACCAGGGATGTCTTTGCCACAAGATCTTTTTTGAGATTTTTAAGGAGGTGGTTCGGTCTGCAAACATGCCAACCACATGTTTGAACCCCACCAGCTACAATAACTCAGTCAAGAAGTTTTTTTTTCCTTTTTATGGAGAGAGTTGAGAAGTTAACTACTAGAACAAAGAGAAATTACAATAGAAATCAACTGAAGAATTGGTGGAATTTTTTGAAGAAATATTGGACTTCCTGGAAGACCATTTTATATGGTGGGACCGTCTAGGCTGGGATGCTGGACTGCTGACAATGGGACAATTAGAGATAGCGACAAGTGGTGTTCTGAACAGGGAGCTCATGATGAAGATTATCTCACATAGAGTGCTCAGCACAAGTGCAGCAGAAGGTGACAGTGATATCCCATTGGATGGCATCCAGATCTTAGGTAGATATGTGATTATTAGTTTACTTCCGATGAAACACTGCATAATTTGGACTGTTTGTTACAAGTAACTAAAATGTGCCAAGATACTCTTAATTACTCTCGTCAAGATCTTCTTCCAGTCTCAAGTCAGTTTATACAACAACAAAAAAATACCTACACGCTGATCATGTAATCACCAATAAACATGACACCTTTCCCTCAAGGGTATTTCAGACATTTCGGCCTTCAGCTACAACTCAGGCAGGCAGCCTAACTAATAGCCAGCTCAGCCACTTCTTAGGGCAGCCAGCTAGAAGCCACTTCTGGAGAAGCTTTAGCGGCCGAACATGTCCGTTATATGGTTGAAAGAACATGTTTTTACGAGTTTGATCTCTGTGTGTTTCATTCTTTGCTGAACAAGATGTGTACTGCATGGAGTTTGCAGTATGCAATTAGTAGATGGGAGAAAATCAAGTATAGTTCAGACAATAGACTTTCTCTATATATTTTTATGTTACGATTGAGAAATTTGGGCATGCTATAGCCAAGACTTATGGGGAAAGCAAGGTATGATTGGGCTTCACATGGTTCTTGCTTAGAGGGCAATCAACATCATCCATGTAGGATATGTGATGGTGAAGCTTGTTAATCTGGGTCAGTGACCTGTAAAGAGGCAGGGAGATGATAGGTCATAGGTGTGGTGAGATTATGATTGGTGTCCTATGTTGCTGTTGGTTTTCCCCATATAGGTTACTTGCATTGTAGTTTCTTGACTTGTACTTCCACAGACCATATGATCTGAAATGAATATTCTTGGCTTAGAAAGGTTAGCATCTTTGTAACATATGGCCTGACTGAATAAAATGTGGTTCATATCGTTCATCTTGGGAAGTCTGACTAATCATTGGAATACTGTTAGCAATCCCACTCATAGTTTTTCTTATCTTTTTGTCTTTTGGGTTGGGGTCTTGGCGCGGAGGTCATGTTGTGGAAAATCTGTTGCTGAAACTTGAAAGTTGAGAACATGTGGATGTAGTTATTCTCAAAATATCGTTTTTGGAGCAATCAAAAAGCTTACCGTAGTTTACTTTGTCCAGATACTTTTTCCTTGTGATAGCATGCGAAGTACTTACAAATAAAGTCGCTTTTGAACAAATCTTATTCTGTCCAGTGAACTATGTTCTATGCAATTCATATCTGTTGTTGTAAAACTGTGACCTGAACTCAGTAATTGCTTTGCAGGTGGATGTCAACTTGTAGGTTGATTGAAGACAACTAACTCGGTTGATCCTGTGGGCAAGAAGTAATGATCCGGCCAGGCTCTAAAGAGTCACTAAATTATGATAACAATAACCAGAAAGTTTATCCTCAACCCATCGATGAAAATATGAATCAGAACATGGACTCCATGGACACTATGATTGGAAGGATATTCAACAACATATCCTCTTTAAAGGCTGCATACATTCAACTGCAGGAAGCCCACACCCCTTACGACCCAGACAAGATACAAATTGCTGATAAGCTTGTCATAGACGAGCTCACAAGGCTTTCAGAACTCAAGCATACTTACAGAGAGAAAAATCCTAAGCCGGTAGCAGCATCACCTCAAGATTCACGCTTGCTCTCTGAAATACAAGAGCAGCAGAACTTGTTAAAGACTTACGAGGTCATGGTAAAGAAGTTCCAGTCCCAGATCCAGAATAGAGACACCGAGATTACCCATTTACAGCAGCAAATTGATGAGGCTAAACATCGAAAATCAAAGCTGGAGAAGAAATTGAAACAAAGGGGCTTACTTAACAAGGAATCTGAGGAATCTGATGAAGAAGAGAACTACTTCTCCATTGAGTTGACACCAAGTTTATTTACATCTGCTGCTGATAATGCATACCAATCGATACATGACTTTTCAAAGCCTTTGATCAACATGATGAAAGCTGCAGGGTGGGATCTTGATGCCGCTGCAAACGCAATTGAACCTGATGTAGTTTACACAAGGAGAGCTCACAAGAAGTATGCGTTCGAGTCCTATATTTGCCAAAGAATGTTCAGTGGTTTCCAAGAAGAGAGCTTTTCTATCAAGGCTGCTAATGTCACTGTTTCCAATGAAGCTTTCTTTCATCAATTCCTTGCAGTTCGAGCCATGGATCCTTTGGATGTTTTGAGCCAAAACCCAGATTCAGTTTTCGGAAAGTTCTGCAGAAGCAAATACCTATTACTTGTGCACCCAAAAATGGAAGGTTCTTTCTTCGGCAACATGGATCAGAGAAACTATGTCATGAGCGGTGGACACCCAAGGACACCTTTCTATCAAGCATTTCTCAAGTTGGCGAAGTCCATATGGTTGTTGCACAGGCTTGCGTACTCTTTTGATCCAAAAGTCAGGGTCTTCCAAGTGAAAAAGGGTAGCGAGTTCACGGAAATTCACATGGAAAGTGTTGTCAAGAACATCATCTTGGATGAAAGTGCTGAGAGGCCTAGAGTTGGCCTGATGGTGATGCCTGGTTTCTTGATCGGGACTAGTGTCATACAGTCTCGGGTGTACCTTTCAGATGTCAAATGTGCTGACTGAATATCTTGCAGTTACTTGAGAAGATTCAGGGCGTTTTACATCCTGCGAGGTCATTTAGTTGCATCTGATAAGGTGGGGGACTTTGTATGTCTGTCTTGTATGTGATGCTACCTCAAAAATGTTATTCCTATGAAATATGGTAGCAACACCTATGTGAAAAACCTTAATGCGCTTTTGTCATTTGAGGACTATAATGTTTCTTTTTCTGTTTCTTCTGTTATGTAATCCTTCCAATGTTTGGTTTATATATATTATCAATGTGATTTGGATGTGGCAGTCTGGTTATTGTACTGTAACATATGTGTGTACTGTAATTGTTGTTTGTGTTTCTACTATGCAAATTTCGAGGTTTCGCAATCGAATCGTTGAACCATTTACGAACTAGGCGAAGTTCAGTTCCTCCTACCGCCTGGGGATTATGACAATAGCCAGCTATTACTCATGCTCCTACCGCCTGGGGATTATGACAATAGCCAGCTACTACTCATGGTACTCAGAAATACTTAGGCGTTACTTGGTGGTGCTTCACTGCATCTTTCTTATCCAGAAAAAACAAATAAATCCAAGCAACATATTTTACTGAGCATGTGTTGTGGTGACACTAGTTATATCGGAACACAATGATAGTTTTTTTTTCCTTCTCTACTGCATTTGTAGCCTATTGTGATCTGTTAAATTGAAAATCCGATCTCTGGGATTGTTTCGTTGTCTTCCTACTCGATCGGCCTTCTTATTTCTTCTTGTAAAGAGAATCAGCAGTTCAGAATCAGCAAGATTAGCACCTACATGGCAGGAAGATTCATGCATGCCATGGTACATAAATCGTACCTTCACTATCGTACGGGAGTACTTCCACATTAAACAGGCATATTTGTTTCGGCTAAAGCTTATTGACAAATAGCTGAAGCTGGTCAGCTAGTGGATAGTAATTGAACCGTTTGGTAATGACGTTTTTGGACGGTTAGTTATCTAAAATGCCTTTGTCTATTGAAGATGATGTTTAAATCCTGATTAAGTATGGATTACTTTTTTTATCTGATTTAGCACAAATGACATGCTTATAACTCATTTTAATCATAAATTAGATGTTTTTATATTTATTTAACATAAATGATCTATTTGAAGTATAAGTTGTTGTAATTTTGAAATAGTAAGAAGTCCAATATATAATATAAGGTAACCTCGACTTGCCATATATACATTAGATAATTCGAAAAAAAGAAAACAAAAAAAAATAAGTGGGGTGGCAGCGGCAAACCCTAGCCGCCACCACCCCTGCCTCCTGAGCGCTCCCTAGGCCCATTGGGCCCTGCCGCTGCCTTCCCGTGCAACCCCGTCACCTTTGGCCATCGTCGCCCCGTGGCCGCGCCTCCTCAGCCCTGCCGCCCTCTGCCTATCCTGCTCTTGCTGTCGCGGCAGCTCGCCGCCGCTACCCGACCAGGCATCCCCACAGCATGCTACCACTGGCGGCGCCGGCTGACGAGCCTTGCGCTACCCCTCCTCTCAGCTCCCAGACACGCCGTCCTCCCTGCCCCGGTAGCGCGCACCGCTGTGGTTGGAGAGGGAGGTCGGCCACTTGGGGGCGACTGGGTAAGGAGGCCGACGGCTCGGGGATGACGAAGGACAGCGGGCGAGGGGCAAGGGAGGGCGGCGACTCGGGGGCGAGGGAGGCTGCCGGCGGCTCGGGGCTCGGGGACAACGAGAGGAATAAGAGGACGGGGCGAGAGGAACCGGAGGAGGAGGAAAAAAAATTAGAGTTTGGAAGAATTTATACCCATGGTATTTTTTTGGTAAATTTTAACAACTATGAGGGTAGTCTGCTTTTAAGCGAGGGGCGCTGTAGGACGCACCTCTTTGGATGTTTTTGGATTGCTGGTGTATTTTTCACAAGTGCTTTTAGTATTTCTTAATATTTAGATGTTTATTTAGACTTATACTTTTAGAGTCTAGAAGCTCTTTAAACACAAGTTCAACTCTAAACAAACACACCCTTACAGCTATATCACATGCTGGAGCCAGCCATACAACATGCTCATGTACTGATTCATTATTCAGATTTGTTACTACGTGTCATCAAATTTAAAGTTGCACAAAAAAATTATATATTATTTTAAATTAAAAATATACAACTCAAGTTACACATAATTTTTAAAATATAAATTATATAATTTGTAGTAGATCAAGAATCAACGGTAATAATAGTTGACGGAGAAATTCGACCGAAAAACAAAGGATCTCTTCATTCTTTCGGTCTTCTTTTTCACCTGACTCGGCAGCCCAAACATCTCATTGGCCACGTGCCATCTAGATCGCCTACTGTCTGCTTGACCCCACCTCCAGGTGTCCAGCTGTGCCGGCCACGTCATCCACGTAGGCACAGCATGCCGACGTGTCCCACGTGGCCCCCTAGAAAGGTCAAAGAACCCTCACCTCATGTCCCGAAACCATCCGAACGTTCTCCATCCCTGCCGCCCTGCACTTCCATCACTCTCCACACTCTTCGCACCGCCTCCCCTCCCCTCCCCGCTATATAAACTCCTTGGCCCCAACCCAAGAACACAGCAAGATTACACGAGCTCATATCCCGATTGACCAGTAGAGAGAGCTTAGCTCTTTGATTTCAGCGAGCGAGCGAGCTGAGCAATGGAGTTCTCGTTTGGCGGCTTCAGCGAGCCGCTGTTCTCGGCGGTGCAGCAGCTGGTGGACCTCCCCGACGAGCTGGAGCGGCAGCTCAACCCGCCGACGCGCGCCTACGTGCGCGACCGCAGGGCCATGGCCAACACCCCCATGGACGTCAAGGAGCTCCCCTCCGGCGCGCTTGTCCTCGCCGTCGACATGCCGGGGGTCACCCCAGCCGACGTCAGGGTCCAGGTCGAGGAGGGAAACGTCCTCACCATCAGCGGCGAGCGCAGGCGGACCTCCGACGACGCCGGCGCCGGCGACGGGGCGAAGTACCTGAGGATGGAGAGGAGGATGGGCAAGTTCATGCGCAGGTTCCCGCTGCCGGAGAGCGCCGACCTGGACAGCGTCCGCGCGGAGTACAGGGACGGCGTGCTCACTGTTACCGTGGACAAGCTGCCGCCGCCGGAGCCCAAGAAGCCGCGCGTCGTCGAGATCAAGGTCGGCGGCGGCGGCGAGCACGGGTCGGCCGGAGCGGCGGCAACCAAGGGCAGCGCGGGCGCTGGCGAGCAGCAGGCCAAGTAGAAGTAGGTGGTGACCTGTGCGTGAGGTGTGCTTGCGAATAAGACGGGGTGTGTCGTGTTTGTGGCTTTGTGCCTGCTCTGCTTTAGTGGTAGTGCAATGCTTATACTACATGTATGTACCTGAGCATTCTAATGGCTTCTTGATGTAATTGCTATGAAATGGAATGCTTATAATCCAGTCTACACAAAAAAAGAGACCCCCGAGGACGACTCCCATACAATTCTTGCGAGAGCTGGAGAAGCGTCTACGAAAGGGTGCGTTTGTAGATTTCGAAAAATTCTGAAATAGTTAAGAAGATGTTTATGTCGGTACGTTATGATATATACTCTTTAAGTTGACACGGCCTCTGAGACGACAATTTAGCCATGACATTCTATAAAAACTAGTTACTTGCTGCGGGTAATGTTAGCATGAAATATATAATGTAAAAAATATTGCAGGTATCGTAGTAATTAGTATCCTCGGAACTATTTATTAATTAGTGAAAAAAATGTATGAAAGACATTATTAGTTTTGTACTGCAGTGCACAGCAATAGATCATACATGTATATATTACATTATAATTATTTTTCACGCATAAAAGCAGTACATATGTTACATTATTGTTCCACAATAGTTGTATACAAAATGTTCAACAGGCAATCCAAATTAACACCATTGATTAATTCATAAAATTTGAAGAACTTCAGAAACCGTGTAGAAATAACAAAAGGAGACTCGATGTTCATCACTTAGAAATGGTTAGCATATGTGTCATATTACCATGAAAAATAAGGAAGATAATATTAAGCTATGGAACGTGGTGGTTATATTTCTCTTAGACTCTTTTGTAAACTCTTGTAAGTTGTTTAGTCAAAATCTTCAAGAATTATATGCTTTCGAATAAGGTGTTGATCATCAATCCTGTTATTTGAAAATATAAATGTTATGATAAATAATTATTTATGCACAATGGAGTTGTTGTGATCTGTAGTAGACATGATTCTGAAGTGCTATCATTTATAGGGGCATAGAAGAACTGAAGAGGCGAAAAGTGTGGATGGTGAAGTTCACTGCAACAGTGATCGTGTAAGCCGGCAAAGTTGGTTGTTGTGATGGCTCTGTAGATTTTGTTCTTCCGAGATTTAACAAATTTGTGATCCCCATTAATGTACTATATATTTCCAGATGGAAACAAAACAAGAACTGTATCTCGCTACCTTTGATGTAATGCATTTCTGATTGAACTCGTGAATCTGAGAGCTAACCATTGTTTGAATTAAATATGTTTTGATAGACATGAAGAATTAACTTTTGCCTATTTATAAGACTAAGGGGCGTCACTAATGGATGCGACTTTGCATCAAACGTCGTGATGTAGCTTGCTAGAGTTGCGATGTGCAATTTTTTTGATAGAGCATGTGCTTTAATCGGGTGGATTGAAGGCAAACAAAAATCAGTTACGTAAGTGCAACAACGAATTGGTTGATCAACCGCAGTGTGCTATGGCAAGGACGTCGCGACATCAATGGGCCTAATGGGCCTCGTTACATCAGTTTAATATGGGCCAACTTAGTGTACTTTTTAAGTTTAAATCCAACGGTTGGTAGGTTATTCCTTCTGAAATCCAATGGTTATACTTTTAAAGGTGATCTGGCTTAATGCGGATGCTGCATTATGAGTCAATTTTAGAAAAAAGAAAAATATGTTACCTCACACAAAAATGATTATATATTATAAATATATATTTATGATAAATCTAGTAATACAAAATTGATGCAGCCAACGCTGGTAATTCCTTTATAAGTGGTCGAACCTAAAATGATTGACTAACGCAGAGTACTTGTAAACCTGCACCATGCAAAATCTATATTATATAACTTGGAGGGAGTACTTGTGAATTGTCACGGCGGCGAATGGCGATGAGCACGGTCGACGGGAGCGGCAGCGACCAAAGCCGGCGCGGGCGTGGGCGAGCAGCAGCGCAAAAGTAGGCAGTGGCAATCTGAACTGTTTTGTTCGTTTTATTCAGATCCGTATTTTGGTACTTTGGGTGGTCGGTGACAAGGTATTAGACTTTGTTACACCAGATTTTCTATTACTATTCCTATTTAATAAAGAAATATCTCTAGTTAGTTCGACGAATTTTTTTAGTTTAATGTGAGTTCAAGTTTTTGTTATGTGAAAGAAATAAAATAGTGACTAAATGTATTACTCCCTCGTGTTATAATAATCTATGTCAGTTTGATCACAAATATAGAAAACATTATCAACATGTAACATGGGTAGATCTAGGGGTTCCATAGGCGTCGTAGCACCCCCTAAAAGAATGCAAATGTTCTCGTATCATAGTATTTGTACCTTAATTTAGCTGCTCAATGCCTATCTCTATGCTACGAGACCGTATTGGACTATCTATATTGTAATTTTGACGATATACGGATCAAACGCGGGAAAAGCGCTATGCGATCCGTATTCGAGCCGCCCAACAATTAGGAATTAGATGACCTGTGCGTGATGGGGGTGTGTGCTTAAGACAAGCGAATAAAAGGTGGTGCAATTGTCATGTTTGCGATAATTGAAATGGAATGCAAATATTCTAATGGCTTGCTTGATAAAATTCCAATGAAATGGAATGCATCATGGCCTTAGTTATAATCCAGTCCACAGAACTCGAAAAAAATATGCGGATTTCGTTACAAGTTCAACACCGGTTTCCTTCAGCTTTCGCTACCCAAAAAATTCACTCGGAGATCCTAGAACACCATCTTCTCTAGAGTCTAGAGACGCCAGATGGAGCAGAGCACCTCCATCCTGGACAATCTCAAGGAGCTGAACGCCCTGAGCCCGTTTCGCCTTCTATGAACTCGTTTTCTTCTCACTCCCAACGCGTCATCGTTGCTAGGCTCCGAAGCATCAGCTGCTGCTTTCCTTACAAAGGATGCTATGAAGAATCCCTCCAGGTCGTCCTCTGGGTCCGTCCGAAGCAAATGGTCAGCTGCAAAAGAGGCATGCCATGCAGGGGTATTTATCTGTTGATATATCGTCATGTACTGTTAAACTGTGCAGGTACAAATCACGTACCTCCATCGAAGACTGGAAGGCCACGGCGGCGCCATTGAGGGAATGGGGTTGCCAGCTCGAATCCAAGTGATGAGGCTAGAGGCAGGACAGAATTGACGACGTCTTCATTCTCTGCCTGGTGTATTGAACAGGTGCTGTAGACCACTCTCTCCACAAAGGGAACTGCAAACGTGAAGGAACGCTTTTAGCTTCAGTTTGTGCAACAGTTGTCCACTGAAACGTGATCACTGGACACATCGAGTGGAGTAGGAACTTACATGATAGAGCATGTGAGAGAGCTTTCCTCTGAAAAGAGGATAGTCTCCTAATCCTTGAGCTTGTACCTGCATCATCCTGATCATCTGCAGTAGAAGATATCTTTCAGTGCTAAGTATTCCTATAGAATATTGATATAACTGTTGCATGTCGAACTTCCCTTCCTTGCTCTCCTGAAAACTAGTTGACCATGAATGCTGATAATACAAAGCATTCCTGGATAAAAAAGACACCACACTGTGCCATGTTTCTCAGTTTAAGGTCAATTTTGACCAAGCAAGTAAAGATCTTGTGCTAAGTACAGAAGGCTAGATGACCCACCAGCCCACCACTGTGAAGTGTGAACTGCGAACCTATGTCACTACTGAATCTTAGTCTTTCCTATTTGTGCAAGACAATGAATTAGAACTCCATTTACATGGCTTGTGGAGATAACAGGGGAAACTCGATGTGCTATACACATACATTGCACTTGGCAAATACTAAGCTAATCATCAATCCATGTAGATTTCAGCTTTTAAATTGAACGAGATAAGTATATGCATGTTGCAGGACCATAACAACCTACAGTTACCTCTAGAATGTGAAGGAAGCAAGTAGTCAAGTCTCTCTGTAGCGATTCCAGAACCAGAGCAAGAGGGATCTAATAGAATAGCCCGGACCTGCAATCACCATCGCAATAAGCACACAACAAAATTAGGGATAATTATCCTGGAAGACAGAAAATGCTACAAATATATGCTGTCTGAAGGTTTTTAATCAATAGGTTACGATGAAGTTACTACATCCATTTTATGCATTTTCAGAAAAGACTCGCAATAGAAATGGAAGATCTACAAACCTTGGCATATGATGGGTCATTGCTATCTATATCCAAAAAGTCACAATTAACTGTTTCAATATCTATAAAGCTGGTCAAGGAAAGGTGATTGTCATCTCAAAAGTCATGAACTTTGTAAGAACACATAATGGATGGCAAACAAATATATTTAGACGTACACTTGGGAAACGAGATGAATGAACTCCATATCATCAAACAGATTTATGATCACATAACTAGTCAAAACACACCATTGGAACACCCTCAACAAAATGATACGTGTATATATTGTACAGATTACGGAAACATGGAATCAAAGTTGGGAATAAAGCAGCCAGAATACAAGGGAATAAAGGGATCATTTGCTGAATTTTGCCTATGCAAGATATGCTCTATTTGCAAGATGGAAGGCCTGTTGATATACTCTTCAATCCCTTAGAGCACCCACATGAATGAATGTGGTACAAATATTTGAAAGCTCGCTCAGATTAGCACCGGATTTGTATTTTAAGTTGAAACAGTTCACGAGATATTTTTAGTAGAGTAGAATTATGCAAACTTCTAAAAGTAAGTTTGTGCTAGATTAAAGGTGAGGTGACAATGATAGTATAACAGTAAAACCAACGCACAATGAAAATATAATTGCAAGGTCAGAGCCAGAGATCTTAAAGAATTGAAAAATGGATACTGTTTGCTCCGGATCTTCTGATAGTATGCAGCAATGTCTTGGCCCTCTCTTTGTTAAGTTCGCAAGCTATAATACTCCCCTCTCCATTCATAAGTGCAGCAAGGTGGACCGTTTTGTTCCCTGGAGCCGCACATGCATCAATAACCTAAGTTTAATGTTCAATTGGAAATTAATGATTTGGCATGATATATCTAAGTTATACAACCAGAGTGGTATTTCTCAACTGGTACAAAAGAATGCTACAACATAGCCATGAAGCATAGTAAAGAAGAAAACCGACAAAATAAGCATAGACTTTTCATTTGCACAATTTAAAATAATGTATAAATGTTTGTCATGGGTGTGGGCTAGGTCCAAAGGAGGTCACGCACCGAGCATCACCGAGATTAGGGGCTGGTAGCTAATAGAAATAAATAAAGTAGTTTCTTCAAATTAGGAATTAGGAAAGGACTGTTAGGCAAGTAATATCTAATGTTAGAGAGAGTCCAAATAAGTTAGGGTTGAGAATTTGAGTTGAGATCTGATTTATGGATGAAGTCAAGAGCCGTCCTATGTATGAAGGAGTAGCATTTACCCTTTTGAGCAAGAAAATAGAAGGGTTAAGTCTTCTACCTTGCCTCCCGGGACAAGAGCCCCTCTCTCCCTCTAGAAAACACTAGCACATAACAATGTTTAAGTAAAACATATCAATATTATTATATGTTATCATTGTTTGCATTCCACAACTTATGTTCTATAGTAACCATGATGCACAGGAAATATTTATTGGATTATATTGGCTGCAAATGATTGCAAGGCAATAAAAAATATTAGCAAAATTTCAGTTCAAGATCTAATAGACTAATAGACTAACCTTCCAACCCGGCTTAGGGCACAATGCAACTGCCACCATACAACTTGCTTTCCCCTGTGAAAACAGGTTGAAATGAGGAAAAAAAATACTATTAATCAAAGGTCTTTTTCAAAAGCAAATGCTAAAGCATCACAAGCTTCACCTGCAAAAACACCTTTCCATCTCTGACCAAAGGATGGTTATGCAGATCAGTTCCGGGTGGGAGCACCAACATGTCTGGAACCATATCATCTTTATCAACCTAAACAATACTGAGTGAATTAGTGAAGTCTCACTAAGAACAGTAGAGCTGGAAAGTAATATCACGGTTATATCAAGAACCATCAAACAAAAGGTATGTTATTTGGAGAAACAAGCTAGATAAAGACTAGATAGATGAAGTACCGAGTATATTTTGTTGAGTTCTTCAATGACAGACTCTGTAGTGGTCTTGAGTGTGTTTACACGAAGAAACCTGGGCTTTGGTTTGACTGAACAAGAAAACAATGAACAGCATGGCATGCATATGGCTTTTTTTACTACCATGTAATTTATGTTTAGTGAGGATGGTATATCATTGATATGTCGGAATCAAGTAAATGCACGGCAGATGTTGTGACATACTTCTTTTCCGGATATGATTGTGATCCTAATTTAACCAAATTGGTTCGCCAAATATGAAAATGACTGGTGTTCATGAAACATAGCATGAACTGTGGGTATTGAGTATTGACACAAGGAAATGAACTCAGACAATACGCTACATGTGAAACATTTTAAGTCAATTGCAAGTTTAACAATCCTAACTATGCAGCGTAGAGAAATATTTACTACAATCTATCAGCTTTTTGTTGAGCTACCACAAAAAATAAGAGCAATCAAATAAATGCATTTGATTCTGGGTGGTCAAGACCATTAGGTGGCTCAGAGAAGTAGTGATAGTCATATTACAGGAATACTGAATGATAAGCTACAAAAGGAACAGACCAAAGAGAAGGGTACCTGTAGTTTTCTTGCTTAACAAGTCCTTAACGCTACTGACTTTCCTTCTAACACAAATTTTCTCAAGAGCAGTCATAAGCGTATCTTTATGTAGCACAATTAACTGCTCAACAGATCCAGAAACTGCGATTTCCTATAAATGTCATTTCATGTTACATTTTCTTTCAATAGGAAGAAAGAAGAACAAACCTGATGAACTTGAATGACATGAGAACTAGTACTTAATCAAGTCCATATTTCAATGCTTCACCATTTTGTAGTAACAAGATTTGAACTTAGTACATAATGATTAAAAGATTAGAAAAATAAATGCACAAACTGTTTGAATAATTCGGTCAATCCAAAG
This sequence comes from Stipa capillata, assembly GCA_019208055.1. Lineage (NCBI taxonomy): Eukaryota > Viridiplantae > Streptophyta > Magnoliopsida > Poales > Poaceae > Stipa > Stipa capillata. Next base: position 52,638 of record JAGXJF010000520.1, on the reverse strand, counting down.
ATCTTAGTAACTGACAAACCTGACCAAATAGAATGTCATAGGAAGTCACATAGACTAATTCCTCCTGTCTCTGCAAGTAACAGGAGAAGCATAATCAATTCATGCCTTACTGCCTGCAGGTGTTTTATGTAGAGGCATGTATAAAGCCAACATGCCGACACACCACTGATGGAAACAGTGTATACCAAGACGGAACTCAATTCAATCACAACATGAGGTGCAATTGCCTGACCTTCCATTTGCTGGTTAGTAATCCACTTGATGCTAAAACCTCCTTAAGAATCGGAAGATCTGATACAAGGGAACAAAGAAACATGAGGGAGAATTTAACACAGGAAAACACAATGTGGCGGTTAAACATAACAGTGCAACAACTTGTGTTTGTTCATTTCAAGCAGCACTATATAAGATTTATTTCCTGGTACTCAGCCATGCACACTCTGATGGACTTGTTTTTAGAGAACGCGCCCACTCTGATGGGCTAACTGATCAAATATCCAAATGTGTATAGTTCTTTACTAATTGGCTGTTTTCTAGCCAGAGTTAACAGAGCAACACTGCCATTCTCTTGAAGCTCGAGCTCAAGATATAAGGATAGCTTCAAAAGAAACATGGAACTCTCCACCTACAGCAAGCAACTCTGGTGGCATTGGCATATTAAATGTTTACTTCTTCGATAGATCATGTCTTGGACAAAGAGCATTATGTCCTATGCAGTGAAAGAATCTTCAACATGAAAAAAAAACCTCTTCATTTTACAATATGAAAGCACAATTTATACAAGACACAATGGCACATAACCGCATATACAACTGCATTGCATGTTTAGCTTCCTACAGATTCTAGGATTACAACTCCTCACTCCAAATAACGATGCCAACCACGACAGACAAGAAACACCGACATGCTAGAGCATTGTATAGAAACTAGAGCAAACATTTAGCAGCATATCTCCACAAGGGCATTTTATAGGATACGCTGGACACTGTCAACTCCCAAGAGAATGCAGCAACACAGCTTTGCAATAGCATTCCGTCGAACACCTTGCATGCAAGCACACGGAAGGCAGCAGCCACTAGATTGCGGCTTACACTTGAGGGTCTGGCAAACGAGACATGCCAGAGCATTGAATAGAAGATAATGCAAGCATTTAGCAGCATATCTCCACAGAGGCATTCTATGGGATACATTAGAAACCATCGCGAGAATGCTGTGACACGGTTCAGCACTCGCATTCCATCGAACACCCTGCACGCGAGCGCGCGGGAGACGGCAGGCAGGTAGTTTGGGGCTTACACTTGAGGGTCTGGCAGACTAGGGCGAAGGTGGCGCGCTTGTTGCGTACGGAGGGGGAGTAGACGAGGGACTTGATGGACGCCCCGGCGCGCCTGGAGGCGTCCCCGCGGAGCACGCGCCGGAGCACCGTGGCCGCCTCGCGCCGCGCGAAGAACGCAGCGCGCTCCCCCGCGTTCCGGCTCGCCATCCGCTGCCCCGCTTGGAACGGAGGCGGCCGACTCTGCCCGGCCGTCGCGGGAACGTGGCTGCGATTCTTAGGCGGCGGCGGCATGGCTGGCTGATGGCTACCGGTCGCCTTCCGAGTTCCGAGTCGCGAGGGCTGGGTTTTGTGCTGCGCTGGTTGCTAGTTTTTTACCTTTTTATTTTATTGTTTTGACTCGCTGGAGGCTAGTTTTCTGTTGCTCATCATGTGTGACCTCAAGTTAGAGGTAAATTTCAGAAAACCCAAGGTATCATGGTGATAATGTTGGGGCATTTAGGATAGAGATAATTAACCCAATGATCAGTTATAAGTTTTTACAAATATCATTATAATCAAATCGCTAGCTCTTAGGTGTTAGGATTTGACTAGGCCACGAGAGACTTGGCAGAGGTGATGATGACAGCCAACGGTAAGAATATATTTAGTTAAGGCAAGAGTTTCGGAAACCTTATGACTATATAGGGCGTTTAGTGTCACTAGTCAATGAATATGATTTTCTACAATTGTGATCGGTACAAAGAACCACCTACAATATATAAAAAGTCATGCTTAAAGTCTAATAACAATTAAGTACATCTATAAGCAGTTGACGCATCCACAACAATGTTTTGTACTAGAGAAATATTGTAAAATTTATTGTAGTTTTCATATAATTTAACTATTTGGTGAATTAAATTGATATTTTAAATTTATTTGAGAAGTAGAAGTCAATTTCAGGAGAGTTTATGAGTCACATGCTATATATGAAAAATGTTTTAAAAAAGAATAGACAAGAAATTTGTGTCAAAACATTTAACAGTTTTTGTGTAACACGGTCCTAAAAGTCAACCATTTATTATGACATTCTAATTGTGGGATGAACGGATGAAAAATTGACCTATCTTACCCTATGTTTTATGTCTAGTTTCTCGAGCACAATTTTGTTTATTGTCTCTGTTAACTGTCTTTGAAAGGTTTTAGGGTATCAACTAGGGAGTGAATAGAAGATTAATAAAGTTATGATCTAAAATTAATTTTTACATAAATATTCTAACACATTAAGCAACTAAAACATATCATGCTAGTGATCAAAGCAAGTAGGAAAACGAACATGTAAGGATGCAACGACCGAAGCTGGCACCTTTGTTGAAACTTGAACCTTTGGCGAGGCTCTATGTCTCCATTGAGAAAGCTTGTTGCAACGACTGAAGCCGGCACCGAATTGTGCTCTTTCCTCAAGAAGCTTACCAATGTGAAACTTCCATTCTCTTATGGCAGCCCTTTACCTTGCGATAGGTGAGCTTTGTACCCTCATAAGCTTCTTGGGATACTTTATAATCCTTGAAAGCTCTCAAGTGACTTCTAACCGTCTAGGAAATGCTAATATCTAAGAATAATAGACTTCAATCAATTCGGCTTGGAGATGAACTATTGCTTGATGCTCAACTATGGCTCAATCTCCCTCTCTCTGATTTCCTCACAAGAATCGCAACTTAGGCTTGAGAAAATATGGAGTAGCACTCAGGAGAGCAGAGAAAATATCTGGCAAAGAGTTCTAACGGGTAAAGATGCTTGGGGTAACTTATAGCCAACCCCTAAAAAACTAGCCATTTGAACAGAAACGCAGAAATCGAAACTTCTGAGATGGAACTCGGAGGTACTAACATTTGAAAGCAATGGACATACTGCATGTCCAGAAATAGATCTTGGAACTTCCAGCACTAACTCAGAGGTTCCAACTTTAAGAGCATAGCGGATAGAAATGAATGTCGAAGGTTCCGACTTGAACCCAGACCCTGCGGGACTATGAATAAGGCGTGGTCAGAACGGATTTTCGAAGGTTCCGACATCGCACTTAGACCTTTTGAGATTTCAAAGGACCTCAACGGAGGTAGACAAAACTCATTTTTGGAGGTTCCAACAACTGACTCATACATTCTGAAATTTCAGGAGATAAGTCCAAAATAGATCTCGGAGACTCCGGAAAAATCCAGCAGCTCCGACTTTCAAAGCATAAGAACTTAGGTGTGTACAGAACAAAGTCTTAGAGGTTCTGACATCCAGAAGATCAGGCATGAAGGGCAACTCAGAGGCTCCGAGTTTCTTGACTCTTCACACAGAGGTGAAACTCAAATGTTCCGACATCAATCTCATATTTCCATAAAAGTGCATATGAAGAGATTTTAGAGACTTCTTCGGTTTTAGAAATTGATTTCTAGCTGAACATTAGCAAGACACTCTCACTAGTTTTCAAATTTTAGCACTCTTAATAGTATGGTTTTCTCTAAACTCAATGTGATTCCTTGAACCATCAAAAGAGCTATAAAATTGTTCTTAATCTTCGAGCCATCTTTTCTTTGAACTTTTTAGGGGGCTGTCAGTTTTATCACTACTTTTTAGACTAAACACCTATCACATTTGATGCACAAATTAGTCTCTTAAATAATTTTTTCACTAATCATCAAAACCCACTTATAGGGGGCCAAGATGCAATTGCAGCCTTGTACATTAAATTACTTGTTAGTCAACCCACAATAATTACTAAAACTTAGACTTGTGTAGAGGAGTGTTATTGCAGCGTGCTATGTTGATGTAATATCTACTGCGTCCGATCACATATGGCATTGCGGTGCTACACCCATCTGAATGAATGTACGAGTGGCTTGGTTTTTGACCTTTTCCACACATTGTGCCCGAACGTATGAAGACTTTTTTTGCGTGCAGTCGTATGCAGTGTAATCAGTGGAGAGAAGGTCTTTGTGTCTACTTCATCTATTGATTGGTCACGCGTCGTGCTTGCCTCGTCAAAAGCTGGAATTGATAGATAGACATGCAGCTACTTTGCCGCCATGTTCGCTTCATCAAAGGTTTGAGGTGATGGGCATGCTGTTTTATTCCCATTTGTCGAAGAGTACAGTCTGTGTGCCGCTCACCGAAGGAGCGCTTCAATTCTTGTGGGCCTGACTACCTTCATATATGTCCAATTGCACGTCACCAATATTGTAAAGACCTTCCTGTAAATATTTGTAAATGATAATAGTAAAGATTATCATGTAATAAAGTGTTTCTCATCTCATTTGTTCATATAGAGCATTCAAAAATATTCAAATTAAAAATCTTCTAAATTTGACCTAGACTCACCTTAAACAAAATTTGTGAAAGCAAATGCACCAAACCTTCATCCTAATAATTTTTATAAGTCCTAAACATCTCAGAGAAGTCCTCCAAAAAAAATTTCAAGTCATTTGAAATTGAATAACATATTTAAATAAAAGTTTTTCCAAAATATTTTCAAATGGACATAACTGTAATACCTCAATTAAGTAAATTTCCACTTATTAAAAATTTACAAAATTTTATATTCAAGGTTCATTTATATCTCTAAACCCAAATATAAATTTTCAAAAATATTTAAAAATTATTTGACCCACCTATAGTTCAAATCTAAGCTTGGACAAATCTGCATTTATATTTAAGTGACTGTCAAAATTAAAGTATTTTAACTCTTAGAAAATTCATGGAGTGATACATAACTAAGGCCCACTTGCCAAGTCCCCATCTCCACGTGTCCCAGACGCATGTCGCACACCTGAGCATGGCGACGACGTCGGCGTCGCTCATCTCTCTCTCTCCCCCGTGCCCTATTTAAGCCCCTATCGGCCTCTCCACTCTCCCTTTCTTCTCCTCTTCCATGCCTTGCAAGCCTTTGGAGCTCAGAAACGAGACGATCGCTAGAAATCCTCACCGCGGATCCCTTTTTCTCGAAGTCCAGTGGGATCTGTCGCCACTGGGTCTCCTTCCTCCGGTGGGTCTTTCTCTTTCTACTAGCTCCATCGACTTCCCGCGACTCCTAGGAACCTCACTCAACTCTCTTTTCTCTCCCGAGCACCAAGTTCAGCTACACCACCGCTCTTCTCCGCTATGGATCATCATCATGGAGGACACCATCCTTGCTGCCATCTGGAGCAGCAAAGGCATCCAACAGCATCCTAGAGCTGCACGGTTGTTGCCAAGCTCGCCATCGACCTCTCCAACTTCACTGCAAATTACTGGCCTCCGTTGACCTCGCCACCACCGATTCAATCTTCCCTAGCACTGTTATGTCCCACCATCGGCTTTGTGGTGAAACCCTCGACCAACCACACCCATCCTCCCTCCCTTTGTCTCTCTGGTTTCCCTATCCTGACCTTTCTCTGTTTTGTTGTTGCCAATGATTGCCGTTTCATCACCACCGGTGAGATCAGGTCCGAGTGACCCCAAAAATGGGTTCACGGCCCGACAAGGAGCCACCCGAACCAAACGGCGCTCGAAATGGTGCCTTGTAGTCTCACATTGTTTCTCACCACCGCGCCCAGCCGCTCGGGACCGCCTGTGTTTAGCCGCCAACCGGTCTGACTGGTAAACCCTAACGGTCAGACCATTAGCGATTATAACCATTAGGTCCTGAGTGAATGACACATGGGCCACGGTGCTTAAAAGCTTAATTTAAAATGTTTAAAATATCTACGTGTATGAAAACTAGGCCCTACTCCCTTAAGTGATTGATTAAAGAAAAAGAAAAGGAGAATAAAACCGACGTACGGGACCCCTTGTCATAGACTCAGAAAATAAAGAAAAAGGAAAAGAAAACCCTTCTATGCATGACAAGTGGGCCCAAAGGCCACTTGGGCCAGTCAACCCTGACCAACCCAAGTTGACCATTGGTCCCATTGGTCAGCCAATAGGGTCAAGCTGACTAATAAAATTATTCCATATTTGTTTTTACTAAGGAAAGACATAAAATGTTAAAATTACGTAAAACTTATAAAAATTATAGAAAATTCATATGAGCTCCAAATGAGATGATTCTTGTTTAGAAATTCATATTTTAATCTATAGGATTTAATTGTCAGGACCTGGAATTGTATATGTGTAGGGGAACGAATGATCGCTAAGGACCGAGAAACCAGTCAACCTGATGGCACGGTACCTGCGCCGTACACACCGAGGCGAAGTTGTTGACACCTGACCAACACACCATACGCTTACCGATGTCGTATGCCTTCACCGTTGGTCAAGCCGGCCAGAAGCGATTAGACTTCCTAAAATCACATATAATTCCCAGCTCCTGTGAAGGTTTAGAGTCGTTCTCAATTCCACTAAGCATAGCAAGATCAGAGGAGCCCGGCGATCATACCCATACCCTAACCTAGCCCGGAAGCTAGTGGGTCGCTCGAAAGCCTGGTAGGATCCGCCCACACCCTGCCTGGCCGGCACATCATCTCAGCCAGCGGGTCGCTCAACCGATACCAGCTCCACCTAGTGAAAAGAAGAACCGACCTAGCCCTTCACGGCATACCCATACACTCCATTTCATACACGCAATTTGTTATATGGGTAGCCACCAAAACAACTTGTATATCATCACAAAACTCTACGAAAGAAGGATTTAGAGATAATAAACATTTCTCATACGACGGGTAGGTCTTAACTTCGACATTACACGACATAGAAGTCGTTTTCAGCACACAAAATTATGAAAACAATAGCGAAAGAGTTTGATAACCACAGAGATGACCAACTAAGCCACCTCCCAAAAGCTATACAACATAGCATTTGACTAAAACAGGCAAACTTGCAGCATTAAACATCAGAGGCGGTGTTCTTGGAATCAAAGTATTCATCGATGCTAGGGTCATCTGCAAGATTTGAATTCCCGAGTGAGTACTTTCGTACTCGCAAGATGCTAAGTGCTCATCCCAGATTAACTTTAGCATGGCATGGTAATTAAATGACGACAATAACAATGCAATTCAATTAAGCAGAATAAACTAAAGACGACATATCTCTAGCTTCTAGTTCATGAATTGCAAAGTATAAAGCATTCAATCAAGCTAACAACTTGATATATTATCAAATGAATCATCATGACCAGATCTGAAATTGCATGAATAGCATCACCCAAAGCATCTAAAATTGCTACCAGCAAGTACCAATACATCAAAATTAACCCTAGAGCTGAGCCACTACCAAATGCTCTATTGAAGTGTTCAAAATATTGGCTCCAACCAATTTGTGACTCCAATCACAGATAACACATTTTAGTCCTTCTAAGCCCTCCTAGGCTTCAAGGGATTCCGGAATGAGTGTAACTACCTCATCCCGAATCAATTGTAGTCGAGGAAAGAGCTACTACCCTTACCCCGAACGGGAGTATCTCGATAAGGTCGAGGGTAAATGGTTGGCTGACCATTACCCTACCTGACCCTCATTGACCATACCCTCGTCGGCTTAAGGAGGGATGCCATTTCTAAGATCATGCGAGCTACTACCCGTCAAGTCCCCAATGAGGATCCTCTCCCGTCTCTCACAACTTTCCAAGGTTCAAGTTGTCATTAGGATGATTTAAGTAGCACACCGATGCTGATCATACACACATAAGCAAACCTACTCATGCTAGTAGATAGACGCACCACATACATCATGTCAGAATATTCGAAATACACGTCATTAATTAACCAATGCATGGCAAAAGATAACCGGAATATTTCCAACAAGCGAGCATGCTTGCCTTGCTGTTTTGGAATGTACTCCTGCTGGTTTCACCTCATTTAGAGTTGGGGATATTTAGTTATGAACTTTCTAAGTTTGAGTTGTTTTTATTTGAATTTGATAATGATTTGTGAATTCTGAAATTCTCTTCGTTTATAGCAGAACAGAGGGTGGAGGGGTGCTGCCTCACCCCAAGACTGTTGGAGTCAACTTGGAGGAGAGCAGCCCGGGGGAGTCAGGGACGGGGTGAACTCGGTGGCGACTACGGAGGTCCCCAGAAGTCCACGGGTCGAAACAACGCCAGTCGGAGGAAGGCTCGGCTCGTGGGCTCTAACGCTTGACGACTTCCTTAGCAGCGATCGAGTGGCAAAGGATCCGAGTTGCTGCAAGACACCATCGGTGCTGGAGAAGAGGAGAGCCTGCCGCTTCGGTTCCTGTGATCGAAGCACAATGATGGAGAATGGTGAGCATCAGAGAGAGAAAAGAGAGGTCGCGGAGGAAGAAGGGGAGGAACCGTGCCGCCTGGGTTGCTGGTTTGCCAGTAAATGATCACCGGAGAACTACGACGACTGCTGGCCTTGGCGAGGGAAGAAGGAGTAGAGGTAGCAGTTGGGAAAAAGCGTAGACGGAGCACTCGGGGAGAGTTTTAAAGGGCTTGGAGCGGGGAGACCGAAGGGAGGTCCCGGTGATGTCATCCCGCCCGGCGAATGACGCGCGTCCTTGGTGGCGCCGCGTGGAGGAGAACCCCTGCGGGTGGGATCCGCAAGGCAGAGAGGGTAAGGAAGAAGTAAACGGCAAACAACCTTCAAATCTAGATTTTTAAACGGGCACGGCTTCTGACTAGATACAAGTCATTCCCGGTACAAGATGTTCCCAACTCTGTAAGAGTTGTTTCTGACTAGTTACGAGTAGCTCCCTATTATATACGAGTTGTTCCCAACTAAGTACAAGTCGTTCCCAGCTATACACGAACGAGCCGTTCCGACTGTGCACAAGTCGTTTTCGACTAAATACACGTCATTTCCGACTATGCATGAGTTGCTCCCAACTAGGTACGAGTTGATCCCGACTATGCACGAGTTGTTTCCAACTCGGTATAAGTCATTCCCTGACTTGGTACGAGTCGTTCTCGACTAAGTACAAACAAGTCGGCTACCCGAGTAGGTACAAGGATACCACCGAGTAGGCTCGCGTTATCCGAATAGGTTCAGGCTGCCTGGGTGGTTCTATGATTTGGTTATGGTACGAGTGAAGAAGCCTACGTGTATGCATGAGATGAAAAACTTTATTTTAATTAACTCATGAGTTCATGCTGATCTCATAAAAGTGTAGCGATTACGAGAGGGTCTTTACATTAATGGTATACCTTTCATTCATGTTATTGTTGTGGAAAATTTCTAAACTCCAAATATGCTCTTACACCCTAAAATTTGAATTCAAAACTTAGAAATTTATAACTCAGTTCTAGGGCTCCAAATTGAATAAAACCAATTGCATTAGCTTCACAATTTCATTTCCTATTTTATAGAATGTATATCATGAATAATAAGTATTTGAAAATTTTGCTATTGATTTTTACTTTCTTTTCATTGTTTTCAACATTTTGGTTTTGATTTCGATAGAACCTATGACGAAGCCTCTTGTGAAGTTGATCCTCCGTACAAGTTCGAGAAATACCAGCAATGCAAGCTTGCTAAGATTCCTAAATTAAGTTATGCTATGGTTGTGAATGAGATGCTATGCTTGGTTGCATATTGTTAATTGTTGCTATTATGATGGATGAAATCATTGGCATGTTCGAATTGTGTTTTTGGATCATAATCTGTGGGTCATGAAATTAATATTGACTAATAAACTATAAAACCTAATAAGTGAGATGTGAGAGTCATGATTTTGCTTCCATAGATGGACCGATATTCGAGGTGAACATAAGCACCACAGTCGTCCAGTCGATGCTGATGTCGTGGGGCTCTACCCGTCACTCAAGGTAGCAGTGTTATGCGAGAGTGTCGGGTAGTCATAGTTGGCCAACTATGAACTAACGACAGTTCCCAGTTGAGAAAGAATTGGTTAAGTCTTGGTTGACTTAATCAGAATTTGTTAAGTCCTGGTTGACTTAGTGAGATGATTGAATTAAGTCTTGATTGACTTAATGTGGTGAAAATGATTGAAATCTTGTTGATTTCACGAGGTTGCTAATCCAAGATTTATGTGTTAAATCTAAGAACTAATGGTCATGATGAATACATGTTTATATTGGTTTCTTTCAAGTTCATGCCATGCTTTAATATGTTGATGATGAAATACTCGTGTAGTATTTTAATTCTTGTTCATTGCCAATGTTTAAGTTAATTGAGATTAGTATACAAAACATCTTACGAGTACGAAAGTAGTCATAAGAATTTCATTCCTAATATGTTGCAAGTGATCCTAGTATAAATAATTTCTATGATGTAGAAAATGTTGAAACCGATGTCTAGTTGCATAATTTGTTCTTCTAGGTCATATGTGGGTTAAACGTGGCTTTTGGGAATGGTAGAGGCTACCATCTCGGGTGTTTAACACTTGTTTCCACTGTTGTTCTAAGTTTTACTTTTGATGTGAATGACCTTCGAGTCGCATTGCTTGTAATATATTTAACTGCCATGTGTATAGAATGTCGTATTATATCTTGTAATCTTTATTTCTAAAATTTTCTTATGATATTTAAGTTGTTTATGTGGCATCCCGTACACCATGCGTGTATGATTTTAAAGTGTATGAGACGGTTGTAAAGAGTTAAAGTTGTTCTTTCATTTCGTCAAGTGTGATAGTTTCCAGATAAGTGACCCGCTAGCTGTGATGCATTGCCGGCCAGGCAGGATATGTGTGATTGTACTAGGCTTTCGAGCGATGCACGAGCCTTATGGCTAGGTTAGGATGATGATACAATTACCGGATTCCTTCGAGATCATTGTGCTAGCTGACTTAAGAATGACGTTAAGTGTTTATAGTACTTTGGAATTACATTTAGTTCTTGCTATGATGTGTGTGTTTTTGTCCGACTTGACCAATGATGACGTATACAGTTGAGGTGCATATAAAATATTAGCTCAGCGGTAGATTGTTCAACAATGATAGATGCATATGTTTTTACGTATGATATGTTAAATAATTAGTTAAGATATTTAGATCACACATTACATACAAATGAATTAAACATCGTCAACTTTGCCCGCATAACAATAATATACCAAATCTAGAGACAAGTCAAACTTTAGGCTAGAGGACTCTCTTTAAGGCTAAACCATGTATCATTTTTTGTTGGGTTATCGGATATCTGGTGCAGCCGTTGTTTAATAATGCCTGATATATTAAAAGTCAGGATAACATTGAGAAATTTAAATGTAAACACAATAAAAGCACGATGAAACGAAACAACCATCGATATTTCCTCGTCAGCAACACATGAATTAGCTCATCCACATATGAAAGTCTACTTTGACCAGCTCACCTTTGGTCCTCTGCTGACCTAATTACATTCCAACCCTTCCCAAAGCACCAAACTGCAAAACAACCCAAACCGGGGAGGCAGCACAACCTGGAACTGGAAGCGTTCGAGGCGAAGAAAAATCTCGCTTCGTATAAAACAAAGCAGCGGAAAAAAAGAATGGAGGCATGAGCTGCACCCCCTCCTCCCCTGATCCCCTGCAAACCCTAGCCCCGGCCTAGCCATACCCCCTCCTCCTCGCCGGCGAGCGAGCGCGCGCGCCGGAGCCGGAACCCCCCTGCCTCCGCGTCGGCCGGCGAGATGCCGTCGCATGGGGATCTGGACCGGCAGATCGCGCAGCTGCGCGAGTGCAAGCACCTCCCAGAGGCGGAGGTCAAGGGGCTCTGCGAGCAGGCCAAGGCCATCCTCATGGAGGAGTGGAACGTGCAGCCCGTGCGCTGCCCCGTCACCGTCTGCGGCGACATCCACGGCCAGTTCTACGACCTCATGGAGCTCTTCCGCATCGGCGGCGAGTCGCCCGACACCAATTACCTCTTCATGGGCGACTACGTCGGTACGTCCTCCCCCTTCCACCGCGGGATCGCCCTCTCTCGTCGCGCGCGCGCGCCGTGTCGACGCTTGGTTCGGTCGATCCGTAGGGATTGGTGCGCGAAAAGATAGGTTCTTTTTAGATCCTGCGATGGAATTGAGCGGGTTAGTTGTTCTTGTTTGGAAATTTCGTTGCCAGCGGGTTTGGGGGCGTCTGTTCTGTTTATGTAGCTTCTAGTGTTCCTTAGTTTCCAGTGCTGTTTATGTGTCGGGTTTGGCCCGAGCTTGCAAGGATTTTGTAGGAGTCTTCGTCTTTTGGGCGTCACAGGTGTCTTTGTAAGCTGTTGTAGTCTTGTGGCTATCAGAAGATAAGAATTCTCATTAATTGATACCGGGTACGTGAGAAATGCAAATGTGCCTCAGAACCGTCTCTGTTCGATGTGTTGGTCTGTCGATTATGTGCTAATCTTTATTAATAGGACGGAAAGATGCATGATTTTCTTGACAATTGTGATGTGCTGATAGAATATTTTATGTCCTTTGTTGGAATGGTAGAGGGGAAATATAATGATTTTTGAGCCACGGAGATGCTTTTTTATTCTTCTTTCCATCTTTAGTTTTAGGTGCATCTCTATCTTGTTGCCTTCCCTGATATGGATGAATTTTTCATATTGCTCTTACTTGCAGACCGTGGCTATTATTCGGTGGAGACTGTTTCACTGTTAGTGGCTTTGAAAGTTCGCTACAGAGACAGAATTACAATATTGAGAGGAAATCATGAGAGCAGACAAATCACTCAAGTGTGAGTTTATGTCCGTCTATATTTAGATTGTTTTTGTGCACATAATTGCCTATTTCAGTTCAGTATCAAGTGCTTCCTTAGCAATTAAAAGATGGCGTGCACTCAAGTCGAGCTGCAATCTTTTCTAGCCTGTTTGATCCTCAGTTAACTGTCTTAATTGACTAAATCTGGAGATGTATTGTTCCACATCTGTGGTCATCTTATTGCCATGAAATTTGTGGATTTGCGTTGTTATAGTACATATGGTACTTTACTTACTCTCAAGTCACAATTTTTGCCTTTGTGCTCCATGGCTTTATTGCTAGTTACTCCCTCCCTGTTCAAGAATAGATGACATTCTGGACATGGACACTGTGTCCAGCGTGCATCTTTCACTTTACTCTTTATATGAATATGTTAATAGAAAATTATGAAAATATTATTCATGACAAATCTAATGTTACCATTTTCACCTTACCAATACTAATAGGACTTTGATATATTAGTAGTCAAAGTTAGAGAAGGTTTGGCTGCACACTTTCTAAAGCGTCATGTGTATCTGAACGGAGGTAGTATTTCTTATGCAATGTCCTGAGTGGTTGAAATTAATAACGTTAAGAATGTTCTTTGTAACGATAGTCTTTGACAAACTGTTCTACAAAATGCCAACATGTACGCCTGTAGTGCTATAACATTGTTCTTGACATTGTCTATTTTGCTACAGGTATGGCTTCTACGATGAGTGCTTAAGAAAATATGGAAATGCGAATGTATGGAAGTACTTTACGGACTTGTTTGATTATTTGCCTCTCACAGCTCTTATAGAAAACCAGGTTTGTTATTCAAGTAATTTTGGTTGTGAATAATACAGGCTTATTCAATATATGCCTGACTTATGGCAAACACCCGTCTCGTAGGTGTTCTGCCTTCATGGTGGTCTCTCTCCATCATTGGATACATTAGATAACATTCGTGCTCTTGATCGCATACAAGAGGTAAGCAACAAAGTTACCTTTAGGCTTTAATTATGAACTAGTGTTTCTCATCTCTGGTATCCTGAAATTGTGACTTGTCCTTGTCTTATATCATGGAGATAATTTTGTGATATCTGGAAAGTATATCTGTCTTTTTGGACTATTGCAGCTATCTGTAGACATAATATATCAGCTATATAAGACCATACTATTTAGTTTTTTGTACAAAGGATTCAAATGCCCTTCATATCAATTTAGGGGCATGCTTGAGAGGTAATATTTACCATTTATAGTACTTAGGTATAGGCAAGTAACATTATTCCATGATATTTGTTTACCAATAATTTGGTCTGCGTCACGTATATGTGAATTCAGAAAAAAATTTGGTCTTGTAGAAGCATGTACATTAAGATTCTGATGGAGAATATTACTAACAATTATTGAGTAGCGATACTTGATCAACATGATGTCTGTTTACCATCTTGTTCTTTTGGTAGAACACTGCAGTTCTCTCTTCTGAGGATTAGAGCACTACAGTTTGTAATGCTGTGTTGTTGACCTTGACGTGGATAGCTATATATGAATGTAACCGATACTTGTTAAGAGCTAGATGAGTATCTAGATTGTTGTGCTTATGAAGGATGTTGATGATATCTTTTAGGTCTTGGGTTCACAACTTGTTATCCATGTGTGGAAGACATTATACTATATTGCTCAATTGTAAATAATTTATTCTCATCCTAATATCGCTACTTTCTCAAAATGATTGCAGGTTCCTCATGAAGGGCCCATGTGTGATCTACTGTGGTCTGATCCAGATGATCGATGTGGGTGGGGGATTTCACCAAGAGGAGCAGGTTATACGTTTGGGCAAGATATTGCACAACAGTTCAACCATACAAATGGCCTCTCTCTCATCTCAAGGGCCCATCAACTTGTAATGGAAGGATTCAATTGGTGCCAGGTTGGTGTTCAGAATGCAGCATCACAATTTCTTCTAATTATTTTTCCTCCTGCAATTGATTAACCAACTGTAGTCACTCACCAAAAATACCCTCTGAAAGATCTGAACATAGTCATACTGTAAAAGCTGCTTGAATATCTAATGAACGAGTTCCAAGTACAATTGTTAACTAATTATATCCTTAGGGGACATGAAATCTGAGAGATTATCTAGTTTTTTGTTATGGAAGTTACATGTTAAAAGATTTTAAGAACACATCCAAGTTCTTTCTTTATTGTGTTATGTTATAAACTGATGAATGGGGCTTTTACATTTTCCTCTACGTACCAAAGGGCCCTCATCTAAGTTTCTGAAGGAACTATATCTACTAACCTTCGAGGCATATTTGATCTTAGTGGATTAGATCCCAGATGCAACTTCCTTATTCCGTGTGTCTATCTGCCCTTTTCGTGTGGTGTGTGGGCCAGTGGAATTGGTGCAGCTCACAGGTCAACTGGTGTAGCTTACAGAGATCCATGTCATATGCAAGGGAACATAGACAGGCATGCAGTAGAGAGAACATATAAGCCCAAAACTGCTGCATCAAACAGGATCACAGGGCGGATTTGAATTATCTTTCTGACTGCATTCTCCAAGTGGATTGGGGAAAATACCTCCCCAATTTTTAACAAATCATCAGAAAGAGATTATGGAACTTAATAAAGAATAATGGAAACTGTCTTTTTCATAGGCAAGGAACAGAACTTAGTAAAGAGTAATGGAAAATGTCCTTTTCATGGGCAAGGAAGACAGTCTCGTCAAAAAGTCAATCACTTCATTTTGGGCACGGAATTAGAAGAAAGCCTTTAAAGGGCTACAACCTTGCTTGTTTGCTTTGTAGTGTGCATGGCCCTAGGAGCGTTGTTGGTTATTAAAGGGTCATGACTGCAAATTTTCATACATTCCTGCATCATGCAAGGTTTATAATCTAGTCTGCTGGCTTTGGAATGCAATTTTCAGATATAACACATATGAAGCTCAAATAATTACTGTCTTGTGATTTTCTCACGCAGGATAAGAATGTTGTCACGGTCTTCAGTGCGCCAAACTACTGTTACCGCTGTGGTAACATGGCCGCAATTCTTGAGGTTGGGGAAAACATGGATCATAACTTCCTCCAGTTTGATCCAGCGCCTCGGCAAATTGAGCCGGACACAACACGCAAGACTCCTGACTACTTTTTGTAATTGTGGTGTTGACCTTTTAACTACCAGTGTTGATGCTCCTCTCCTCCGCATCGTCGGGGTCTGTAGATCTTCTGTCCTTAGAAACGGGTTTCATGAGCCCGAGATGTATGTCTCTCGATTCTTTTGTTTGAAGATTTTGTTGCTGCTTCTCGACCTTTATACGAGATGTTGAAGTTACATGCACTGGATTTTTTCCTGATGTGCTTCCATTTTGTATTATTTGTATACAGAGTGAAGGGAAGCTGCATTAGGATTTCCCCTATTACTGTTTTCCCCCCGTTCTAAACAGGACGCATGCCTGATGTGCTCTCAGCATCACCTGCATGACAGAATAATTTCTTTATGGATGGCGAGATGCTTCTGGCTTTCTGTAATACCCGCATCTGATGTGCCCTTGCGTGTATGTTGGTCAGTGTCTTGTAATGAGTTTGTTGTGGAATAGGAGATGGCAAACATGCTTTAGCTAGGTGCTTCACCGTTTTCAATTCATTGTTATGTTTGGTTGAGACTGTTTTGTACGTTAGTATTAAACGTTGCAAAATTATGATAATCCTATTAGGTTATTTGCGTCTGCAATCAGATATACTGGTCAATCGTGACCTATATTTTTGTTCCGTGGCAGCATATAATATAATCACATCAAAGGATAGAATATAAGCACATCAACCACAAACTGAGCACAATGCAAGATATGACAGATTTCTGCTGACAAAGATTGAACCCGTGAAGCTTGCTGTTACATCGTTGACAGTTAGCAATGCATGAAGCATAGTGTAGACGGCATACCAGGTTACAGGACTAACGGGCACATTTCAGCGTAACAAAATGTCTTTTAGCCGTCTGGTTAACGTTCCATCCTAACCATACAATGCTCAGCCTTGAATTGATCAAGCCTCGTACCATGTTAATGAGCTCGCGACTAACAGCCTGCTTGGCAAGTCTCCTGGGCAAGGTGCGATGTAAGTCAGCTTCTTCCTGAAACGAACAATGTTAGTCACAGGCAAAAACAATATAATCCAAACAGAGTCGAAAGTTGGTTTCTTGGTGTTGGTGTACCTTTGGATGTCAACATCTGTGACATGGATGAATCCGGCAACATTGCTGGGCAGTTTTATTGTAGATGTTAGTACATTTACCTCCAGAAAGATTTGAAAGGAAGTTGCAATGCAGTAAATCTGTGGCAGTTGGGAAATCATGCACACGACCACACAAAGTAAATACCTCTAACCTGTACAATCTGTCTAATGTCAAACAACAAAATAATACTCCTATGAACTACCTTTGCCCAAAGCATGAATACACATCTTTCCTACACCAGGTTCCACTCTCGCTTCTACCTTAATTTCGCAAGTCCTGTTGCCACTGATTGAACTACTTAAAAAGTTTGTTGCATGATAGTCAAGTCAGTGAATATAAAATTGACCATATCTTCTATAACTAAATAAAAATTTAATGCTTATATGAAACTGAAAATATTATAGCGTTTTGAAAGTATGTAACATGAGCAATTTGTTGTCAGGTTTAGGCGGAGTAGCTTTTGACCTTGTGATCTACTTTCAGTTGGGACGCTTTTGCATCAAGCCTCTCGTATAGCCCGAGCCCATAAGCATGTGGGGTTGTAACACCTAATCACTATCTTGGGGAATAACAGTCGGTATTACCTGGAAATTATTTCATCAGGTTCCTTGGCACAAGATACAGCAAGCACTGTGTGGACCATATCTGTGCTGATGTTAACAGCAACAAGCCGAGTAGGGTCTGCCACAGGCTCCGCACCAATTGGTAATGCTGACCGAGGAGCTTGATGTCCACTGCCAATTTTGTACACAGAAACATCACTGAAGTTAACTACATTTGAATGTGGTGCCAGATCATTTGCAATCCCATAAAAGTACTCCTGCAAACAATTTAGCTTTAGCAAATAAAGAGAGGAATAGAAGGATGATACATCAACTGAAAAAATGACTACGATTGCAAGCATAATATCAGAAAATAGGGCAAGGCGGAGAGTGACATAGTACAACAATGCATATACTCAAAGTTTCAACCAACAAATTTTCATATCACGTACCAAACAAATCCTAAACTGCAATTTATTTTTAAGCAATAGATCTACTTTTGAATCTCAAAAGCAGGAACAGCCACAGCCCCAAATAGAAAAACAGTTTACCTTGATTCGGAAGCTTCTAGTCTTTTGACGGTATTTTGAATTTCTCAGGACAACACCCTCTGATTTATGGAGTTTTACAACATCGATGTTGGGTTTACTTTGTACAGCATCTTTTAACATCTTCCAGAGTTTCTCCTGCAGTAGACAAATCCGATAATTCCAAGCTTCAGGATCATTGATCTCATGTTTATCCGTGATACCACATGTCAAGGCAGAACTAACAATAAGACACTGTAAAAGGCCACCTGCATTACCACTGCTGTATGATAGTGTGAGAACATATACAAGCTAATAATGATGATTGATACATTTTTATGGTTTCTGCAGTTCTACATCTGTAGGATTTGTGTTTATACAAACAATTTGTAAACTCTTTGTTGATGGGCATAGATTCAAGCAAATACCTCTTCCAGCTGTCTTTGTAGAATTAGAAATTGCATTCACAATCTTTGTTAGTTCTTGGCTATTGAGGTTTTTTTATCTACCTACATTTTCGTTTTGTGCAGAATAAATATGTAAATAAACTTCAGCGAGTGTGCCTCATGCGTGAATAAAGTATATACTGATCTTGATGATTGTTTTAACCAGAGGGGACGCCTGCAGAGTATATTCCTGCTTGAGATTAGAAACTGCTCTTACCATTGCCACATTTTCTTTTATATGATCCAAGATGTCTTTATTTCCCAACAATAATTTTTTGGGGTGTTAGAATACATGTCTCATTCTTAGTTGCCTGAGATTTCTGATTACCAAACGTCTTATACTTACTTGCCTAGGATCTCTGGGTACAGTTGGTTGGATGTTATTCCATGATATCCTTCTTATAAAAGGATTAAGTTAATACCTGGATATAAGTACAGTACTGTGACAAAATGCGAGGTTGCCTATGACATTTGACAGTGTCATACTTAGCTATAGATACAGCAGTCAACACTATCATCAAACTGAAAATAGATTATAGAGTAAGCTTGGATAGCATGAGTTAGGGAGTACAAAATGAATGGTGAGTTATCTACAGGACTACAGCACATGTACATCTCTTCTGAAACAACACTATGAAATAAACTAGTAACATTCAAATTGAAACATAGCAATATAGCACTTGCCTGTCCCAGTACCAGCACTACATTAGCCTTGAAGGTTTCAATTGCATTGAGAAGTAACTACACAGCACAAATTGTGACTTGTGTTAGAATATAATATTAGCCATCAAATGTATCCAAATTGCTAGTTACATTTCAGAACCATATAATTACCTCATAGCCAAGGCCTTCAACCCACCCCATAGTATTTACAACCATACCCGCTGCCCTAGATTCAGCATTTCCAGAAAACTGTGTCTCCAACGTTTGAGCTAGTTCCCTCATAAGAGCTTTGTAACATCTGGATTTATACTGTTGATGACGTAGAGCAATAATTGAGGCACCAAAACAGTAGAACAGAAAAGGAACAGTCTTGTATAGACGAAGCAGTAATCAGAACCCTTGATAGAGTAAAACTGGCCAGTTACCTTGGAGTTGGATGGCCGTAAAAGTATGCAAGCGGCATCTCCAAGGGAATCCCATCAACTATATCGATAGGCTTCTCAATTGGTGTAGCAGAAATACATCCAGGTATGGTTATCGACCCCTGGCCAATATCTAAGTCCACATATGTAGGCTTCCATCCCTGTTTGGCAGCCCAGCTAAGGAGCATTTTGCACAGAGTGCTTTTTCCGGAATCGGTTGGCCCCACAACAATCACTCTGGGTCCCTAAACCACCAAGTAGCAAATTCACTGATTCAGTGCGAAGCAAAAAAAATAGTTACAGCCTTTTTTCAAAATGTTTCATAGATTCCAACACCCATATCTAATAATTGAAAATGTTGTATGGTACTCCATCCACCTGTTAGGATTATATCCAATCTGTTTTTTGAACATTAATACAGAATTACAGATGGTGGTTTGAAGTCAAGTTTCATGTACCTAACACACACCTCCATCTCTAAGAATGCAAAACCTACAATGCGCAATGAAAATTGCGAAACAAACAGGGAGGCTAGCTAGTCACTTTATATACCATCTGCTAAGTATGAGAAGGTGCGTAGTGCATACCAAAGCAAAAAAGAACCAAACTTTGCATCTACTAGAGATTCTTATCTTACCTATCCAACAATTGTACGATGAATCACCAAACGGAATGAAACAAGAGCAGTCACCTGCGAGGCCTCCAAGTCGCCTCCTTGCACCGCGGCAGCCCTAGCCCTCGCCCTCCGCGCGTCAAGAATCGCGTGCGTGTTTACGTAGATCACCATTGGCGTCTACAACCCACAACAGAATCATCTCACCACCACATTCAAGAACCTCGAACCCCCACCAAATTCACACAAAAAGAAAACCAACATGTTTTGGCAGAAGGAGAAAAATGGAACGCTGCCCTCACCTCATCGGACGTGTACTCGCTCTCGCTGACCCCGTCCAGCTCCACCGTCGCGCCGTGCCACGTGAAAATCTAATCGCGAGAACAGAAAATGGCAAGTCAGTACCGTGCAGGTGGCGGTAGTGGCAAGCTGAGCCCAAGCTGGTCTCCGTGGGGGAAGGGGGAGGCGGCGCGCGTACGGCGATCTTGGAGCGGGGAGGGACGGGGACCCAGCCCTCGGGGGGGCAGCTCGGTGCCGAAGATCTCCGCCGTGCCGGCGACGAGGCGCACGCGGACGGGCGTGTCGGGGAGCACCTCCACGCGGAGCTCGCTCTGCGGTTCCAGCTTGAACTGCCGCGGCGGCTGTGCGGTTGCTGCTGCTGCTGCTGCTGCTGCGGCGGCGGCGGCGGCGGCCATGGTGGGTTTTGGGAAAGAAGGCGGCGGCGAAGGTTTGGGCGTTGCCGGGTGGGCGGTGGCCGGAGGAAGTTGAATGGGGGTGCGACCGTGTAAGCGGGTACCGGATCCGATCCGTATTTTTTTAGAACTTTTTTTATCGAAGTTAAATTTAGAGTTTATATCTATATGTCAACATAAAAAACAGAGTTGAAATGGATATGTTTGATGTGAGACGTCCAAAATCTTTATCCAATAGCATAATTTTCATTTAATGATTGTAGATAAAGGTTAGATTTTATGTTTGATGTGAGACGTCCAAAATCTTTATCTAATAGCATAATTTTCATTTAATGATTGTAGATAAAGGTTAGATTTTCTTCTACTCACTCTTATACTTTTTATCTTATAAAGTACTCCCTAATTTTAGTATGTCTAGAATTATTGTTTTCGTGCTTTAAAATATTATTTTTAATTTGATATTTCTTTATTCAGAAAACTTAATGTTGATATTTTAACATATACTTAATGTATAGTTTTTTTGAGTTATTTTTCACATATGTAAATATATTCCATACAAAACACACTACTAAAGAATGGATCATACAAGGCCCATAATCATAGATGGTTCGCTAAAAACTGTCTGTGGCATGTCTTATTACATCTAGTTTGTATCAAAATTGACATCACAAATATTTTCTTTAAAATCGTTCGTGATGAGTATGTCATCCTAGACGGTTTAGAAAAAAAAACTATGATGTCATCCCAGACAGTTAAAAAAGAGAGAGAATTGCCTCTCTACCACTAAAATTTCTACCACTCTCTAAAATACCATTCAAATATTACCTCTCTCCAAAATAGCACTCAATTGAATCACTGTTACTTCAAAATAGCACTCCCGTTAATTTTGAGCTCACTCACATTAGTCAACTGCTCAGTCAAAAAGAAAAAAAAATCTAAAAATACCCAAAACACCCCTAAACCCTAGACACCTCATTCTCTCCCCAAACCCACACCAAGGCGGCGTGGCGATGTCCCGAGCAAGCCGGCGGATCACCCGGCGCGGCGGCGTCCCGAGCATGCCGGTGGGCGAGGTGGCGCGGCAGCGTCCTGAGCACGCTGGCGGGCCACCCGGTGTGGTGGCGTCCCGGGCACGCCGGTGGGCGAGGTGGCTGGGCGGCGTCCTGAGCAGGTGGTGCGGCGACGGCCTGAGCAGGCCTGGCGGGCAAGGCGTCGCGGCGAGGCGTGCCGAGCAAACCCGGCGGCCAAATTTTCTTCAATTGACTGTTGTTGCTAATCAAATTTCACTGTTGTTGCTACACAAATCAAGAATTATTGTTGTTGGTGATCAAATTCTTAAACTTGATTCTAGGAAAAATCCTTGAAATGTTCTTTATTTATGTACAACTAAATTTGGGCTTCTTTTGGTCACTGTTGCTATACAATTTTGCAGTGTATGTTGCTATACAATCATGTGTAATGTTTTAGTCATTGTTGCTACACAATGTCTATTGGTATGAGAAGCTTCTTTTGGTCTACTTTGTTTTAGGCGTGATCAGACTGTTTGTCTCCATATTGTCGGCAAATCTTTGACTCGCTGTGGCCCTTAGTTTATCTTGAACAAACATAAAAAACTCCCAAAAACCGAGTTGCAGCCCTCAGCTCGGCCTCTAACTCCTCTGAGCTTTTTTGCCTCAGGTTTCATCCAGTGCAGCCAAAGACAACCCAAGCAGCCCAACAAGCGGCGCAGCGCGGTGGCGCCCGAACAGGCAGTACTGAAATTGAGTCTTCTCTCCTCTATATTTTTTCAATGGATGTGTTCAAGTAGAAATGAGTGTTCAATCGTATAGTGAGATTCTAGATGGCAGAAAATTGTATCGAAAGGGTAGAACATGGAGTATTGCTATGGGTCGTGATTTCTCCATGAAGGATGTGAGGCATGCTATTGAGGGATACTACAGTATGTCTGATAATCAGAGAATGACCATGTGGTACAATTCATTGGAGGGTGATATTATCCCTTTAATTTCTGAATCTGAGATACAACAATTGTTCGATAGAAACGTGGATACAAGGGTAGTGAGGTTTGGTGTGACCATTGAGAGTAAGCATCAAAACTTTGAAAGCATTTCAAATGAGGTGTGTCCGGAGACTCCAAGTGATGTATATCAGGAGACTCCAAGCTCTCAGTTCACACTCGGTGGTGATACATCTGGCCCCTCGAGCTCTCAGCTCATGGTTGATGCTGATGCACCCACTGAGGTTCCTATTGCTGCTCCATTTTCTGCATGGCCATATCAGTCCTATCAGGGTGAGTTTGAGGATGATGTGCCTATTGAACACAATGTAGAGGGAGAGGAGGCAAATGAGGCATCGACTCCCTTGGTCCACTTGAATGCAAATGAGGCATTGGCTCCATTGGGAGTGTAAGATGTTGACAATAGCTATGATCCACAATATGTGCTAGGTGATGATGAGGACATAGTGGCTAACATGGCTCCCATATTCATTCATGATAGAAATAATCCAACATTTAAAGTGGGTGCCACATTTCTTGACAATCAATCTTTTAAGTTAGCATTGAGACAATTAGCAATTAGAAAAGAGTGGAACTTCTCCACTGAATATAGTGAGCCTACTAGCTTCCGGGCTCGTTGTTCAGATAATCATTGTCCATGGAGAATACATGCCTCCAAGTTAAAGCGATGCAAGACTTTCATGGTATCTCTACTTCTATGTTTGAGGGACTTTTAATTAGTAGTGTTTGTTTACATGTAAGGATTCTTAATTGTTACACTCATACTTATGTTTATTTGGATGCAGGTAAGAAACTTCCTAGTCCCTATACTTGTGGTACCGCCAACAAACACGAAGGGAGAAAGGCAAACAAGGATTGGATTGCTGCTAGAAGGAAATGTATATTGAGGGAGGATCCTACATTGGGTGCTAAAGCTATGCAACAACAATTGGAGAGGGAGTTCAATATAATATCAAACTTGGATACAATAATGTTTGAAAAGGAAGAGCTCGTGCACTAGCTGAATTGCATGGTAGCTATCAAGAGAGTTTTCAGTTGTTATAGAGCTTTAAGGAAGGAATATTAGCAGCCAACACAGGAAGTGTGTTTGAAATAGACATCAAGACAATTAGTGGGAAGGTATACTTCAACAGGTTGTTTGTTGCCTTAAGCCATGCATTGATGGGTTCTTGGTGGGGTGTAGGCCATATTTGTCAGTAGACTCAACCTTTCTTACTGGACAATATACAGGGCAATTAGCTGCTGCAACTGCTATGGATGGACACAACTGGATGTTTCCTGTGGCATTTGGGATATTTGACAAGGAGAATACGACAAATTGGGAGTGGTTCATAAAACAACTTTGAATGTGTATTGGAAAACCAAATGGGCTTGCAATACATACAGATGTATGAAAGGGATTGGAGAATGCTATTTCTGAGGTGTTCAAGAATTCTCAGCATAGAGAATGCATGATGCATCTAATGCTTAATTTCACCAAAAAGTACAAAGGTGACATTTTGACAAATATGTGGCCTGCATCATGGACATATGAATTAGAGAAGTATGAGGCATTGATGGTAGAGATAGAAGCACAAAGTCCAGCTGCAATCAGCTACTTGAGAAGGGAGCATAACCGTTTGTGGACAAGAAGTAAGTTTTCAGCTATATGCAAAGTTGAGTATGTCAATAACAACCTGGTAGAGGTGTTCAATAGTTGCATAAGCGAGGTCAAGCAACTTGCAATCATTGAGCTTGTTGACAAAATAGGGAGATGATAATGAGCATGCGAGAAAAAAGGAGGACAATTGCAGAAAGGTTGCAGGGTAGCATACTACCTAGTGTGATAAAGGAGTTGAACCAGAAAAGCAAGAGCTTACACTACGGAGAATCAAGGGCAGCACCTCTACCAAGTGAGATATCAAGAAATGGTTGGAGGCATACAGTTGACTTGGAGAAAAAGGAGTGCTCTTGTTGGCAATGGAAGATTAGTGGTAAGCCCTGCACACATGCTTTTTATTTTATATTCTCTAGAAGGGCCAAGCTAGAGTCATATGTGGATGATTACTTCTCGGTGGCAAGATTCAAAGCGGCATACCAAGGTGTTCTCATGCCAATTAGAGGGAAGGCTCAATGGCCCAAGGTAGATCCAGGATTCTTGATGCTTCCTCCCAAATTGACTAGAAGTGCTGGACGTCCAAAAACCAAGAGGATAAAGAACAGTAGTGAGCCACATCCAACTAGCAGACAACATCAGTGAAAAAGATATGGACAATTTGGGCATCACCAAAAGAGATGCAAGGAGAAAGAGGCTGTAATGACCTAAATTTTGTAAGCCGCTAATTGGAACTTCAGAGCTATACTTGAAGTGAAATTGTTTCATATCACCATGTAGGCCAATTTAAAATTTTCAAAACCATCACCATCATGTTGCATCTTACCCAACAACTGATCTTGACGATCTAGGAAAACGATTTCCAACCAAACCTCTCCAAAAATGTTCCTAGGTCCAAAGATATTATGGAGGGATCTCATATACATGCTAAGCCCTAAGGACTAAAGATTGATCCTCAAATTCAAACTTTATTTGATAGCTCAAACAAGTAGGAGCATAATTACTGGTGAGAGAAATTCCTTGTCCTAAATCTTACACCTCTTTGTAACTTGGAACAAATTTTTGTATGATCGGAATAAAGTTCTAAATAACCCTACTAGTATTCTAAGTTAAGGAAAATGCTAAATGTTATGTGTGTTGGTTTCATACCAACGAATTGTAAAGCAGAGTAAATATTCGGGAGCTCTTACCAATTTACGAATTTTTTTTAAAAAATTAAATCAATTGCAAGATGCATTTTTCTTCAGGTTAAAAGCCAGAAAGAGAAAAAAATAAACCAAATCCCTTTAGACTCCTGGGCCGACTCTCGGCCCGTTTCTCCCGCGCGCTGGGCCGAAGCCCACCTTCCTTCAGCGCCTGCGCCCGAAAGCGCATTCCCACTTTCCATTTTCTCCTCTGCTCGGTGCCTTCTTTCCCTTCTGTTTCCCCTTCTGCCGCTGACACGCCTGGCCAACAGGCAGACTCTTCCTGCCATGCGTCCTCTTCTTCCTACCAAGTCCACTACCACGACCGAGCCCTCACTCAAACCACACCGGCGATCCCCTCGGCATCTCCTCCCTCACTCCAATTCTCCATCTCGCCCATCGAGCTATCCGTCACACGCTCCGCCATCCCTGCCCGCACCCTCGGACAAGACAGCAGCCGAGTCGAGCCGTCGGACAAGTCTGGCATTGCAGCCTCCCGAGCACGCCATAACCGACCTCATCTCATACCCCGTGTCGGTGAGGTCCTTCCTTCCCCAAGCTTGTGCATGAGACTCCTCTCTTCACGGCAACCTCATTTCTGCCCTCGTCTGAACAGGGCTGCAGCAGAACAACCTAAACGCGGTCGTCTTCCTCGAGTTCGGTGGACACCCACCGGCATTAGCTTCACATCTCGCCCGGTGAGTAAGGGTGCAATCGGTTCGGATAGTATCCGGACCGAAATGTTCGGATAGCTTGTCAGATAGATTTTTTAGATATCCGTTGAATACGGTATCAGATACGGATAGTATATACTGGATACAGATATGAATACGGTTTGAACAATATCCAACCATATCCGATACTATCCGTATATATCCGGTTATTATCCAAATACTAATCCGGTTGCAACCAGCCCAACAGGAACAGCCCATGGGCCAACCGTTAATAAAAGAAAATATTATGCTTGTAATAGGATTTGAACCCACCACCTCTTGATAGAGGTCTAAGCTCACATACCACTAGGCTAGCATGCCCTATGATCTAACATGTATGCAACTCTTTATTTATAAGTGTTACTAAAAAAAGTCCAACCCAAAGCCCGAGGACGAGGTGATTAGTCCAAGGAGGGGAGCGATTGAGTGGCTTGCAAAGAACGGTCATGTGAAGAACTACAATAATTTTTATCGTGTTGTTGCCACTCATGATCACATGAAACTGTCTTTTTTGTCATTCTGGGTGAAATAGTTATATATTATCAAAGCACTTTTTGAACTTATCTTTTGTTATTCTGTAATATATTAGCCTGTATGGTTGGTTGTGCTATGTTCTTATATGCGTGTTATATGAATTCTATCTTTCATGCGATATTCGACAAAATATTCGCTACCGTACCGTATTTGATAGGCATTTGTATCGTATTTGTTACCGATATTATTCGTGTCCCTATTCGTATCCGACACTATCCGCTCCGATATCGTATTCGAGCAAAAATATGAAAACAAATATGGTTTATGAAGTATCTGATCGTATTTGATCCGATTGCACCCTTACCGGTGAGACTGCTCCTCCCCTCTTTCTTTGCCCAATAGGTCCGCCACTAGCCCAGGAACTCACCGCTCGTATTAATTGAATTTCTTTACAGCCGAACCCTTGGGTCCCTCATCTTCTTCGACGACGGCCACTTCCCCCGCCGCTGCCTAATTCGTCATCTACTGTGAGCTCAAACCCCTCCCAATGCTTCGATAGATTTCCTCCGATTTCCCTCTACCTCCCTCACGGCATCTTCTCCCTCGACTTGTCCTAGGACTTCCCGTCACCGGCGCCGCCTCACCACTACCCACCATTGCCGCCGCCATCCTCGATTCCATCTCCCCCACCACTACCGAGCACCAAAACGGAGTCACGGTGAGCTCCCCTACCGGCTGCTGCCCTCGCCCTCCTGCCTCTCCTCCTCCTTAGGTCTTCGATGTTAGCTCGTCGCCATCCGCCGTCGATCGGGACATCAGCGACCAGAGCTCTCCGAGCTGAAGACCTGAAAGCGACCTGACGAGTGGGGTCCACAAATAAGAGACTGCAAAGAAAATAAATAGGAAGGGGGGACCAGCAAAAGGGACCCACGGGTCATAGACAGGGGTTAGAGAGGATTGAGTGAAAGAAATTGTACCGAAATGGGAATTCTGGAATTAACAGAAAATGACAAAATTTAGTAAAACTTCAAAATTGCATAACTTTCGCATATCAACTCCAAATTTAGTGATTCTTTTTTTTGTTATTCTTGATTTAATCCGTAGAACATTATGGTATACTTGTTGTTCATGTTACAATGCTCTAAAACTTTGAAATTCCCATAATAACCTTCAAAGCTTAGAATTGAAATATGAATTCTAGAAGGTTAGTGATAATTTCAAAAGGGATATATGTGGTACCCACAAGTAACTCAAAAAAATGTTGTACATTGGTCTCACTATATCTTCCATATACCCTTCCCATATATGCAAACCATATATGAACAAACAAAACCCTAATTTTAACCTGCGCGACTTCGGAAATGCATAATTTGAGCCATAGACCTCCAATTTCGACGAAATCAATTACGTTAGTTGCATATATTAATTCTCTACATGTTAGACTACATATCATGCATTTTTGGATTTCTATACTTGCTGGTTTTGAATTAAACTCTCTTTATTGCCTTGTTCAGTATTCGGGGATTTGATTTTGGGTAGAACCAAGCAATGAGGAGTATTCCAAAGTTGAATACTATTGTGATCCAGAGCAAACTCAGCAAGGCATGTATACAAAAGCTCGCTAAGATTCCCTAATTTCGTTTCATGCTATGCTTGTGATCGAGTGAAATACTTGATTGCCATGTTTATAATATGATGCTATGTTATGTGACGGCGAATCAATAGCATGGTAGGGTTAATTGATTGCAAGATCAGCGGTGATCTTTTAAATGGATGAACAAAATATGAAACCCTAATCAGGAGTTGTGAGAGCCGGGGTACCGTCGCCTACTGATGGATCGACAGGCTGCAAACTTGATCGATACCGGTGTCGTAGGGCTTTACCCGTCACCCACAGTGGGGTTGGATTGAGATTAGTGGGAAGTCACGGTCGGCCAACCCTGTACTTACACCTTCTCAATTCTTCCTCGCGTTGGACAAGTCTTGCTTGCCTTGTCCGACCACACCATTGGTTGAGCCTTACTTGGAGCAACCATAATTAAATCGTCTTGTTTGACGGAATGTGAATGACATAGATGAATCTTGGTTGATTTCCATAACTTGATAAATCTGAGGTTTATTGCTTTAAATCTTAGTATGGATGGTTGGTATGCATCTTGATGATATTGTTTTATCATTCATACTCATTTCATGCCAAGTGATCAATGTCACCATGAATTGTTGAGTGTTTCTCTTTATCATATGCTATGCTGAAATTGAGTTGGAATGAGCCTACAAATGTAACTTGCAAGTACGAAAGTACTTACGGAATTCAAATTCTGAAACTGTTGCAGGTGAGCCCAGTATCGGTGAGTACTATGATGTGGGAAATGTTGATTCGGATGCCTAGCTTGTTGTTATCCTTTTCGGTCATAATCTTATGGGTTGTGTAGATGCTTATGGAGATGGTGGGGCTGCCATCTCAGGTTTTTAACTTTTGTGTTCATTGCTGTTTTTGAAACTTTGAAGACCTGTAATCAGCCTTCGAGTTGGAAGTTATGTATTATAGAACCCCTCTCGGGCAAGTGGTAAATTATGTATCCTTTACCCTGCTCAATAGAGTTTGACTGTGATATGAAGTTGTTAATTGTGATCGTTCCATATACCGTGCGTGTATGATTGAAGTATATGGAATCGATCGTAAAGAAGTAATGCCATCTCTTAGTGTTCACTCTGTGAAGTGTTTCCGGTTGAGTGACCTGTTAGCTGAGATGCAGTGCCGGCTAGGCAGGGTGTGGACTATCATACCAGACTTTCAAGTGACCCACTAGCCTCCGGGCTAGGTTAGGGTGTGAGTACGATGGTCAGGCTCCTCCGGGATTACTTTACTTAGTGAACTTAAGAGTAGCGTCAATTCTTTACCGGACCTTGGTTGCATTGTCAACCCCTTCTTGCGATAAGTGTGTCCTTGCCCGGCTTAACCAATCGTGAATGCATACGACGCCTGGTAAGCGTATGGTGGATTGGTTAGGTGTCGGATCGTCCAGCAGTGAAGGCATACGACATCTGGTAAGCGTATGGTATGCTAGGCGGTTTTTTGGGTATTCAGATCTCGTATCGCAGTGGGAGTTGGTTCTGAGCTCGGGGTCCTGACAGAGGCTGACCGAGATGGCGAGGCAATTCCTCCTCCACAACCCACCAAAAGGTAATTTATTGTATTGGGTTCGATTTGCTAAATTATTTCAAACTTACATATCTCCTTGCATTGTATTAGTGTCCTTCTCTTGCAGAAAAAGGTCGAAAAAAGCTGATACTTCTGCTCCCCGCACACCAACTAAGCAAGGTACTCAAGTTAGTACTTCAAGCCCAATGACAAGGCAGAGGGCAGCAGCCATTGCAAGTTCTTCTACACCTCCTTGTGCATCAACTAGTAGCAAGAAGGCTGCTGCTCTTCCTCTTCAAAAGAACATGTAGTGCATGAATTATGATCTTTTGGACAATTTGTGTGGACTATTATGTACTTGTGAACCCTCTTATTTGGTCTTTTATGTGCTTCTAAACTATGAACACTTGGACAAGACTTTTATGTTGTGGTATGATGTGGTCTAGTTATGGTGGCTATTATAATGTTGTTGTGGCGCCCCCGGTTTTTAAGCCGGGAACTTCCTCGTGATCACTGTACCGGTCCCTGGATCAGTAGCCGATACACACGAGTTAACCTGTATATCATCGTCATACGTGCGTAAATAATTGAATAGACCGTTAAGGTCGATAATCTGATACCTGTAGCCCAACGGCTATAAACTTGCAGCGGAAATCCAACGGAGAGGTGGCCCATCAGTATGCCATACCCGACAGGCGACTAACTGGGGATTACACCCTAGCGTTCGCGTCTGTAATCTTATCTTCAGGTCTGATGTCTTCTTCGTCTGGCCAAATCAACAAGCCAGGTGAGTACATTGAATGTACTCGCAAGCTATTCCCACAGGAAGGAGTATACGGAAATAATTTATGCAGAGGATAAACAAGGAATAGCTCTACTCTAAGCTGTTTAATGTGCGGAAAAGTAAGTGCGTAATTTAAATACTTGAATAGTAGATTCAAAAGCAATTTAGTAAAACTGTTTAAAGTAAAATGAACAGAATCCTCCCGAGGTAGACCCGGCTACCTCCTTACAATCCTCGAGACAGCTCAGACCATATTACCCTGGGCGACATGTCTAGCTTCTCGGTACCACACTCGACTGACACTATCCTGGATAGCTCAGCGAGTGCCCCTGGCTCAGCCCGTGTATCCCGTATCACACGGCTAGCCTACTCCTCCGGCAATTCCTTGCTACCAGCCTGTAGCGTAAATTGCCCTCTGTGGACACATCATGCCCACGTCCTTAATCCCATTTCCCCATGCTTTCGCAAACAACACTTAGTCTAACCAGTGTGTGGCCTTGCCAGTTCATGTCCATAACCGAGGACGCGGCTATTCGAATAGTTTTTAACACTCTGCAGAGGTTGTACGGCTTTACCCACAAGATGTAGGTCACCCTGGGCATACCGGGCCCAGTATACTACCAGAGTTACTACAACGAGACCTTCGCCCGCTTCCATACTAGAGTTGGACCCGCTAGGTGAATACCCAAGTTTGCATGTCCTGGACATCAAATTGGGGCTCTCCACCTTTGTGTCGTATCAGCACCTCCCGCCTAGCGTAGGTGGCTCCTCTAGGACTTAAAACACCTAGCACTAACTCCCTACTTCCCACGGGTCCAAACCCTAATACTTGCCGGGGTACTAAGCCAAGTCCTTCCCATAAAGGACATGTGGACGTACGGTAATGGAACCGGTTTAGCGGCACTTAGGCTCGGTCCTTAACTGATTCGAGCGAGACTCCATTTCCTCAACCCACGATCGTTCCCGGACGACCGTGCCATCATCAATTCCTCTACAGCCCCTGGCTGCCCTTAATACTCTCGCCCGAATCCAAATCATCTCCTCTTTTCTTTTGATTTGTGATAAACCTTTATTTGTGAAAGTCACCTCGGACAGCATATGCCATCCGAGGGTTTGTTCTCCCATATCCCAACGGGATGTTTAAAACTTGGTTTTTGACTATAGCAGGGCTAAGCATGGTTAACACCTATAACCTTAATTATTCGACGGTCGAGAGTCAACCGCTGAATATACCTAGGGTTACAAGGAAGGATATTCGGACCTAGGTATTTTGCAACTAATGGGTATAACTACCTCTACATAAAATATCGTTTATAATCACATAGCATGCAGAGTTCGTAAACAAAATATTCATAACTTTGCATATATGGGATTTCGACATGATCAAAGTGGGAAAGCTTGCCTGGCAATATTGTTCCGGTCTTGGTCTTGAATCTGATTCGTCAGTTGTCCGAGTTCCTTCGCGCGACAATTCCTAACGTAGTATCTACACGTCGAAAAGAACGGCGAATAAATCAACGATGCAATGAAGAACCAAATAACATTGAATCAGAAACGTCAGCACATGAAATCATAACGCCCTTGACAACTATTAGATTCCAAGGCTATAAGAAATAAAAGGGGCACGGAGATGGCTCGCTGTCGCGGCAGGGCAAAGTGGCAAGCGACGATGGCTCGACACGGCAGGAATTAGGCAGCAGGGACGAGGTTTTGCTGCGGTAGGAACAATGCGGCGACGGTAGAGGTTTACCATGGCGGAGGAAGGTGGCAACGGCAGTTGCCGCGGCGGGAGAGAGGCTGTCGCGGCGCTGCCACGGTAGGGCATAGCTTGCCGCGGCGGGGAACTGGCTTGTCGCGGCAGAGGATGGTTTGCCGCGGTGCTGTCGCGGTGGACAAAAAGGGCTGTCGCGGCGGGGAGAGACTGTCGCGGCGGGGCAGGGCGCTGCGACAGGAGCTTGCCGCGACAGAAGAAATAGCTGTTGTGGTGGCAGGGCTTTTGGAATAATGGGGTCGGATGCTTTAGGATATCCTGACAAAACATCTACCTTAAGTTCTTGTCGCGTTAGGGTTTCAGGGGTCCTCGGAGAACATACGATTACGTTCGCCGTCAGGGTTGTCCGGGTTGTATACGTGTAACAACTTTTGGGATCTCGGATAACCTGGTTTGTTGGGGGTTAAGGTCTAAGGGACACAACTAAGGTTTTGATTTTTGGACGAACGGTGGAACCCTGAGTACTTGTCTCAGCATGCAATAATGATGGCTTAAGAGGACTTAGGCTTAATCAGCTTAGCTCACGAGAACCAGATTTACCCTAGGCAATTATTATATACGTACATAAAATAAAGACGCGTTGAGTTGGTTTGTTTTGGAGCTAAACTGGATGAACGTATATAGCATACTGGTTGACGACTGATCAAAAATTAGTTACGATACTTAAATAATAGATTATCTATTCCTAGTGAAATCAGGTGGCGCGACAGAAGTTAACTAATTAATTAACTAACTGACTAGCTAACTGACTAACTAGTTAACTACTAACTAATTAACTAATCACTAATCAGCTAACTAACTAACTATTTAACTATCTAACAAATTAACTAACTAATTACCTTAGCTGATTAACCAATTAACTACCCGATCAACTAATTAACTAACAATTTAACTAACTACTAACTAACTGGTTCACTAATTAACAAGCTAACGTACTATTGGGTTAGCTATTTAACTAACTAGCTAACCATCTAATTAACTAATTAAACAGTTAACTAATGAACTAATAATTAACCAACTAACAACTAATTAACTAACCAATCATTTAACTAAATAACAACTAATTAACTACCAGCTATTTAACTAAATAACAACTAATTAGCTAACCAATTAACTAACTAACTATTGGCTAACTAATTAGCTATTTAACTACCTAACCAACTGACCAAGTGTCTAAGTAGCTCACTAATCGTTGTTTTTGGCCACTGTCTCTCACGTGTACTGGGAAACAAGAGAGGGGCAAGGGAAGGCAGGAAGGGCACGACGGGGACTCGGTAGGCACTACCGGCGGCAGGTCTGGGGCAGCAAGGAGGCGAGCGGCGCATGGGTTAGGCGGCGGGGAAGTCTTGGCCGGCGGCCTGGACCGGGACGGAGCTGATGGGGCGACCGGAGCAGGGGAAAGCTCAGGGGCTCGGGGAGCTTGCTGGTGGGGCGCATGTCGGGGTGGCAGCGGCGGCCGGTACCGAGGCAAGGCGGCGAGGGGAGGTCAGGCGCCTCGGGGTCTTGTCGCCGGCGGCGTGGGGCACAGAGGGCCGGCGGCCCGATCTGGTGGCGGTGGCGTGCTGAACCGGGGGGGGCGGTGGCGACCTGGGAAGTTGGTGGCGGCGGCTGTAGCTTCAGAGTGGCGGCGCGGCCCACTGGAGCAATGTAGAGAGGGGACGACGGGCTTACCGGTGGCCGAGCGTAACGGGAGGCGGTGGTCGGAGAGGATGCAGAAGCGGCGGGTGGTCTGATGCGGGGGAGGTGGGAGCTGCGGGTAGATCGGCGCTTGGAGCGGGGCGGCGGCGACTCGCTGCGTGGCGGCGGGGTGAGGTCTACCGGCGACGGATAGAGCATGGACCGGGCGGTGCGGCTTGCGGCCGGTCCAGGCGGAGGCGGCCGATGGGGAAGCTGGTGGCGTTAATGGCAGTGGAGAAGATCAGCTGCAGGGGGTGTTAGAGCTCGGGATTGAGCTTGGGAGTGAGGCTGGAGCTCAGTGGAAGTAGAGGTTGGGGAAGAGGAGGAGGAACCTGGGAGAGAAAATGGGTAGCTCGGCTTGGACAGAATGGTGGTGAGAAAATATCTGGCAGCTGTTGCTCGGGAAGAAGAGGCGATGAGAATCCAGGGGGAGAAGGGAAAGCTTGAGGAAGCAAGAAGGTTGAGAAGAAGACCGCATCAGGGGAGGCAGAGCTCGAGCATTGCTTGGAGAGCTGGGGGCTCGGACAGGAGGAAGAATGGGGAAAAGGATGATCCAGCTTGGGCTCACGCAGGGGACTGAGGGAAGTAGTAGCTGGATGGGAAGTACTAATGGCCGGAGTGAGCTTGCGAGAGAAACAGAGAAGAACATGGGCAGCTGGAGGAGAAGACAGGTGAGGTGACTGATGCTAGCTGCATGGGAAATTAGGCACCGATTTTGAGCTGGCAGTGCTGCGTGTTCAAAAGAGCAGTGCTCGGGAGGTGATGGGAGGCTTCGGCCAGCTGTTGCTGCTGATGTGTGACGCAGGTAGGAGCAAATTGACAGCGGAGAAGAACTCTGTTGGTGCTGTGGATGAATAGAGTAAGGTTGGCGCCGAATTGATGCGTTGACACGAGAACGCAGTAGGTCCTTGCATGGCAATGAGGTAGAGTGTAGAAGGAATTCTCTGAACAATATTTAGGAGGGTTGCAGTTCAAAATGGAAATTAGCTCAGAATTGGGATTTGAAGGCAAAAGGAAATATTTGCACTGAACTCCCAATTGTTATTTCATGATTGGGTGTCAAATGGGTTTAGATGTCTTGTGGAATTTTTCCAAAACTTTTAGGTGAGGGAAAAATGCATGCGATATGGGTTTTAGAGTTTCTGCCCGTTTATTGGGAATTAGGGCGACGGAGGGGTGGCAAGGTATGGAAAGATTAGGGGTTGTATTTGGAGTGTCGGAGATGAAAACGGGCGGGTCGCCTCTTAGGATTAGGGTTCAGATTGTATCGGTTGTTGGGGTATAGGATGTGCCCATTAGGGTTTAGGTTTTGTATGTCCCCGCGATTGCCATGGGTTCTTCATGTAGCGGAGATTGCCAATGGAATTAGAGGGTTCCGGTGATACATTTTTAGGAGAGAGAGAAGGTGGTTAGGTTCAGGTTACCGATACGCACGCATATGTTTATACGTGCATAAGGTTGGAGAGGAGAAGGAATAGGGGAAGCCGGAGATTAGGGTTTTTGGGGAAATTGGATTTAAATAGGAAGAAAATAATCCGGGAGCTCGGATTTAGGCTTTCGGAGTGCGACAAGATGAGGCAGAGACACGGGGCTCGAGATAGGACGTTTATCTCAGCTTGGGGCGTGTGGGTGACGAGGTACCGCTGACACGCCAGCGTATACTATGCGGGTGTTAAACGGAGTTGTCCGCGTCGTCGGACGAAGGTTCGGGAAAAATAGGGTTTTGACTAACCGGTGGTCGATAGAGGTAAAGACTAGGGTTTTCGTACTTGGCATTTAACTGTACCAAGATTTGAACTAAAGCTTTAATTGGGCGTGCTTTCGGCTGACATTATTAACGAAAAAGTTTTTGTTAGCCCTAATTTTCGGGCTTTGGAAAATCAGGGTGTGACAAACCTACCCCCCTTAAAAGGAATCTCGTCCTCGAGATTCAGACAGATTAGGAGAAAGAACGGAGAAGAACAGCAGGGGTCTTCCGTTACAGAGAGTTTTTACAGATCCAACGCAGGTCCTTCATCCAAATTTTCTAGACTACCCCCCTTAAGGAAAAGGCTATTGCCTTTATAATAGGGTTTTATTGACATTACTTTTGGGATGTGCCGATTCTTCGAAATACAGGGTTCTGTGGTGAACATCGGGGATGTGTCCGGGCTTTGCGCTCTTCCTTAGCATCGAAGGGGTTCGCTTGTTCCTCGCTGGGGTTCTGGGTACTTCTTGTCTGTAGCTTCAGGTTGTGGCGGGGCGTCTTCGGTGTCGACTCGCAGCAGGTATGCCTTGAAAGTGGAGCTCCGAGGATTCTCAGGGCATTGACGGGCGAAGTGTCCAAGTTCTTCGCAGAGGTAACAGGTACTATTCCTGGGGTTTTTGGTAAGGGCGGCGGAAAATTTGAGGTGGGTCTTGTTCTTCTGGAAATCTTGTTCGTCCCAGCTGTTGAGTTGAGATGCTGGGGGTGCTTTCCGTTTGTGTGGATGGCTGACGACTTCGAAGGATTGTCTTTTCCTGTGGTGAGATCGTTTGCAAGGGTTCTCCGGATCATGCTGCTTGTTATTCCTTCGTTTCCGAGTGTTGATTAGGTCGCGGTGTTCATTTCTGGTCGAGTTCACAAGATCTCGAAGGGTGGTTGTTATTACGGGTTCCATAGGGCATTGTGCTGGAACGTGGTCGTATGCCTCACAGAGGTAACAGGTGACTTGGTTCATCGGGCATTCTTCATTCAGGTGGGTGGTGTTACAGTCGGAGCAGTTGTCGGGGCATTGCTTCCTGAAGTGTCCCTTTTCACCACATCGTGAGCAAGCGTGTGGATTAACTGGTTTCTTGAGGGGGCATTTGAAGACATGATGGCCAGGTTGATCGCAAAGGAAACATCTTCCCTTGGCTATTTTATCAACATCTTGACGTGGTTCATCTTTTTCTGCCGTCTTTTGTTGGTAAGATGAAGCCGTAGCTTCAGGTGTTGACTGAGATGGCCTGTCAGAGGGATGAGGTGGATCC
Organism: Stipa capillata; assembly: GCA_019208055.1. NCBI lineage: Eukaryota > Viridiplantae > Streptophyta > Magnoliopsida > Poales > Poaceae > Stipa > Stipa capillata. Next base: position 15,338 of record JAGXJF010000520.1, on the reverse strand, counting down.
GAACTCTGTACTGGGGAAATTTCTTCTCTTTGATTACTTGACTTGTCCATCTTATAATTTTTGTTTCCAGATGTTAATCGTCGTGTCCAGGAAAGGGGAGAGTGGTAACTAGATAAGAGGGGAATAGCATGGGGTATTGGTGTCGCACAAGAGCAATCATCAATGTACGGCGATGCCGTTGCGATTGGGGAATAGTCCACCAAGACGCAAATAAAACTGCGAGAAGAACCAATATAGCACACACATATATAGGTGTCTAGAGGCACTTAGCATACCCATACATCGTGCTTGAGGCACAGGGTTTAGGTATAAGCAGCATTATAACAAAACACATAAAATGACAAGAAGACCGACATGAACCTATCCATACGCCTAGGGGCGTATCGAGCAGGCGCACCTTAATACTGAAGGGAGTAAATTTCTTGGGTAAGCATCAAAACAAGAAAAACACACATAAAACTAGTGGCACGAAGGGGGCTAACTCAACCTCGAGGTGCCTCAACTATTTGGCCTAGAATAGACGGGTAGCACGGGGCGGAGCCGTTCTGCCACGGAGATTTTCGTCCTCTGAGGAGGGGAAGAGCTCTAGGAGGTGCTGTTGTTCCTGGTGGCGGAGGCTTCCTCCGGGTGTCATCATTCTTGACAGTGGCAACTCGTCGGCTTCGGAAACATGTGCAGACGGTACTGAGGGGTCGCTGGGGCAAGGCGGAGAATCGAGGCTGTTGAGCGACATGATCCAGGAGTCTGCCATCTGGGTAATCAAGTCGTGCTGGGCGGCGATGTAGCGGTTGGCGTGGGCCACTGCCGCGTCTTCTTCTTGCTGTGCGTCGGTGAACACGGCGTCTCCTACAGGGGCACGAATGGGGTAGAGGAGATAAGCACGCTGGTTCGCGTTAGGAACCTGGTAGTGCAGGCAAGAGATAGCTTCCATCGCAGCCATTTGGATGGCCATCGGAGAAGTAGGCACGGTTTTCCCGATGAAGCGGAGGGGGAAAACTCGGTTGGTGGCGGCTGGGTAGATATGAACTTCTGCCCAGAATTCATGCAAGGAGCAGGAGGCACTCCCCAGGTACACACGGTACACGGGGCGTAGTGTTGCTCCAAGGATCTGTTGAACCATGGACCAAAGAATAGCTGGAAATCCGGTGAACTCTGCGGCAATAGTCATTTGAAGTATGGCGCCACGGGACGACATGCTTATCAGGAAGGTTGGGCAGGAAAAAGGAGTACTACGGCTAAGTATCTTGCTGTCGAAATTGGGTGCTTGGATGACAAAGGAGAAGTGGCACGGGTGTGCCTCACAAAAGCGGAGATGGGGCTTTATATAGCCTCTTGGCAATATGGAGGGTCAACGAGAGTTCCAAGGAAAGATTGCTTCGGGATACGACGGAGGCTCGCGTCTTATCCGGTCGCTGGCTTACAGGCGTAGCGAGGTCAAAGTTGTCAGAGGAAATCAACATCAGGCTGACAGAGAGAGGGAATTTCGGAGAGAATCCAGGAAAAGGTGTTTGACGGAGGGGGCGACAGGGCTTGTTCAGTCGGAAGATGAGGTAAGACTTATTGACTACTCAACAGTGGAGGTGACTGCTACATGCGTCGGAAGACGTATGTGCAGGTCACATTTTTCAAACAAACCAGGAAACATGGAATAGCAAATGCGTCGCAAAGAACATCGTTGAGTATCATATATATACCGCAGAAGGCGTCTAGCACTCTAACTAGGGAGGGGTACCTATCTCGCTGTTCGCGACGAGCGAGGTCTAGGAACCTAGCCTTAGGGGTTGAATCTACTTGGTCGATACCTGGGGTCGCTGTCCTCGGTGGAGCATCAGTGTCACATGCTGACGGGTCTCTCCCACTTGGTGCAGTGTTTCCTTCACGAACGTCCACACTCTTGATGTCATGAGTCGGAAAGGTTGAAGTGTTGGTATCGACCCGTTAGTGGCGAGTCTTGACGAGTGTCTTGGATGGCGTGACGACGCAATTCTTCTTGATCTTCGGTAGGGTTGGCGGATTCTTGCTTCATCAGTAAAGGTCTCGTTACTTACTTTGCTAGAATAGTCTAAATGCTTGAAGTAGACGAGAGAATAGGGAAAATTCTGTGTTTCTCTTAGAGCAACATAGGTAAGAGGAGAACTAAGAGAGTTGCGAAGATAGAACCCACACTTATAATAAGTTTGTATATTTATGAAAATATTATTTTCACCTAGGGTTTACATCTAACGTCCGTGCTAACTAGGGTTAATCTACAGTCAGTATGGCTCTGATACCAAGCTGTGGCGCCCCCGGTTTTTAAGCCGGGAACTTCCTCGTGATCACTGTACCGGTCCCTGGATCAGTAGCCGATACACACGAGTTAACCTGTATATCATCGTCATACGTGCGTAAATAATTGAATAGACCGTTAAGGTCGATAATCTGATACCTGTAGCCCAACGGCTATAAACTTGCAGCGGAAATCCAACGGAGAGGTGGCCCATCAGTATGCCATACCCGACAGGCGACTAACTGGGGATTACACCCTAGCGTTCGCGTCTGTAATCTTATCTTCAGGTCTGATGTCTTCTTCGTCTGGCCAAATCAACAAGCCAGGTGAGTACATTGAATGTACTCGCAAGCTATTCCCACAGGAAGGAGTATACGGAAATAATTTATGCAGAGGATAAACAAGGAATAGCTCTACTCTAAGCTGTTTAATGTGCGGAAAAGTAAGTGCGTAATTTAAATACTTGAATAGTAGATTCAAAAGCAATTTAGTAAAACTGTTTAAAGTAAAATGAACAGAATCCTCCCGAGGTAGACCCGGCTACCTCCTTACAATCCTCGAGACAGCTCAGACCATATTACCCTGGGCGACATGTCTAGCTTCTCGGTACCACACTCGACTGACACTATCCTGGATAGCTCAGCGAGTGCCCCTGGCTCAGCCCGTGTATCCCGTATCACACGGCTAGCCTACTCCTCCGGCAATTCCTTGCTACCAGCCTGTAGCGTAAATTGCCCTCTGTGGACACATCATGCCCACGTCCTTAATCCCATTTCCCATGCTTTCGCAAACAACACTTAGTCTAACCAGTGTGTGGCCTTGCCAGTTCATGTCCATAACCGAGGACGCGGCTATTCGAATAGTTTTTAACACTCTGCAGAGGTTGTACGGCTTTACCCACAAGATGTAGGTCACCCTGGGCATACCGGGCCCAGTATACTACCAGAGTTACTACAACGAGACCTTCGCCCGCTTCCATACTAGAGTTGGACCCGCTAGGTGAATACCCAAGTTTGCATGTCCTGGACATCAAATTGGGGCTCTCCACCTTTGTGTCGTATCAGCACCTCCCGCCTAGCGTAGGTGGATCCTCTAGGACTTAAAACACCTAGCACTAACTCCCTACTTCCCACGGGTCCAAACCCTAATACTTGCCGGGGTACTAAGCCAAGTCCTTCCCATAAAGGACATGTGGACGTACGGTAATGGAACCGGTTTAGCGGCACTTAGGCTCGGTCCTTAACTGATTCGAGCGAGACTCCATTTCCTCAACCCACGATCGTTCCCGGACGACCGTGCCATCATCAATTCCTCTACAGCCCCTGGCTGCCCTTAATACTCTCGCCCGAATCCAAATCATCTCCTCTTTTCTTTTGATTTGTGATAAACCTTTATTTGTGAAAGTCACCTCGGACAGCATATGCCATCCGAGGGTTTGTTCTCCCATATCCCAACGGGATGTTTAAAACTTGGTTTTTGACTATAGCAGGGCTAAGCATGGTTAACACCTATAACCTTAATTATTCGACGGTCGAGAGTCAACCGCTGAATATACCTAGGGTTACAAGGAAGGATATTCGGACCTAGGTATTTTGCAACTAATGGGTATAACTACCTCTACATAAAATATCGTTTATAATCACATAGCATGCAGAGTTCGTAAACAAAATATTCATAACTTTGCATATATGGGATTTCGACATGATCAAAGTGGGAAAGCTTGCCTGGCAATATTGTTCCGGTCTTGGTCTTGAATCTGATTCGTCAGTTGTCCGAGTTCCTTCGCGCGACAATTCCTAACGTAGTATCTACACGTCGAAAAGAACGGCGAATAAATCAACGATGCAATGAAGAACCAAATAACATTGAATCAGAAACGTCAGCACATGAAATCATAACGCCCTTGACAACTATTAGATTCCAAGGCTATAAGAAATAAAAGGGGCACGGAGATGGCTCGCTGTCGCGGCAGGGCAAAGTGGCAAGCGACGATGGCTCGACACGGCAGGAATTAGGCAGTAGGGACGAGGTTTTGCTGCGGTAGGAACAATGCGGCGACGGTAGAGGTTTACCATGGCGGAGGAAGGTGGCAACGGCAGTTGCCGCGGCGGGAGAGAGGCTGTCGCGGCGCTGCCACGGTAGGGCATAGCTTGCCGCGGCGGGGAACTGGCTTGTCGCGGCAGAGGATGGTTTGCCGCGGTGCTGTCGCGGTGGACAAAAAGGGCTGTCGCGGCGGGGAGAGACTGTCGCGGCGGGGCAGGGCGCTGCGACAGGAGCTTGCCGCGACAGAAGAAATAGCTGTTGTGGTGGCAGGGCTTTTGGAATAATGGGGTCGGATGCTTTAGGATATCCTGACAAAACATCTACCTTAAGTTCTTGTCGCGTTAGGGTTTCAGGGGTCCTCGGAGAACATACGATTACGTTCGCCGTCAGGGTTGTCCGGGTTGTATACGTGTAACAACTTTTGGGATCTCGGATAACCTGGTTTGTTGGGGGTTAAGGTCTAAGGGACACAACTAAGGTTTTGATTTTTGGACGAACGGTGGAACCCTGAGTACTTGTCTCAGCATGCAATAATGATGGCTTAAGAGGACTTAGGCTTAATCAGCTTAGCTCACGAGAACCAGATTTACCCTAGGCAATTATTATATACGTACATAAAATAAAGACGCGTTGAGTTGGTTTGTTTTGGAGCTAAACTGGATGAACGTATATAGCATACTGGTTGACGACTGATCAAAAATTAGTTACGATACTTAAATAATAGATTATCTATTCCTAGTGAAATCAGGTGGCGCGACAGAAGTTAACTAATTAATTAACTAACTGACTAGCTAACTGACTAACTAGTTAACTACTAACTAATTAACTAATCACTAATCAGCTAACTAACTAACTATTTAACTATCTAACAAATTAACTAACTAATTACCTTAGCTGATTAACCAATTAACTACCCGATCAACTAATTAACTAACAATTTAACTAACTACTAACTAACTGGTTCACTAATTAACAAGCTAACGTACTATTGGGTTAGCTATTTAACTAACTAGCTAACCATCTAATTAACTAATTAAACAGTTAACTAATGAACTAATAATTAACCAACTAACAACTAATTAACTAACCAATCATTTAACTAAATAACAACTAATTAACTACCAGCTATTTAACTAAATAACAACTAATTAGCTAACCAATTAACTAACTAACTATTGGCTAACTAATTAGCTATTTAACTACCTAACCAACTGACCAAGTGTCTAAGTAGCTCACTAATCGTTGTTTTTGGCCACTGTCTCTCACGTGTACTGGGAAACAAGAGAGGGGCAAGGGAAGGCAGGAAGGGCACGACGGGGACTCGGTAGGCACTACCGGCGGCAGGTCTGGGGCAGCAAGGAGGCGAGCGGCGCATGGGTTAGGCGGCGGGGAAGTCTTGGCCGGCGGCCTGGACCGGGACGGAGCTGATGGGGCGACCGGAGCAGGGGAAAGCTCAGGGGCTCGGGGAGCTTGCTGGTGGGGCGCATGTCGGGGTGGCAGCGGCGGCCGGTACCGAGGCAAGGCGGCGAGGGGAGGTCAGGCGCCTCGGGGTCTTGTCGCCGGCGGCGTGGGGCACAGAGGGCCGGCGGCCCGATCTGGTGGCGGTGGCGTGCTGAACCGGGGGGGGCGGTGGCGACCTGGGAAGTTGGTGGCGGCGGCTGTAGCTTCAGAGTGGCGGCGCGGCCCACTGGAGCAATGTAGAGAGGGGACGACGGGCTTACCGGTGGCCGAGCGTAACGGGAGGCGGTGGTCGGAGAGGATGCAGAAGCGGCGGGTGGTCTGATGCGGGGGAGGTGGGAGCTGCGGGTAGATCGGCGCTTGGAGCGGGGCGGCGGCGACTCGCTGCGTGGCGGCGGGGTGAGGTCTACCGGCGACGGATAGAGCATGGACCGGGCGGTGCGGCTTGCGGCCGGTCCAGGCGGAGGCGGCCGATGGGGAAGCTGGTGGCGTTAATGGCAGTGGAGAAGATCAGCTGCAGGGGGTGTTAGAGCTCGGGATTGAGCTTGGGAGTGAGGCTGGAGCTCAGTGGAAGTAGAGGTTGGGGAAGAGGAGGAGGAACCTGGGAGAGAAAATGGGTAGCTCGGCTTGGACAGAATGGTGGTGAGAAAATATCTGGCAGCTGTTGCTCGGGAAGAAGAGGCGATGAGAATCCAGGGGGAGAAGGGAAAGCTTGAGGAAGCAAGAAGGTTGAGAAGAAGACCGCATCAGGGGAGGCAGAGCTCGAGCATTGCTTGGAGAGCTGGGGGCTCGGACAGGAGGAAGAATGGGGAAAAGGATGATCCAGCTTGGGCTCACGCAGGGGACTGAGGGAAGTAGTAGCTGGATGGGAAGTACTAATGGCCGGAGTGAGCTTGCGAGAGAAACAGAGAAAAACATGGGCAGCTGGAGGAGAAGACAGGTGAGGTGACTGATGCTAGCTGCATGGGAAATTAGGCACCGATTTTGAGCTGGCAGTGCTGCGTGTTCAAAAGAGCAGTGCTCGGGAGGTGATGGGAGGCTTCGGCCAGCTGTTGCTGCTGATGTGTGACGCAGGTAGGAGCAAATTGACAGCGGAGAAGAACTCTGTTGGTGCTGTGGATGAATAGAGTAAGGTTGGCGCCGAATTGATGCGTTGACACGAGAACGCAGTAGGTCCTTGCATGGCAATGAGGTAGAGTGTAGAAGGAATTCTCTGAACAATATTTAGGAGGGTTGCAGTTCAAAATGGAAATTAGCTCAGAATTGGGATTTGAAGGCAAAAGGAAATATTTGCACTGAACTCCCAATTGTTATTTCATGATTGGGTGTCAAATGGGTTTAGATGTCTTGTGGAATTTTTCCAAAACTTTTAGGTGAGGGAAAAATGCATGCGATATGGGTTTTAGAGTTTCTGCCCGTTTATTGGGAATTAGGGCGACGGAGGGGTGGCAAGGTATGGAAAGATTAGGGGTTGTATTTGGAGTGTCGGAGATGAAAACGGGCGGGTCGCCTCTTAGGATTAGGGTTCAGATTGTATCGGTTGTTGGGGTATAGGATGTGCCCATTAGGGTTTAGGTTTTGTATGTCCCCGCGATTGCCATGGGTTCTTCATGTAGCGGAGATTGCCAATGGAATTAGAGGGTTCCGGTGATACATTTTTAGGAGAGAGAGAAGGTGGTTAGGTTCAGGTTACCGATACGCACGCATATGTTTATACGTGCATAAGGTTGGAGAGGAGAAGGAATAGGGGAAGCCGGAGATTAGGGTTTTTGGGGAAATTGGATTTAAATAGGAAGAAAATAATCCGGGAGCTCGGATTTAGGCTTTCGGAGTGCGACAAGATGAGGCAGAGACACGGGGCTCGAGATAGGACGTTTATCTCAGCTTGGGGCGTGTGGGTGACGAGGTACCGCTGACACGCCAGCGTATACTATGCGGGTGTTAAACGGAGTTGTCCGCGTCGTCGGACGAAGGTTCGGGAAAAATAGGGTTTTGACTAACCGGTGGTCGATAGAGGTAAAGACTAGGGTTTTCGTACTTGGCATTTAACTGTACCAAGATTTGAACTAAAGCTTTAATTGGGCGTGCTTTCGGCTGACATTATTAACGAAAAAGTTTTTGTTAGCCCTAATTTTCGGGCTTTGGAAAATCAGGGTGTGACAGTTGTCTACTATAATGTTGTGCATTTAGTTGTTGTGAAAATGTTGCCAAATTGAGGCACAATGCTGCTGATTTTTTTTTCACAAGTTGAGAATGAGATGGCAGCAAGTAGGGAAGAGAGGAAGAGGTGAGGATGAGATGGTAGCAAGTAGGAGAAGAGAGAAAGAGGTGAGGATGAGATGAAGAGTGTTATGTTTTGTGTTGTGAAGAGGTAAGGGTAGGAATGTCCTTTTTAAACTCCATTAACCTTAATTTGTCAATAATGGTATTTTGGGTAGGAATATATTAATTGGGTGGTATTTTGGAGAGAGGTAATATTTGAGTGGTATTTTGGAGAGTGGTAGAAATTTTAGTGGTAGAGAGACAATTCTCTCTAAAAAAACCAAACCGTCCCATTTGACCACAACAAGTGGGCTTTTAATGCTTGCATCAGCCCACTTCGAGCCTCCTTCTCTAACCCTAAAGACACATAGCCCCCTCCTCCATCCCCTTCTATCGCCCTGTGTTCTGGGGGTGCCTTTTTCAATATAAGAGTAACTTCTTTACTTTCTTTGGAACATAAATATGGGGTTGTCCAATGACCACATTCACACTCGACACCCCTGAGCAAACAACAAACAGAGCAAATAACAAGTACCCTCTCGATTGGAAACTTGGGCAGAGTATTCTTTGTGATTTTGGCTAGTTAGTTTTGGGTGTATGCTTGTATGTGTACGCAAAATTGGTGTAGACCACTACTGATTAGATGATGCAAAATTTGGAATTCTTCATCAATTGCGAGCTAAAACAGTCGAGAAAAACAATATTAAAAATTGAACAGAACACAAACAAGTACAAGGGTATTACAGACATCACACTATTCATCATAGCAAATAAACTCACATCTCAGAAGCTGAAAAGAAGAGGATTAGGGCCCTGTTTGTTTGGGTTGCAACTTACTGAGAAGCAGCTGGAGCTGGTAAGATCTGAGAAGCAGCTGGAACTGGTCAGCTGGTGGACAGTAGCAGAGCCGTTTGGCAAGGGTGCTTCTAGACAATTAGTGGACCTGTAACTGGTGTTGAATGTCTGAAATACCCCTATTTGCTGATGATGATGTTTAAGTCCTGATTATGCATGGTTTATATGCATTTGCTCTGATTTAGCATAAATAATATGCTTAGCATAGGATTTTAGTGAAAATTAGAGGTTTTCACAAACGGTATTCATTTTGTGGTATCAAGTTTGCATATAAACTTAGAAATTGGAGTTTGGGACAGGAGAACAATTTATCATACACCACTTCTTTCTTTTGCCCTCTGATTTTATGGTGCATGCAAGCAGGGTGATTATATTATTGCATGTGTTAATCTGTAACAATCATCTCCCTATCTTGTAAGCTGATATAAATACAAAGAGAACCAGAGAATGATTCATTGCAGCCCATCGGAGAAACATGCATCACAAAAATGTAAATCAAACATGCATCGCAAATATAGACTTTCTGGCAGACATGCATACTTCACTCATAAATCAAACATGCATCAAAAAACATAAATTGATCTTACCCGTGCATCAGTTAGTTACTCATAAATAAATAAAATGGAAGAGATACATGAGATCTACACAAGTATGATTCCTTACACAATTCAACATAGATCTCTTCTCATTACATGAAAAATTCAAGAAAAAAAGGAAAAATCTCCAAGTTTACTGGTGAACGTTGTCACCGGCCATGGACACGGCGGAGAGCCGGCATGGCCGGGGGAGAACCCACCTGCGCGCTTCTGGTGCTGTGACGGGCCGCTGTTGCCGTGAGCACCCTACGGGCCCACTGCAGCGGCTCACTCAAGGGCGAGGGAGGCGGCGGGTGCTCGGGCCGGCGATCTGGGGCCGAGGCGGCGACAGGATGTGGGAGCGAGGGGGGCGACAGAGGGAGCCCCGGCTGGCTGGATCTCCGCGGCGAGGACGACGCTCAGGGTGGGGCGGCCACGAACATGGACGGGGGGAGGGGGATCCGGGCGGTGCTTGGGCTGGCAGGGCTCAGGCCGAGGTGGCCGCGAACGCGCTCGGGGCGGCGGGATCCCCGCGGCGCTCAGGCCGGGGCAGCCATGGACAGAGTGGGGGTGGCGGCCGAAACCCTAGCCAGGGGCTGCTCGGGGCGGCTCGGGCTTGGGAAGAGAGGGGGTAGCCGGGTGGAGAGATATGTGAGGGATTTCACGTATATATATGTAGTGGCATTTTTTCATAAATAAGTCGAACACCGAGGGTAGTCTGATTGTTAGGAGCACGGGAAGCTCTTCTGGACTTGCTTCTAACCTGTAGTACATCTTAGTTCTCAAAAGCAACTCCTTTGTTTGAGTTTGAGCTTATAGAGTCTAGAAACTTCTAGTAAGAAGTTAAAGCCCAAACAAGCAGGGCCTAGAGTTTATCAGGGCTTCCTCCTATCGGAGTTTCTATGAGTAATTAAGTTTAAGCCGGTTTCTGCATAAGCCTAAACCTAAATAAAGGGACCTTAGTCATGTTTAGACTTGTCGTGTTATGATCCTTCAAATGGTCCAATGAATCAGAATGTCATGAATAAATATATGTATTTTATTTATAGATTATTAGAAAGTATTAAAAAAAATTGACTAATAATTGTTAAACTTAGACGAAAGGCATGACTGAGAATATACTGAATTATCGTCTTTCCATCAAAATTCCAAATAAAAGGCTTAATACGAAAATAGGCTGAGAGGCCGTGGAGCTTCCAGCTGTTTATCCTAGCGTTTATAGATGAGATTACTACTTGAGCGGTGGCGTGTGTTAACACTTCACAGATGACACATTTGTGCGGTGGTGTGTGTCCTCTCTTTTGCGTGCACACAAAAATGCTTCAATAGTAAATTGCTACCGCAGCAGCACGCAAATGTAGTACTGCAAAGTTGAGCAGGAGGAACGGGGAGCAGGGACACGAGGGCGACGTCGCGCATCTAAGACAAGATCGACAGCGTGGCTCCACTTGGCCAGTTGGCCTCACGACGCAAGGGAAATTTCGCCGAAGCTTCCTCTTCCCAACAAAGTCATCGATCAACGGCGTCAACGACGTGGACATGGGTGCATTCCGCTGCTCGCCGGAAGTTTCCTGCAGCAGGGACATTTCCAACTGCATGGAGACCAACGTAGCCCCAACGCGTCAGTCACTGTCGCGCAAATGCAGTTTATTTCTTCGCCGCGGAAACGCATGCTGAGCATATTTCCCTATAAATCGAAGCGTTGCACATATAAAAAGTTCAACCCGCACGCGAGCACTCAGACCGCGTCTTGATTCTCCTTCCTCCCCCTGCGGGGCCAGTGACGCGGGGTTTCTTGTTGGGGCCTCTGGGCCTTGTCTCCTCGTCCCGATGCGCGCGCCTGAACGGCGGTAGCGAACTTGCACGTGTCCGTCCGGGCCGGCGGCTCTACCACCATGAGCACAGGCGAGGCTCAGGCGCCACCACGCCGTCCTGACGCCGCTGTTCCCTTGTTGCTCGGACAGCACCAGCCGCTGCCGTGCCCCGGTGATGACAGCCTGCAGGAACAGGCGCCCCTCCATGGTGCCGGCGGCGGTGGAGGCCGCGAGAGCTTCACCCTGCTCGCCGCCGTCATGTTCGTCTTCCTCACATTCAACTCAGGCATGGCCATCTACCGGTCCGAGGGCGACACCTGGTCCATCGCCTTCGTGCTCTTTTCGTACTGTAACCTCACGCTCCTGTTCGCCTGCCTCCGGACGTACGAGCGCGAGGCCGACGACCCGTCGCGGAGGAGGCGGCTCAAGGTCACCGTGTGGCTGCTCACCACCACGCTCACCGTGGCGTTCTCCTATAAGGTCGCGGCGATCATGCCGCCGACGGTGGCCACGCTGGTGTGGGCGATGGCGTTCTCGACCGTGGCAGGAGGGTACTACGCCCTTTTCGTGCGCAACGAGAAATAGGAGGAATAGCGTGCTTGTCTTTTTAGGCAGTAGGAACAACGTCCGTTGCTTCACAATAGTGTGTGTGATTTGGAAAATATCAGTTCAAGAAATAAATTTACAAACTTGCCATTCTAAGACGAGTCTTGTCTTGGAGCTCCATGCATATCTTCCTCCTGTCTTCGATCTCCTCAAAACTAGCTGAATCCTCCGTGCATGCTATTCGCAGCGAAAGCAATTCTAACCCACTCTCTAAATCTTATTTCCTATATCTCTATACACAGAGCCTATTAAAAAAATTTCTCTTCTATTTTTCTATATTCTATTTATCTATATTTTATAATATCTCATAACTAAGATAAAATTTTCATCGGTTACTTTTTTCCAACGGCCAAATTTTCAACGGCTAAATTTCCAACTGCTATATTTGTAACGGCTATATTTTTAACGACTATAGTTTCAACGGCTATATTTTTTGAGTCTATATATGTAAGTCCATTTGTCTGGTTACTTCTCCGAGCCATTCAACTTGTTGTTGTTCTTCTACCACCGCGAAATGAGTCATCGATCTCTCGATGATGATAAACTTATTGTAGTAGCATTACACGTAGCACACAATCAATATGAGCTTATGAATGCTCCACAACATGACGATTTTGTGTCGAGACGTCAGGCAATTAATCGCTTGACGATGACGATGATAAACTTATTGTAGTAGCATTACACGTAGCACACAATCAATATGAGCTTATGAATGCTCCACAACATGACGGTTCTGTGTCCAGACGTCAGGCAATTAATCGCAATAGAGAAGCCGGACATTTTAGGCTATACCAAGAGTACTTTTCAGAGGCTCGTACCTATGATCCAGTTAGATTTCAATGCAGGTTTGTATTTAGTTCATATATTTTTGTTTGCTTTATTTGTTTACCCTCTTGTGTATGGCTCATTCTTCTTGGAGACCTCGATAGCAAGCCAATTGGAGCTGGTTTTTGGCCCCTAATTGCCAAATTTGACTTTAGAGAGCTAGATAACAACTCAGGTTGGAGTTGCTCTAAGGCAGCAGTAAATTAGCTGAATATCAAGCCCTTCTACTCTGCTACAGGCTACTCACCTGACAATACATGCTAACATGTGCTATTTTGTGCTCGTAAAAGCAGAACGAAGAAATAGACGAATGAAAGTTCTCATAGCTACTTGTTGAGAGTGGACAGCACAAACATACGCTCCCTTTCTAATAAGGAAAAAATATCATTTATGTTCTTCAACTATTGTCAAAATCTAAATTTGGTCCCTTAACTCTATACTGGATATTTTTGGTCTTTCAAGTATCAAAACCATCTAGATTTGTTCCTTAGCCAACTAAAAGTGATTTTGAGGATGACTTGGTGACTGTTTCACATATGTGGTAGCCTAGTCAACATAAAAAATTGAGAAAAAAAGAAAAACTAAAAATAAATAAAAATAAAAAATATTCTAGAAAATCTACTAAAGATTCTTAGAATTATAAAAATGCATAACATTCAAAATATTTAGAAAACCATAGATTTTGATAAAATTTAAGAGGTTTCCTTTTTCTACATTTATTTTATTTCCTTTTTAAAATTCTTAGATTTTTTAGTAAATTTTATGTAATATTCCTGATTTTCCCTATTTTTTAATTTCAAAATCTCTATTTCTTCAAGTTTTTCTTACAAATTTTTATTTCAAAATTAATTTTTGGTTTTTTGAATAAATTTTTAGATTCCTAAAATATTCGATATTTACATATTTATTTCTAAATTTTAAATATTTTTCCTCATATTTTCTTCAAATTGGTTGAGTTTTCCAAAAAATCTTCAAAATTTTATGTTTTCATTATTTTGATATTTCTCCCTATTTTTCTGTTTTATTAATTGTATTGTGTTAACAAGGCTGCAACGTGTGTGAAAACACTGCCACGTCATAGTCAAAACGGCTTTCAGTGGGCAAAGGACGAAATCTAGATGATTTTGACACTTGAGAGACAAAAAATATCCGATATAGAGTCAAGAGACAAAACTTAGACTTTAACAATAGTTGAGGGACTAAAATTGACTTTCTCCTTACTATTATAAGATGCCAGATCACATAAGAATGAACTGAGCTAAGTACATGGTTAGGATGCATCACATGAGCGAAAAGTTGGGTAGGAGTCATACCAACCGTAGGCAATTGTGTTTCGGACCAATTATATTATATATTTTTATTGTCATTTCTAGATAACATGACAGGACATAAGAGATGACTGCCTTTTTTATTATTAGAGATGTCCTAAGAGGTTAGTTGATGCAGATAAGAATGTGCGTTGAAGGAAGTGTTAGAAGGAGCATATTCAGTTATAGCAGTGCTTAAGAGAACATGATGGTTCGTCTCATCCCCATGAGGCAAATGCCGCTCGGCCTGACGTCACGCAAGATGACCCAATAAAGACAACACCTAGGCATCGGATCCATCGGGAGGATTGGACTCTGCGACTGCTGTCAGATTCAGCGGCCCAGTCCATCCACCCGTTTGATCCACGCTAACTTCCTTCTTTTTTCTCCCCCGTCTTCGACCTTGCGTCATTATCCTCCTCGTGTCAGCAACTTGGTATCAATCCTTCATCTCCTCATCTTCAAGCATCTTCCCCGGTGAGCTTCGCACCTCTCCTCCATTGGCCACCATCCCGCCTATTCTCCACCACTTGGAGCAAGCGATGCACCACCTTACCTGCAACCCTCCCCCTTAATGTCGCCACGCCCATCCTAACATCCAGTGTTCGATGAAGAAAATCGATTTGCTCATGTACGGCTCTACTACCCACGGCTCGGCGACTCACCGTGTCCCTTCGGCACCCCACCCACAACCCACCTCACACTACCTGCCTTCCCTCTCCCTCCAATCCTAGGATGTGTGGTGAACTTGTCTGACGAACATGGAGAACCCTAACCCCTAGCCTTCGTCGTTTATATTATACTGTTAAATAACAAGCCTTCTATTATCTATTTCTTTCTAGTTAATATGTGTGCTAGGGAGTCCTTGCAATTTGAATAAACTATGTCTTATATTGACTGCAATTTTAGATTCAAAATGTTAATAATATCATTCCTTTACAGATCTTGCCGTCTAGTCCAGTAAGGATATATGGTTTTCACCCAGACGACCCTAGTTCAAATCCCGGCAATGGAAATATTTTGCCTACATTTTTCTGTACTTTCCCGGTGTTATGTACCCCCCTTCGCCTTTTTTCCCTATGTAACTCTTATATACTTGGCTAGTTCTACTCCACCTTCATCCTCATGAACAAACCGGAGGTAAATGTCTCTTCCTTCCTAGCCTCCTCCGTGACTACTACTCGTCACTTCTGCTAAGGTAGTGAAGCAGCTATGTATCAGCCGTGGAAGGAATCCTAGAGATTGTCATAGATTCGATTGGTAGATTGTGTAGATTGCCAAATGGAAATGCGATAGCTAGCGGGGAGGAGGGGGAATGTATCTGTCA
>JAGXJF010000519.1:0-84392 GCA_019208055.1 Stipa capillata | reverse complement strand
GGTGCCTTGTTCACCTCCAGATTTTGGGAAAGTCTCCAGGCTGCTATGGGGACTCGTCACTCCTTCAGCACGGCTTATCACCCCCAAACCGGTGGACAAACCGAAAGGGTTAACCAAATCCTTGAAGATATGCTTAGAGCTTGTGTTATATCTTTCGGCACGAAGTGGGAAAAGTGCCTTCCATTCGCTGAATTCTCTTATAACAACAGCTTCCAATCAAGCCTAGGCATGGCCCCTTTCGAAGTCCTTTATGGACGTAAATGTCGAACTCCACTCAATTGGTCCGAAACTGGAGAACGACAAATTCTTGGACCCGACTTGATCAAAGAAGCAGAGGATCAAGTTCGCATCATTCGAGAGCGGTTGAAAACTGCTCAATCTCGTCAGAAGAGCTACTCCGACCTTCATCGTCGTGAGATCCACTTTGAGCCAAACGATAAAGTCTACCTTCGGGTCACTCCTCTTAAGGGTGTTCGCCGATTTGGCATCAAAGGAAAGTTGGCACCTCGTTATATTGGCCCCTTTCGCATTCTTTCCAAACGAGGTGAAGTCGCATATCAGTTGGAACTACCTCCGTCGTTATCCAATATCCACAATGTCTTCCATGTTTCTCAACTTCGGAAGTGTTTCAAGGATCCAATCCCGGAATCGGCAGTCGACACGCTGGATCTTCAAGAAGATCTGTCTTACCGAGAGTACCCTCTCCGTATTCTCGATGAGATGGAACGAACTACACGAAGACGGAACGTCAAGTTCTTCAAAGTTCAATGGTCCAACCATTCCAAAGATGAAGCTACTTGGGAACGCGAGGATCATCTTCGATCGGCGTACCCCTCCCTCTTCTCCAGCTGATCCGAATCTCGGGGTCGAGATTCTCGTAAGGGGGGTAGGTCTGTAACGTCCCTAGTTTATTATCTTGTAATGTGCATTTCATGGCATGATCATATGGACCGTAAAAATGAGAAAGTTTTTGAATTTTTGAAATATTCAATAAACTCCCCAATTTTCCTTAAAAGGTTTAAGGTAACTTCAAAATTTCAATCCAAACAAACGATGAATTCAAGATATGAGGAGTATTTTCAGTGGTTTAAACGAATAAATTCGAATTGAGGAGTTGTACTTGAATTTGGTCAAATTTGCAGCTCAAATTTGAAAGGAAACAAAACTTAAATCAGAAAATACAAATAAACCCTAATCCTCCCCCACCGGATGGGCCGTCCCGGCCCATCTCCCTCCTTCCCCCGTCGGCCCATCTGGCCCACCCGGTGCCTTCTCCCCTAAGCTGCCCTGCCTTATCTCCCTTCCCCGCCGCCACGCACCCCCATTTCCCCATCCGCCACCTCCGGTGCCGCGTGGCAGCTCACCCGAGCAAGCCGGCCACCTCATGCTTGGGCGCCACCTCCTCTCTCTAATCCCCTGGAGCTTCCCCTCTCTCTCGGCTTGCTCTCTCCGCGCTGCTCTAGCTCCTTCCCGAGCTGCTGCGAAGCTCTCGCCGCCGGCCTCCTCCCCCGCTGCCGCTTGCTCACCTCCCCAGTGCTCCACCCCGTCTCGCCCCCAAACCGAGCCCGACCCCCGAGCACCTCCCGGCCACCTACCCGTCGCTCCCTCGCCTCCTCACCGAAGCACGCCGCCGGTAGCCCGAAGCTCGCTGTCCCGAGCTCCTTGCGCCGCCGTCCCTCCCTAACTCCCTCTCTCTTTCTTGCTTGCCGGAGCTCCCCCTTCACCTTCGCCTTCTTTGCTCCGCTTCTTCCCGAGCCGCGCCGTGCTCCGGTGCCTCCTCGGAGCCAAGCTCCCCGCCCGGCCGCCTCACCTCGCCACCGAGCGCTGCCCCGCCTCTCCACTGCTCCGGTCCAGATCCGCCGCACCCGAGCCGTCTCCTCCACCTCGGCCGCCCCGTCCGAAGCCACCTCCCGCCGGAGCTCCCCATCCCGCTGCAGCTCCCCTGGCCGCTCCCCCGAGCTGCCCCACCAACCGAGCACCGCCGGCCACCCTCGCGTTGACGCCTCGTCGCAGGTAAGCCGTCGCCGCCGCCTTGGCCTCCTTCCCCGGCCACCTCACCGCCGGCCGGCCTGAGCCAACGGCCGGGTTCCCGACCGGGTGCGGTTAAGTGGAGCACTAATGGCTCCTTAATGAAGCGGTTAGGGCAGTTGTGGCTGTTGCCTCGGTCATTAAGACCTAATTAAGACTCTAATCAATGTATAGTGTTTAATGAAGAACATTAATTCTAATCACTGTTAATTAATGATAAACGATAGCTTAATGAGCTAACTAATAACTAACCAGTACATTTAATGAGCTCATTTAAACCGTCTCAATGACGTGTGGGTCCCAGTGGTAAGGATTTAAAATAAAAGAATAAAAGAAATAGGACTTAGATGACAGATGGGCCCCGCATGTCAGGATTTAAAGAAAAAAGAATAAATAAAAGGGAAAAAGGTGACAGTGGGCCCCACTGTCATTGACTCAAGTCAATGTTGACTAGAATTGACCCAGGGCCCACATGTCAGCCTCTGGTGCTTTTTGAATTTAATTAAATGTTATATTTGCTGAGAAAAATACAACAAAGTATTTAAAATGGATTAAATCGTATAAAATTCATAGAAAATCCATTTTTAATCAGAAAAATGCAAATAATATATCAAAATGTTCAGAAAAAGAAGATCTATTCAAAAACATCATTTCCATCCATGTTTGCATGCTAGGAATAATACAAATTGCTAAAAACTCAAATTAGGGTTTCCGATTAGCCGGAGGATTTTCGGATCGCGATATTTTATGCGTCCGGACTCCGATTAAATTGATTCCACTTGCATTAATCTTTATTTTGCACCCTCTACGTCATGGCATGCATTACATCTCATGCCGATGTTCAGCATTTAGATATTTACTGTTATACCCTTTTTCCGGTGTTTTCGTTCCTCTCCGTTAGAGCCGGAAGATCCCGAAGGAGATAGAATCGATCACGAGCAGGGTTTTGGTTGCAGTGCAACAAGGCAAGCAGCCCCTTTGGTCACATTGCAAAACTCCTACTATTTGCAAAGTATTAGTTGTTTTTAAATTCATTATCACATGCGTTCAACTGCTACTTTTCCGCTAAGCAAAACCCTAGTCCGATGAATAAGACTCACCTTGTCGCTTAAACAACTCCACCACCATCCTAACCTATCTAGAATGGTAGAATAGTGTACACTTTTGTAATGCTTGCTATATTACTAATGCTTAGACATGCTTAGACATGTAGAAGTCATAATTTCTGGAGGGCAGACAACTTCACACTATTGGATGGGTTACGTGGTAGGTGGGTGTTCACCGGGATAACTAATGAACTTGCTTAATCATATCTGGGTTTAGACGAGAGGCCATGGCTGGGAGCATGGTGGGTTGTCTCGTCTTCCCGCAAGGACCGGTTCCCGACGTACATTGACCCAAGATTCGCGTACTTCTACACGGGTGGGATAATGGACCACCCACGACTGAATAATTTGCCTAGACTTAGAGTATGAGCTGCATAGTTTGCCGTTTCCATTTGCCGGGTGCGTGAAAAATGATGTGGTGGTGTGCTTCAATATAGGTGTAAGGGTTACACACGGTTTGAGTCCGGGGATGTATCACCTGCTACAACTTATGGGACCGTGTCATAGTTACGGCCGGACTGATGTACATGGACTAGCCCGTAAGGGTGGCTCATACCTAGGTCGAAAGCATTGTAAAGGTCGTGTTCAATCACCCTCCGCCAGCACACCTCGTGAAGTGTGTGAATTGCATTGGCATTAGGAGTCGGTTGATGCGTGTAGGTAAAGATGTACACCCCTGCAGGGTTTGAACTGTTTGAACAGCCGTGTCCGCGGTTATGGACAACTTGGTGATTACCTGCGTCGAATTAGACAACTATAACCAACGCTAAAACTTGCCAACTCTAAGGACGTGGTTAGCGACAGCTTCCTCCCAGGGTGGTCGAGGATGGGTCGAGGATGGGTCGAGGTATCTAGGGTGTGGTGATCTGCAGTAAGGACTGATCGTGAAGTGTTCGACTCGTCCCCTTTGAAAAGCATTCTGGGAGTCGGTTTCTCATCTACCTACTCCTATTGGCAAAGGTAAAACTGGCTTTCCGCAAAATAGTCCACAATTACCCCTTTTATTGATACCTGGCACGTCTATTACTAATTTCCGCACTGTAAGTCTTGCTGAGTACAATTTTGTACTCACCTGCTATTGTTGATGTTTTTGTGCAGAGGAAACTACCCCCTTCTGAGGGTGGTTTCTATATAGAGATCGACACCCACGACGGTTAGTCACTGAAAATCGCAGGCAGTGATCCTGCCCCTGGGGTTGGGCAGCTAGATTTGTTTTGCTGCCACTTTTGGCACTACTGTTCGGCTTCTTAGCCCTATTTAACCTTCCGCTGTGTATTGTACTGGGATCCTCGGATCCTTTGCATGAATATATTGCTATATTGCAGTTCTGTTGTAGAGTTCTGCTATGCTAGCTAGTTGTTTTCGCCTGCTCATGTGCCCTGCGTGTATGTTGATGAAGCACATGTTGCGGGTAGGGTTTCAGAGTCCCTATCATAGAGTCGTTAAGTTTAGTCACCCCTGTGAAGCGACTCTTCTGCTGAGAGCTTGGGAACTATATCATCCTACTCCAGCCGAGCATTTATTTGCCGGGGCGAGTTCGGGATTGAAGTTCCGGCTCAGTGGAAAAGAGTGAGGAGACCATATCACCCTACTACTCTGTGCTCTTGCCAGAGTAAGCTTTGGGGTTGACGTCTCGGGCTATTCAAAGCCATATCACTCCACTCCTCTGGGAATCGACACCCTGGAGTTGAGGTCGGGGTTGACGTTTCGACTTAGCGGGTGATTATACTTAAGCCTCTCTGTTATGGATTTTGGGGTCCGACAGCTTTTGGTATCAGAGCAGGACTGTTTGTAGGATAACCTTTGGCTTGACCGTTGTTGGGTCTAGAAGTTGCAAAAACTATTTGAACTTAAAAAGGATTTGCGAAAAGTATAACTTGTCCTGACGAAATCGCTCATCTGATTGACGTGTCGGTAGCCAGCAAATATGGCATCGAGATGGACAAATCGGCGCAAGCATTCGCTCGAGTAATAAATAACCGATTTGACGAGTTGAAAGAGCAACTAGCTAAAGACATACATAGTAGTCTGCAGGGTCAGGTTAGATCTACAGTCTTACAAGTCAAAGATGAACATCGAAGTAAACAGTCGATGTATTCTGACAACAACAGAGTTGATCATCGGGCAGGAGTCGCTCCCGTGATCACGGCCTCTGTCGTTCTGACTTCGATTCCTCAGGGTTCTGTCCACGACAACCGAAGCCTCAGCCTTAGCGCGAACATCCCACAACCATATTACCAAACAGTCGCGTGCAGCACACCACCTATCCCACCTCTCGGCACCGGAGTCCCCCATGGGCCGGTCCCAGAAACGTATTTCAACCCGCAACAAGTCCAACCCGAGTTGCCACAGCCGACTTCGCGTACCCCGCTAGCCGATATGAGCTTTAAGGATCAACTCGCCGGAGTGCTCAGAGAACTCGGCGTAATACCGAAGGATGGATCTCGTGCTTACCTAAAACCATACCCTGAGTGCTACGACACAACACCGTACCCCCGCGGGTTCAGAATTCCTGATTTTGTCAAATTCACAGGGGAAGACAATAGGTCGACTTTTGAACATGTAGGGCAATTCTTGGCGCAAAGTAGTGAAGTCGGCACATCAGATATCTATAGAGTAAAGCTCTTTCCCTTGTCATTGTCGGGTACTGCCTTCACGTGGTTCACCTCGCTCGCCCCTAGGTCTATTACGTCTTGGGCACAACTAGAACGGCAGTTCCACGATTACTTTTACAGTGGTGAGACCGAGCTTAGACTCTCTGATTTGACAATGGTTAGACAAAAGTACAATGACCCGGTTTGTGATTACATTAGAAGATTCAGAGAGGTTAAAAACCGGTGCTTTAGTTTAAATATAAACGAAAAAGATCTTGCCGACCTCGCTTTTTCGGGTTTGCTCGCCCATATTAAGGACAGACTAGAGGGCCAAGAATTCCTAAGCATTAGCCAAGTCGCTCAGAGGGCTGTAGCACAGGAGAACCGCGCTAAGGAAGCCAAACCGTATAGCCGGTTCGGGGATACTAAGAGCAAAGCTAAAGAAAAGTCGGCAGTCAATGTTATAACATACGAAAACAGCTCGGACAGTGAGGACGACGCTGACATATGCATTGCCGAGTGGGTTCATACGCCCAAGTCAAAACCCTTTGTTTGTCCAGCCCTCAGGCCTACACCCACTCGGAAAGAGGAGATTCGGTACACTTTCGACATTAGCAAATGCGACAAGATTTTTGATATGCTCCTGCAGGGAAATATGATTAGAGTAAGGGAAGGGCACATGTTCCCATCGGCGGACTAATTGGGCAAAAGAGCATATTGTAAGTGGCATAACTCTTTTTCTCATGCTACTAACGACTGCAATGTGTTTCGTCGACAGGTGCAATCGGCCATTAATGACGGACGATTGACATTTGCCCAAAGCACCAAGATGAAACTTGACAGTGATCCTTTTCCAATCAACGTGATCGACTTGGAGAAAAAGAAAGTGTTAATTCGGTCAGATCAGGCCGAGTCGACAAAAGGGAAGAACGTCATCATTGATGCTAAAGCACCCCCAAGGATGATCAAGCCGAGTTCCTCTCCTCCAGGGAAGACCGACTCGAACTCCTCGCCGACTCCAAAAATGATTAAGCCTAAGAATCCAGAAGTCAGAGTCTGGAAGGTCAATCGGGGAAGGGGACAAGATGGGAAACCAAAGCCGACGGTGAAACAGTTGCTGGATAAGTACACGACCAACAACGTATTCACTCGGCTCGGAGGGGCCAAGCGTCCTAGGTCTCCTCCTCGACAAGGCTTTGGTGGTTCCGGATGCTGGCAGGAAGGCCCATATGTACAACCACCATACTTCGCGACGGGCCCAGCATACTGGGGAGGCGCACACACTTTCAATCCACAGTGCCCTCCATGGGGTTTCAACCCTTGGGCACCACACCCGGTCGGACCAATCGGCATGTCTCAGCCGAGCTGGATCCCGTCCAGGGTCGGGTTCAGGGAATAGCCCCACGGGAAAAGGACTCGGTTCGAGGCGGGAACTCGAGCATGGAACCGACTCGCCATTCGGCGCAAGGTACCCGACGTACCGAGTCGGCCGGCAGCCCCAGGGAAGGCTCGGGGAAGCAATTCGCTGACTAAACAGGTCTGGGTACCAGTCAAGCGTGCTGAGTCCGAACCCGGCAACCACACAACGACCCGATCCGAGTCAAGCAAAGCGGGTGCTATCCGAGTCCCAGAAGGAAGTCTACCACAACGATCTGCCGTGTTGATAAGCTCGCAAGTTAACTCGGCGCCACCAGCGGGAACCCGGCATGTACGATTTGGTACGATAGATGACTCGGACAGACCAGAGTCTAGCAATGCAGCAGGACCCGACGCTCGGAAAGCAACCACTGAACCCACGCCGGGTCAGCCGATTAAGAAGATCAAGGCGGTCGAACCAGGAACAAAACCAAAATCGCAATGGTGCCCCACCGGACTTACACATTCTCAGAAGCGGAGGATCCAGCGGCTGCGAGCACTCGAGCTCAGGGAGGAGCTCGTCGAGAAGAAGCGCGACGAATGGTTCAACCAAGCCAGACCAATGAAACCCGCGAAGATGACTTGGAAGGAGAAGCGCATCGCAAGGGAAGAAGACTGCGCTGCCGTCAGTGATGTCGGGGAGGTACCCGTCGACATGGACATCAACATGGTGTTCGAGTTGCCCATCGAGTTCCGTGCTCCCAAGTCGGAAGTCGCAGAGCTTCTACTCGGACCTAGTGCTGCTATATTTGAGAAGCCGGAAAAGCACGGGCAGCATTTGAAGCCCCTATTCATCAAAGGCCATATCAATGGGAAACCTATCGGCCGTATGCTCGTTGACGGCGGCGCTGGAGTCAACATTATGCCACTTTCGGTGTTCTCCAAGTTAGGCCGAAAGGAGTCCGAGTTGATGAAGACAAACATGGGACTCAGCGGTTTCTCAGGGGAGCTGTCCGAGGCCAAAGGTATATTATCAGTAGAACTCACAGTTGGAAGCAAGACTCTGCCGACTGCATTCTTCGTAGTCGACGTCAAAGGCCGGTACAATGTGCTCTTGGGGCGAGATTGGATTCATGCCAATTGTTGCATCCCCTCTACCCTGCATCAGTGCTTAATCCAGTGGGTGGACGAGGATGTCGAAGTCATTGAGGCAGACAACGCGGCCTGCATCACGTTGGCAGAGACTACGGTTGATTGGCAACACGGCGACATGAGATGCTTATCAGGCAGAGATTTGTCCGACTACGACTATGTCAGTATCGGCAAGGACGGGTTCGTACCGATACAGGCACAGCCGGCTTGTATAGCTCGGCTTAATGATTTTTCCTTATAAATGGACAAGGAAGATAGCGTTAAGTGGCTACAAAAGCGCACCGAGGAGTATCGTTCGGGCAGGAACGATATGCATGAGACTATTGAAGATTTTGGCGACATGGAGAAACTCGGGCAAGGGTTCTCGTCAGCCGACCCGCTCGAAGAAGTCGATATTGGCGATGGGAGCATGCCGCGACCAACATTTATTAACGCCAATATGGAAGTCGGCCAGAAGGGCAAGGTATGTGCGCTACTCAAAGAATTCGTAGACTGCTTTGCTTGGAATTATACAGAGATGCCCGGGCTGAGCCGGAGCCTAGTCGAACATAAGCTGCCTATCAAGTCTGGCTTCAGACCCCACAAGCAACCACCTAGACGTTTCAACCCTAACTTATATGATCGCATCAAAGAAGAAGTTGACCGACTGGTGAAGGCAGGGTTCATTCGGCCATGCAGGTATGCTGAGTGGATTTCAAATATTGTGCCAGTCGAGAAGAAGAATACCGGGAAGATTAGGGTATGTATAGACTTCAAAGACTTGAATAAGGCTACGCCTAAGGACGAGTATCCTATGCCTATAGCCGACATGTTGATAAATGACGCCTCTGGACACAAAGTGCTCAGTTTCTTAAATGGCAATGCCGGGTATAATCAAATCTTTATGGCCGAAGAGGACATGTTTAAAAATGCTTTTCGTTGCCCCGGTTTTGTCGGGTTATTTGAATGGGTTGTCATGACGTTCGGTTTGAAGAATGCGGGCGCTACTTATCAGCGTGCTATGAACTTAATCTTCCATGATCTCTTAGGCATTGTGTTAGAAGTCTATATCGATGACATCGTCGTCAAGTCGTACGGCTGTAATCACCATTTAGCCGACTTACGACTAGCCTTTGAAAGAATGCGCCGGTACGGGTTGAAGATGAACCCGCTCAAATGTGTTTTTGGAGTGTCAGCTGGCAAGTTTTTAGGGTTCATAATTCATGAGCAGGGTATAGAGATCGACCCTAAGAAAATAGAGGCCATCAGGAAGTTAGAGGAGCCGACATGCAAGAAAGACGTGCAGAGTCTGTTAGGAAAGATAAATTACCTAAGACGATTTATATCTAACCTAGCGGGGAAGATTGAATCGTTTGTTCCATTACTTCAGTTAAAACACGAAGCCGAGTTCACTTGGGGGGCGGAGCAGCGAGATGCTTTCAATAGTATCAAGAGGTACTTGTCAAGTCCTCCAGTGCTTCGGGCACCCAAGTCGGGAGTTCCGTTCCGACTATACATTGCTGCACAAGACAAAGTACTCGGCGCAATGCTGACTCAGGAAGTCGACAAGAAGGAATACATCATCGCATATGTAAGTCGCCGACTACTCGACACCGAAAGTCGGTACGTATTCATCGAGAAGCTATGCTTATGCTTATTTTACGCATGTGCCAAGTTTCGGCATTATCTGCTTTCGAGTAGCTGTATAGTGTCTTGCCAAGTTGACGTGATTAAGTATATGTTACAACAACCAATTCTTAGCAGACGAATTGGAAAATGGGCCTATGCCTTAATAGAGTATGATTTAACATATGAGTCGTTGCGTGCTATGAAAGGTCAAGTCATCGCCGACTTCATTGTTGATCATCAGGTTAAGGATGAAGAAGATATTAATTATGTTGGTATATGTCCATGGAAGCTTTATTTTGATGGATCGGTTTGCAGAAGTGGGCAAGGCATTGGGAATGTTTTGGTTTCACCACATAATGTTATCTATGAGTCATCGGTCAGATTGGAATACCCTTGCATTAATAATTAGGCAGAGTATGAGGCATTATTGTTTGGCTTGCAAAACTTAGTAGATATGGGCATAAAAGATATAGATGCTTTTGGGGATTCATTGCTAGTAGTTCAGCAAGTAAATGGTGAGTTTCAATGTTTTGATGGTCTGCTGAATAGTTACTTAGACCGATGTTTAGACATAGTCAAGTTCTTAGATACTTTTAATATCAGCCATGTGCCTAGAGAGGAGAACTCTAGAGCTAACCATTTGGCACAGCAAGCATCCGGGTGCCAAGTCAGAAGAGGAAAGTTTTTCATATTTAGAAAGCCGATGCTCGTTGCTGTCGAAGGCCAGGCCGACTTGCTGGAAGTCGAGGCCGACTCGTGTAGATCCAGTACCGACTCGGGGGGCAACAGTTTAACACAAGCAGCCGAGTCGTTAAGCGGCTTGGAAGTCGATGATTGGAGGGCACCTTTAGTTAGTTATTAGAAAGATCCGAGTCGAACAAGAGATAGGAAGATTCGGCGGCAAGCTATAAAGTATACCTTGTTTAATGACGAGTTATATCGCCGAACGATAGATGGAGTATTGTTGAAATGCTTAGATCCCGACCAGTCGAGGATTTCTATGGGGGAAGTGCATGAAGGGATATGTGGAACACATCAGTCGGCTCCTAAGATGCAATGGTTATTAAAAAAAGCAGGATTCTATTGGCCGACGATGTTAGAAGATTGTTTTCGATATTATAGAGGATGCGAAGCATGTCAGAAATTCGGGAATATACAATTGGTACCCGCGGCTAGGATGAACCCTATTATAAAGCCGTGGCCGTTTAGAGGATGGGGTTTAGACTTCATTGGGCAAATACATCCTGCTTCGTCTAAAGGTCATCGCTTCGTCCTTGTAGCTACAGATTACTTTACCAAGTGGACTGAAGCAGTTCCTTTGAGAAATATGACTCATAAGGAAGTGATTAGCTTCATTCTAGAGCATATCATTCATAGGTTCGGTATCCCTCAAACTCTGACAACTGATCAGGGTGCATCCTTTATGTCTCACCAATTCAGTGAGTTTGCCGAATCCTTTGGAGTCAAGTTGTTGAACTCGTCGCCCTATTATGCGCAAGCTAATGGACAGGCCGAGTCTAGCAATAAGACGTTGATCAAGTTAATAAAGAAGAAAATTGAGGAACATCCAAGAAGGTGGCATGAAGTCCTTTTGGAAGCACTATGGGCCCATCGAATATCTAAGCATGGGGCAACCCGAGTGACACCATTCGAGTTGGTATACGGGCAGGAAGCAGTGTTACCCGTGGAAGTTAGATTACAAGCTCTTAGAATAGCCGGGCAAAACGACTTGTCGGCTGAAGATTATAGTCATTTGATGATAGATAGGATAGACGATGTTTCGGAAGAAAGGTTGAAAGCCTTGCGAGAAATCGAAAAGGAGAAGTTAAGAGTTGCTAAGGCTTACAACAAAAGAGTAAAGGAAAAATCGTTTCAGATAGGAGATCTAGTATAGAAGACGATTTTACCTATTGGAACTCGGAACAACAAATTCGGCAAATGGTCGCCGAGTTGGGAGGGTCCGTATAGGGTAATTGAGATCGTCCCCGGGAACTCTTATTTTGTAGAATCTTTGCAAGGGGAAGGGTTACCTAAGACTCTTAATGGGAAATATCTGAAAAGGTATTACCCGAGTATGTGGCAAGAAGCTTAGCAAAATCTATGGCCGATATGTCCTTTATAAGTATCGCCCTAAGCAATGGTGTAGTCCTCGGTGTTTTTGGTAAATGCAATTATACCAAAAAGCAGGGGGGCATGTGTTTACAGCATAATTTGGCTCAAAGATTTATTCAACTGGCCGAGTTAGAATAACGTATTTACTCGCTGTGGATTTAGCATTAACTCTCGAGGTGCAGGTCCGGGTACTCGCATCCCGAGCAGTCCGTAGCTTCCCCGAGTACTCGTCACAAGTACGAAGGTGCTCGCAGAAGTTCCCGAAGAACCAAGCAGTCGGAGGCGTCCCCGAGCGCTAATGTCCCGAGTACTACGTCATCAAGTTACGAGCAGTACCTCCAGGCATTCAACAGTGGCGACCCCGAGCGCTCGCGACCCCGAGCACCATTGACCCCGAGCACTCGTACTCGCGTTCCCGAGTATTGGCGGTCCCGAGTACTAGCGGTCCCGAGCACTAGCGGTCCCGAGCACTGGCAATTCCGAGTTCCAGCACGTCCGAGTACCGAGCACCCGGGCCCGTGTCCCCGAGCACTGGCGTTCCCGAGTACTGATGAGCCCGAGTACTCAAGTCCCCGAGAAGGCACAAGTCGGACGGAGCCGGATCCAGCAGAATCGAGTCACGATGCAATCAGGTCGATCCGTGGGCAAGTTGATATGACGTGTCTTCTATCACCAAGACCTATCCGGCACGGAGACTTAGGGAAAGAGTCTTAAAAAGGAAGGAATCGACGGCAAACTCGGAAGGACTCTCGGTTCGTATGGAAAGATGTCTTGTATCCGAGAAGGAGTCCTGAGCGATGGAAAGTCATATGTATAATAGATCAGGATCCTTTAAATAAGGAAAGATTGTATATCTGTAATCAATTAGGATTAGGAGTTTTGATCTCCTACGGGAAGACCAGCCGCCCTATAAATATAAAGGGTGATGGCCGATTGAAAGACATCCAACAATCGACACAAATCAATCTATTACTTTTACCTTTACTTTTCTGTTCTAGTTTAGATCTTTATCGTTTTGCGCTGAAAAACGATCGGTTCTTCTGCACGTAAGCCAGAGGCTCTTTGTTGCTTTGCTCGGAAAGCAATCGCTCGTCGTACGCGTAAGTACGATAGTTATCCTTTGTTGTTTTGCCTGAAAAACAACCGTTCATCGTACACGTAAGTGCGATTGGCGACTCCACTTTACCTAGGTGTTTCACGGATCCAATTTCGTGCGAACAGCCGCCGCCCGTCCCATTGCCCTACGCGGGTCCGTCGTCGCCAATTACTTGGCCATCCAACGACTCGTCGGATGAGGACTTGCCGGCGAAGAATGTGCTCTCCTCCGACGAGGAGACTAATCGGTCCGATGATTGGAGTCCGTCGAGCAGGAGGAGGCTGAGGAGGCCGACGACGACGACGACGACGAGCCCAAGGTCGCCGACGACGACGACGACGACGACGACGGCGACGGCGACGATGATGACCAGCAAGGCGCCGGCACCGCCGCCCACGGGTACTGCACCGAGGACCGTTGGGAGGACACCACTGACGACGATTACGGCTGGGACGACACCAACACGACAATGACGATGACGGCAGCGACAGTGGTGACGGCGACGACGGCGTGTTCGGCGGCCCCGCCCAGCAAGAGGCGCAGGCTATATTAGATTTTTTTTAGCACAAGAATTAGTGCAGTAATTACTAGTACTTTGTAAAAATTAGTAGTACTTTGTATTAATATTAGTACTACTTCAATTAATATTAGCCCATATTTGCCTTTTGTGTTCTATTCAAATATTAGCGTCTAAAAAAAACACAAAAACTATCACCGACGGCTCCAAATGCGAACCGTCTGAGAAAAAGTATAGTACAGCCGGTTCCTCAACTGGGACCGTCTGTAATATTATTACGGACGGTTCCTGTTGCGAGCCGTTTGTACTGTGCCGTCCCGCTTGTTCGCCATCGTGTCTGAGAACGGCACAGCACAGATGGTTCCCGATGGGGAACCGTCTGAGAAAAAGAAGCGCAGATGGTTCCCGATTGGGAACCGTCTGTGATATTTGTATAGACGGTTCCCGACTTAGAGCCATCTGTAACAATAGCTATAAGCTCACTCCCAGCTCGATTCGCCGCTATCCCCATTGTCGCCGGCCCTCTTCCGGACCTCCTCTCGAGCCGCCCGCACACGCAGCCGGACCAGGAAGAGCCGGCGAACCTCGTGCTAGAAGGAATCAAGCTCGGGGCACTGCAAGCCTTGCTCGCCGACGACCTCACCGAGCTGCCGCTGCCGCTCGCCGTCCCGCCATCATCTCTGGCCGCCCCAGCGTCGGCTGACTCTTTGTATAGCTCCACGGTGAGCCACAGAACTTTCCCGTGCCCTTCCCCCCTGATTCCATGTGGGATGATCGTGAATGATCGATCGGTAGCTAGCTCGATCGCCACATTCAGCTGCTAGTTGGGAAAAAGAAAAGAAAAAAAAGAAATGTGGGACCCATGTGTCATAGAGAGAAGGAAAAAAGGAAAAGAAAATTTAATATGACAGAGGACCCCACTTGTCATGCTCACTGGCTAGGTTAGGCTGAGGAACAAAAGTTTTTCATATTTTTGATTTTCTGAGAGAAAGCAAGAAAATGCTAAAGATGCTTTAAACTTCTAAAAATCATAGAAAATTCATACGAACTCGAAATGAGGTGATTCTTTTTTGTAAATTCATCATTTAATCTGTAGAATTTTATGGTATAACTTTTGTTCATGTCACAGTGATGTAAAATTTTGAAAATGACCAAAATGCCCTTAAACCCAAAAATATAAGTATGATTTTTACAAAAATCATGCTAGCTCCAAAAATAAATATATGTTAATTATTACATGAACATTACCTTGGCAGCTCCTTTTTTCTACGAAAAGCTAGGTGTCTTTGCTTTATTAGGTCAATTTAACAGTAATTTACTTGTTCTGCAGCCCGTGTTGCAAGATGGATCGAGGGTGGATGTACGGTTCTCGTACGAACCAACGGTACCTTGATGGTGTGGTGAATTTTTTGACAACTGCCGAGGAGGATAGGTTGAAGAAGGGTGTTCAATTTATATATTGTCCTTGTTGTGACTGTAGAAATGAGAGATCATTTCTCGGACAGAACTCAGCCCTACAAATCCAAGCGCACTTGATTATGAGGGGCTTCAAACCGGACTACACGTGTTGGACCAAACATGGTGAGGAGTAGAACATGTTACACGATGACGTTCGCATCGTTGAAGAACCCAAAGTCACCGAAGGGAGAGAAGATGACGAGGAAGTAGGTGCAGACGATGATTGTGGCCGCGCGGAGGAAGTAGGTGCAGAGGATGATTGTGGTGGCGCAGAGGACGATGATAGGTTGGATCAGATGCTGCGCGATGCTGACATGAACTTCAATGCTGAGAGAGACTTCAAGAAGTTCATGTACTTGATTGAGGACTCTGAAAAACCTTTGTTCCCGGGTTGCAAGCCGAAATACACAAAGCTCTCATCCGTGCTCGAGCTGCTTAAATTGAAAGCAAGCTATGGGTGGTCAGACAAGAGTTTCACGGCGCTCTTAGGTCTCCTATCGGAGATGCTCCCGGATGGAAACGAGCTGCCCAAAAAACACATACCAAGCAAAGCAGGTTGTCTGTCCATTGGGGATGGAGGTAGAGAGGATACATACATGTCGGAACGACTGTATCCTGTACCGTAATGAATTATCAAACTTGCGTTCATGTCCAGTGTGCAAAGCATCTCGTTACAAGCGTAAGAGTCAGTCAGACGACGACGAGTCTTTCATGGAGCAGAAGAAAGGAATTCCCGCTAAGGTCGTGTGGTATCTGCCTGTAATTCCGCGTCTCAAGCGTCTCCTTGTGAATCCAAAAGAGGCCAAATTGTTGTGCTGGCACTCGGAGGACCGTAAGAAGGATGGAAAGGTAAGACACCCCGCCGATTCCGCGCAGTGGAGAAACATGGACACGATCTTCCAAGGCTTCGGGGCGGAACCGAGGAATATAAGGTTTGAATTGAGCACAGACGGAATGAATCCTTTCGACAACATGAGCAGCCGGCACAGTACTTGGCAAGTTGCTCTTAGCATGTACAACCTACCACCTTGGCTGTGTATGAAGCGGAAGTACATCATGATGTCGCTGCTTATCCAAAGGCCGAAGCGACCTGGGAATGATATTGACGTATACCTAAGACCTTTGGTGGAAGATCTGAAAACATTGTGGAACGAAGGGGCGCAGGTATGGGATGCGTACAAACAGGAGAACTTCACCCTACACGCCATGTTGTTCTGCACGGTCAATGATTTGCCTGCCCTGCGTAAACTTTCGGGTGAGAGTAAAGAACCAGACAAGGCTTGCCCTCAGTGCTTCGATGGTACTGCGAGTAGGTGGCTGCCCCACTCCCGTAAAACGGTGTTCATGTGCCACCGTAGGTTCCTTAACAGAAATCACCCGTACCGCAATATGAAGGAACAATTTGACGGGACGAGGGAGAGAGGTTTATTTCCAAGGCATTACAGTGGGCAAGAGGTGTACAATATGGTTAAGGATATCAATGTTGTCCTTGGAAAGAGTGGTAAAAAAGTGAAGGCCGACGGCATGTGGAAGAAGAAATCAATATTTTGGGAGTTACCGTATTGGCGGCACCTTCAAGTTCGCGACTGCATCGACGTCATGCATGTAGAGAAGAACGTGTGTGATAGCTTGATTGGTCTGTTACTTAATATTCCTGGGAAGACGAAGGACGGCCTCAACGCACGTCTCGACTTGGTTGACATGAAAATCAGGCCCGAGTTGGCACCTGAGTGTCACACCCTGATTTTCTGAAACCTAAAAATTAGGGCCAACAAAAACTTTTCCTCTAATAATGTCAGTCAAAATATACCTAACTGAAACTTTAAATCAAATCATGACACCAAAAAACAAAAACCCTTGCTCCCATCTGTCTTGATCTCCGTTTTGTCGAAACCCTAATTCCCCGAACTACGTCCGACGGGATGGGCAACTCTGTTCAACACCCTATCTCCATACACAACTACTCGCCCCTGCATTCCCGCCACGAACACACCCTCGGCACCCTTGCTCCTTTTCCTAGCCAGTTCAACCTAGACCCACTTCTGCAGCGAAGAACCCACACGGTACCTTTGTGAAATGGAAATGTATATACGTCGCAAACCTCTTCCGAAGGAAGTGATCTTCTACCATCTACTCCGCCATGTCCAATCGTAAGTGTGTGCACGTATATATTGCTTTTGTATATACACATATACGCAAAACCCCAAAACCCCAAAACCCCAAAGCCCTAACGCATTGACCGGCTCTGCCAAAATCCTATGCATATATACGAGCATACTGGCAATACCTTCTCAAACCCTAGCCGCCATGACCTCTTATGTCTATTCTAACTTCATTGCCACCACAAATATGCTTGAATTCCGTGTGTATGTGGGCACATACACTCTAAATCCTAATCCGTTCCTCCCGAGCTACGGACCAAAAGCCTAACCCAATATTCCATTTGATCTCTTGGCCTCCAACAATTCCAAATAAATTATGGGAACTTCCTAACATCCATATCAACTCCAATATAAAATAATGTAGAGTCGTGCAATACAAATATTTAAATCAATTTCAAATTTAAATTTGAGGATGAATGGAATGTTACAGTACGACCCATAGAAATAGAGTTCCTAAAAATCCTAGAAAATTTTACAACACTCCTGGCATCATTTTTAACCAAGTTAGCAAATAATATTTGAACCTCCGGTTCGAATATTCCAAACTAATTCAAATATCAGTTTGAGCTGATTTCTAGATTAGGATGTTTCCTTCAGTTCCAGTCCTCCTAAAAACTTCCAAAAATCATGAGAGCATCCTCTCATGATAGAGAACTCATTTCTGTGCTCATTCCTTCTTGTCCAGTTCAAAAATCTCAAATGAGCTCCAAATCGAATTTCTACCAAATTTGAATTTGACTCTTTATCCACTGTTTGAATCTTCCAAAAATTTCTCCCAATTTTGTGGGTCATCTTCAACATATTATTGATCCATTTTTCCAATAATATGCCACTACCACTATACATTCTTGTCTCCCGAAAATCCTCTAAAGACCAGTCAAAATAGCACTACCATCTCTGTTGCTCACTATTGATCTTCACTGCCTTTCCTGCTGAACCTAGCAACGCCCCCTCATTTACTGAGTTCAGTGCCTACCTTACCCTGTTGTACTGCGGCAAGGGCCAGCATATCCCTGTGCCCCCTTACTTTACTTGACACGTTATGCCACCTTTCACTCCATGGCAGGAATCCTTGCCCAACTCTCCCTATGCATCAATAGCACCAGCCAGCTACCTTTCTTCCTCCTTAACTCCTCGCATCAAGTGAAAAGAGAAGCCGAGTACTTCTTACCACAGCACAAACCGAGCTCTCTCCTTTCCTTAACAGCAGTAGCGACCAGCTCAAGCTCCCCACTGCCGAACAACTCTACTTCTTCTCCAACAGCAAGCCAGCCAAGCTCATCTTCTCCCCAACTCTCCTCCTCCTTGCTTGAGCTCCTTACTCCTTTGCCTAGCGGCTGAGTCCCGAGCTCCTCAAGCTCACCTTTCCTCCTGGTCTCATTCCGTTGAACTCCTCAGCGCGCTGGCCATCAACTCGAGCTCGTTTATTTTCCCAAACCGAGCTCCTGCTGCTCCCTATCTTCTTCTCAGCCGAGCTGCCCTATTTCTTCCCCAAGTTGAGCGTTCCCCAGTTTTTCTCCCATCTGAGCTCCAGTACCGCCACAACCCCCACAGCTCCCTTCACCGAGCTGCCAAGCCCCATTCCTTCTCCCCTTACTCCTCTACAGCCAAATCCCATGGCTGGGTTCTACACCCCCTTCCTCCCCAAAACTCCTCCCCGGCCGAGCTCCTTTTTCCCCCAAAAATCCCTTCTCGGGTTGCCGCTAGCCGAGCTGCTAAAGCTCCCTCGCCACCGGCATGCGCTGCCAGAGCCATGCCGCCACCGTTCGATCTGGATGCCGCCGCCGCCGTGCCTCCGGTCACCACCGCCGGCCATAACCCGCCTCCCTCGGGTTCTCCCGCGGCCCCAGGCCCGGTTTCGGTGGTCGCCTCCGCCTCTTCAGCCGTTGGCTGTCGCCGGCGATGGCAGCCGAGGTGAGCGCCCCGCCTGGATTTGCCGCACCGCCGGATCCACTCGCATTGGGCCCCCCGCACTACCACCAATTGAGCTCCACCTTGTCCCTGTTTCTAAATTAGTCGAGCTCCTACTCCCCGGTTCTACAGGATCTGAGCTTCTCCTGCCGCACCTGCGAGTGTACATAACCGAGCTCAGGCGAGATCCCCAACTCCGGCTGCACCGCCACTCGCCGCCAGTATAGCCCCTAAGCACCAGCGCCCCACACAAATCCTCTCCCTAGCACCGACCTCGCCAGTCCCGACGGACCGCATCTCCCCATCGGTAAGGCTGTTGATGCAGTCGACTTTGCCATCGTTTCTCCCCATCTAAGCCTTTCTCTCCCCGCTAGGATGGTCCAACGGGCGACTATGATTAATGCGCATGCTTAAAACAAAACGAGTTAACCGCTGTCGGGTTAAGCGGTCGTGCCCTCTCCACTTACATTTTTCCCGCACAGGAAACACTTCTCCTTTCAGCCCTGAACCACCTCTTCTTGTCTAAAACATATTTCCCAGAATACGCCAACAACTTGTGGCGTACCCGGTTTTAAGGCCGGATAAGCCCTTGTGTTTACTATACCGGTCCCATGATCAGTAGCCGGCGCACACAAGTTAACCTGTATATCAAGGTCATACACGCCCTTATTAGAATAAGATACATAAACGATCTTTGAGATCGGAAAAATTATACCTTTAGCCCAACGGCTAAAAATCTTGCAGCGGAAAATCGAGCGGTGATGTGGCCCATCAGTATGCCATACTCGACAGGCAACTGACTGGGGTTCGCCCTAGTTATCGCGGATACCGTCGTCGCTTTCGAACGGTCGCCCTTCTGTCTAGCCAAATCAACAAGCCAGGTGAGTACATTGAATGTACTCGCAAGCACTCCGCCAGGGAGTTTATCACGGATATGAGCATGCAAGGGAATTATCAAGAAATTGGCTCTAGCCTAGGTTTCATATTGTGCGGGAAAGTAAGTTTGCATTTGAAATATGTAAATAGATATAAAAGCAGTTTTAGAAAGGTATCTCGACGCAACGAGATAAGGTACCTGCTTGAATCACTCTACCCGTTACAACGGGGAGTTCATCTCTGTGCTTTCCGTCATAACGGCAAAGCATGGTAATCGCCCGGTTCCTCAGAGAGACACAACTCACCTCGTACTTACGGGGATACCAACAAAAACATAGTAATCACCTGATTCCTCAGGGAGACATAGCTCACCTGGCACCTACGGGGATACTAGGGTCTGCCCGAGTCTACGGGGAAACCCCTTCTTCACTTTTCCCGACACAACGGGAAATTGGCATGACGCCCTGCGAACACGGCGGATCGCGTCCTTAAACCCATAACCCATAATACATTTTTGACTTTGAAAGTCAGTCTACTTTAGTGTGGTCTAACCAAGTTCGTCCATGACCGTGGACACGGCTATTCGAATAGTTTTAACCCTCTGCAGAGGTGGTACGGCTTTACCCACACGATGTAGGTCGCCCTGGGAGTACTTTACAAGTATACTGACAAAGCTAGTACCACGAGACTCTTCGCCGGTGTGAACCCAGCCATGAACCCGCTAGAAGGACATGTCCCAAACCTAGCTTGAGTCAGTATCATCGCTTGCAAGGAGGTTGGTGTTCCAACTTTGTGGCGAACAATGCCTCGCTTACCCGCAGAATCTATTCTCTACAGGAGCTACACCTCCATCTGCACGCTACACACTGCCTACGGGTTCATGCTAGTTCAGGCCGGGTACTATGTCAAGTCCTTCCCATAAAGGACATGTGGACGTACGGTAAGACTTGGCCAAACGGCACTTAAGATCGGTCCTTAGGTGATCTGAGAGGGACTCCACACCACTCCCGTAAACGGGCAGCGAGAACCACGCCGGGCCTTACCTCGCTCTTTATACAAACTCCCTGCTCTCACCCTTCATTACTGACCCGGATCAAAATCTTCTCCATTTTTATTTTTGGTTTCACAAAATCATTTACGGTAAAACATACCAACCCATGGCTATGCTACCTTCATACACCTCTGGACACGACGGTCCGTTCTCAAAAGTTCACCACATGAAATATGGGGTGTTATTACCTTTTTATTTTTAAAATCCTAA
The DNA here is from genome assembly GCA_019208055.1 of Stipa capillata. NCBI lineage: Eukaryota > Viridiplantae > Streptophyta > Magnoliopsida > Poales > Poaceae > Stipa > Stipa capillata. The sequence goes on along the minus strand of JAGXJF010000519.1, from coordinate 63,155 downwards.
TTTTACTACGGCAGGGCTAAGCATGTATATAAGTATATACTCTACCCTAAGTTTTTCTGATCATATTTTTGGAATACGTAGTCCTTAGGGCTACAAGGAATTCAGGGCCGAACTAGGGTTTCCTAAGCATCGGCATAGCTACGCTACATAAGATAACGATTGTAAAACATAGCATGCATGTTTCGTAAACAACATAATATCTTGTAAACATGGGTCTCAACATGATCAAGGGTGGAGAGTTTTCCTGGCGTTATCGGCCGAATCTCGGTCTCGAGTCGATATGGCGAACACTTGGAATCCCTTGCGCAAGGTCTCGTAACGTCGGAACTACACGTCAGGAAAAAACAGCGAATCACCAACGGTGCAAGGAAGAACCATTTAAGGACCAAAATATACTCAAGCAACATTTAAAACCATGCATTGATCTTAGAAGGATGCTAGGGTTTTCAAAACTCTTTTGTTATTAGGGTGTAAAAGGTTTCGAAAACAAATATATACTGAAACTAACATGGCATGATGTATTTTATTGCGACAAGGGATTAACCAAGTTTAATCATGCTAAAGGAAGATACATCACATGCTCATAAATGATTAGATTCCAAATTTGAAATTCAAATAATTCCTAAAATTATGAAATCAGTGTCAATAGATAGACCTTGATTTTAGATGAATATAGGAAAAAGAATGGGGTAGGCGGGGTAGCAAAAACAATAGCTGCGGCGAAGTGCAACGGCTGCAGCGGCGGTGAGGAGTGGTACGGCAGTAGCCTGTCGCGGCAGGAGCGGCTTGCCGCGGTAGAGGCTTGTCACGGCAGAGCAACGACTTGTCGCGGTAGAGCAACAACTTGTCACGGCAGAGTACGTTGGCAGTGGCAGCTGCCACGGTCTGTCACGGCAGGGGCGAGGTGGCAGTGGCAACTGCCCTAGGCTGCCGCGGAGAGGACAATGGTGACGCGGTACTGCCACGGGCTGGCGTGGCGAGGAGAAGGGCTGCCGCGGCGGAGAAAATGTTGCCGCGGTAGGGAAAAGGAGTTGCCGTGGTGGAAATTGGCTGCCGCGGCGGGAAGGAGTGGCGGCGTGGCATTGCCGCGGCGGGGAAACGGTGGCGCGGCAACAGTCAGCAGCTGCCGTGGTGAGGCAAGGCAGTAGCAGTGGCTGCCACGAGCTGTCGTGGCAGGAACATGGTGGCCGAGGCAGTTGCCGTGGCAGGAGCAGGGAGCAGCGGCAGTTGCCGTATGCTGCCGCGGCAAGAGCAAGATGGTAGAGGCAGCTGCCATGGGCTGCCGCGGTAGGAGCTGGGCAGCTGCGGCAGGGTTTTGGGCTGCCGTGGCAAGGGTGGCTTGCAGCGGCAACAACCTTGAGCTGCTGTGGCAAGGAGGGGCGGCCGTGGCAGGGCGTTTGATTTGTCGTGGCAGCAGCGCTGGAGGTGATGGCAGCTCGGCCAGGCTGGAATTTGCTAAGGGAAGACTTAGCTCGGCTTGGGGAGAGTAGAGCTGGGAAGAGGGAGCTAGAATGGGGTAGAGCTCGGTTGCATGCAAGGAATGGAGGAGGAAGAGCTGGAGCTCAGCTGCGAACAAGAGAGCTAACATGGAGTGAGGTGCTCGGTTAGCTGTGGAAACAAAGGGGAAGATGGAGCAGCTTGGGCAGCTTGGGAGCTCGAAAATGGAGGGAAGAGAAACATCAGAGCAGTAGCTCTCGGGTAGGAGCTTGTAGGGGGAGGAGAGAGGGGCCAGAGCTTCTTGGGTTACTCGGGTAGAGTAGAGAAGAATAAGGGAGAGGCAGTGGGGCGGCTTGAGCTGGTGAGTGTGGTAGAAGGAAATGGGAGGGAGCTCAAGCAATGGAGGAATGGAGAAGCCTTGGTTTGAAGAGGAATCAAGGAGGGGAGTGATCGGGGTAGTCTTACAGAACTCTAGCTGAACCAAGTGAAGAGGAGCTAGAGGGAAACGGAATGGCGTGGTGGAGTTGGTTGGAGAGCTCAAGCTGGAAGTAGCTTTAGGGGAAGAAGAAGGACGTCTAGCTGAGGAGTTCGGTTTGCCATGGAAGAATGGGGAGGGGAGTTGCAGGTGGGAGCTCAGCTGCTCTTGAATTGAGAGATGTGGCACTAAGGCCATGGCGTGCGGCAGGAGAATTGATTTCCTGGCTGTGGCGCACAGAGCTTGGCGTGTAGAGCTGCTTAGGGGAAATAGCAGGGATAAGAAAGAAAGGATGGGGCAGTTGACTGCTGTAATACTGCTCAACTGCCGTACTACTGCTGCTTGGAGGAGAAAATGGCACGACATGGGAGGAAAAGAGAGCAGTAGGGGAGTGAGGAGTGAGTTGATGGGAGGTGGCATGGCAGTAGGAAAAAGAGGAGTAAGGAAAACAGGGGGCATGTACTACAGGATAGAGAAAAGGTGGCAGGAAAAGGAGGGTGACGTGGCTTGGAGTGTGGTAGTGAGGAACATGGGAGCAAGAAAAGAAAGGTGGCAGCAGGGAAGTGGGGCTGCGGCAGGAAGAAAAGGACCTGGTGCTTGAGTGAAGGAAAACTAGAAGTTGGGAGGTTGCAGCTTAGTTAGAGAAAAAGGAATGGGGAGTATGGGAAGGAGCAGCAAGGAGAGAGGAAGGGTGCCAGCTCAGGTAGAGTAGGGGAGTGAGGAGTGAGTGCTGCTGGATATACCCAGCGAGGAGTTGACCTTGAGATTGAGTGCTGGGTTTGCTTTAGGGGAAGTAGAGAAAAAGCACAGGGGACCTGTAGAGTGCGGCATTGTATTGGCAGGAAAGAAAATGCTGGACTTTAATATAGGTCAGAGGAAAAAGGAGACGGGAGAGAGGAAAGGTGCTGGTCGGTGCAATAAGGAATGGTAAAAGGATCAATGATCATTTAGTAGAAAGATAAAAATGGATAGATATTTTACGTCCTGGCGTGGTAACACGGTAGAAGTGGAAAGGTATCCGTAAGACATGTATAAGCAGAGGGAGAGGAATCATGGTAGTTATAATTTCACCGAGAAAATATATATTAGGGTGCGAAATGTATGTGTCCACATACACTGGAAGATTTTTGCATATATGGGGTTCGCATGTGGATGGAATGGACATGCGAAGTTACGGTGAGTTGGGGTTTGAGTATTGCTACTGATGTATGCATGTATATATGCATGGGATTATCGCAGAGTCGAATGACGAATTAGGGTTTTGATCCGCCATTTGGACAGAAGGGGATAGAGTTTGCGTATATGCATATACAGGAAAGCAGTATATTTGTGCACATACTCGCGATAGGTCATGCCGAAGATGATGGTAGAATTTCAAGTCATTCGGAAAAGATTCAAGATGTGTATATGTTTCAATTTCGCAGAAGTACCGTGTGGGCACTTAGCGGCAGGTGAGAGTTTAGGTTGCACCGACGAGGAGGGAGGGGAAGAGATGCCGAAGGTGTATTCGTGGCGAGATTGCAAGGGCGAGTAGCCACGTTCGGAGACAAGGTGTTTGGCAAGGTTATCATACCTTGACGGACAGAGTTTCAATGGAGCGGGGATTAAAGGAATAGGAACAGAGGTGGAAACATGTGAAAAGTTTTTGGTTGCCTTACTTTAGGGTTTAACAGGAACTTGATTTGGAATAACAGTTTTAATTTGGTATATTTTAATCAGCATTACTAGCAAAAAGTTTTTGTTAGCCCTAATTTTTGGGTTTCGGAAAATTAGGGTGTTACACAACTTCATCCGTTAACTCAAGCTCCGATAAAACAAGGGGCGTTCACGGTATAACCATCTTTCGGATAGCCGATTCGCCCTCATTATCAACTCAACAATTTCCATTCTTTTTCCTGAAGATTCAAGACCTAACCACCCACAACAAATTCCCAATTTCTTAGAATAGTTTGAATTTCGAATCTGTGTCGAGTTTAATATATATATATATATATATATATATATAATATGTAGCTCTAGATAATGTACTTAATTTCTTAAGTTTCGTAGCAAACGAAATCTAAAATTTTGGGTTTAGTAACTTTTCATGGATAACCTGCAAACAAACCTCTAAGAATTTTGAACCCGTTTATTAGCTTAAGGTCTTGTTGCGAAATACCTATTTCCATAGTTACCCCCAACTGACGTAGGACGCAACCTCTTTAAGTGTATCAGACCCTCCTCCAACCCACTAGTCACAAGGGCATTGAACTCTCGATATCTTATTAAAAACAAGAATAGACCACTTCAACCCGAAGGTGCTCAGAGTCTTGTGAAATAAACATCAATAAAGTGATCCTCCAAAACCTACACCTCCCAGTGTTTGATCGAGATTCTTGTTAAAACATCTTAAACAACAACACCCTCTCTGAACCAATTAGGATAGGAAAACCGATACCATCCTAGGGGCTAATAGGTTGTCCAGCAAACCAGCTAGGGTTTCCGGTTCCACGAAAAACCTATATTGCAGGTGGAGTCATTTTCGTCTCACCTTTCTGCAAACCCTAGAAATCAACTAGGACCAGCGCATAGATCTCAAAATTCTTGAATGTATGATGGTTCTTATTTGGTTCTTCCTCGCACCGCTATTTATTCGTTGTTTTCCGACGTGTAGTTTCGACTATCCGACGAATCGTGCGAAGGAATCTGGGGAGCCGCCGAATCAAAATTCGAAACCGAGCCCCAGACAATATTTTCAGGCAAGCATTCCCACCTTGATCATGTTGAATCCCATATGTGTGAAATTTAATTATTTTGTTTGCGAAACTTGCATGCTATGTGGATATCAACGGTATTTTATGTGGACCTAGTTATACCCGATAGCTGCATATGACTTAGGCCCGAATATCCGATCCTTGTAACCCTAGAAGTATTAATCGGTTGTTCCACAACCGACAAAAGTATTAGGGCTATAGGCCTTAGCCATGCTTAGACCCGCTTTAGTTCAAAACTAAACATTTGATCGGTGTTTACAAAAACCCTGGGGCATGGGATATAAAACCCTCGGATAGCATGTGTTATCCGAGGTGGCATTTGAAAGAAAGGATTGTCAAAACCCCAAGTAAAACTGGAGATGTTTTTGATTCGGGTGAGAATGGTAAGGGCAGCCTGGGGCTGTAGAGTATCTGATGATGGCATGGTCGTACGGGACGAACATGGGTTGAGAAATGGAGTCTTGCTCGAATCAGTTAAGGACCGAGACTAAGTGCCGCTAAACCAGTTCCCTCACCGTACGTCCACATGTCCTATATGGGAAAGGACTTGGCTTAGTACCCCGGCAAGTATTAGGGTATGGACCCGTGGGAAGTAGGAAGCATGTGCTAGGTGTTTAAAGTCCTAGAGATCCACCACCGCTGGGCGGTTGGGGTGGATGCAACACAAAGGTAGGGAGTCCCATTTTTGGTCCAGGACGCAAAAGTTGGGTTACCACCTAGCGGGTCCAGCTCTGGTATGGAAGCGGGCGAAGGTCTCGTTGTAATAACCCTGCCGGCACTCCTTGTGAAGAGTGCTCATTTGGCCATGGCAACAAGGGGGGCTTACATCTTGTGGGTAAAGCCGTACAACCTTTGCAGAGTGTTAAAAACTATTCGAATAGCCGCGTCCTCGGTCATGGACATGAACTGGCAAGGCCACACATTGGTTAGACTGAGTCTTGTTTGTGAAAGCTTGGGAAAGGGATTAAGGACGTGGGCATGATGTGTCCACAGGGTGCAATTTACGCTACACGGCTGGTGGCAAGGAATTGCAGGAGAAAGAAATCCAGCCGTACTGGCCAAATGGTGTAAGACCATACGAGCTGGTGATGAAGTACCTAGTTACCGAATAGATGGAGCTGTCGGCCGATGGATGGAGCTATCCAAGGATAGATGGAGCCATTGAACGACAGATGGAGCTATCGGTAATAGGAAGAGAGATGGGTAGCGGTGTCTATTCCATGAGATGAGATAAGATGTTATTTTACAGTGCCGTGAATTTCAAAATTGCTTTTGCAATCTACTATTCCTGTATTTACATTGAAAACTTACTTTTCTGCACAACAAGGCAACCTAGGATAGAGCTATTTCTTGAATTATACCTTACATGAGATAATGCCGTATAATTCTCCTGTGGGAATAGCTTGCGAGTACATTCAATGTATTCACCTGGCTTGTTGAAATTAGTTGGCACGAAGAGATATCAACTCCGAAGATACGTTTACGAACGTGAAAGTTAGGGCGTAACCCCAGTCAGTTGCCTGTCGGGTATGGCATATTGATGGGCTTCATCATCGCTTGATCTCCGCTGCAAGTTTATAGCCGTTGGGCTACAGGTATCAGACAATTGACCTTGACGGTCTATTTACATAGTGTATACTGATATACGTATGTATGACAATGATATACAGGTTAACTTGTGTGTACCGGCTACTGATCCAGGGACCGGTACGGTAATCACAAGGGAGTATCCGGCCTTAAAACCGGGTACGCCACACTGAGCCCTCCCAAAAAGGCAGAACGAGGCTTCCTCCGGACTGCTATAACCTGAAAAAGTCCGAGCGGACTGATCTATGCCGATGCTTGAAAGGGGTGAAAGTTCTATCCGGTTACTCCGCCAACATCTCAAAACTTGTTTCGATGGAAGATCTGAAATTAGTTGGCATGAAGTTTCATGATTGCCATGTGTTGATGACACAGATGATTCCTGTTGCAATCCGAAATATCCAACCGAGCTATCTCCGAGATACAATCATTAGGCTGTGTTACTTCTTCAACACAATCTCTCAGAAGGTCATCGATCCTGAAGCACTAGATGCTTTGCAGGCCGATGTGGTGAAGACACTGTGTCATTTTGAGATGTATTTTCCTCCGTCGTTTTTTGATATCATGGTCCATGTTATCGTCCACCTCATGTGAGAGATAAAGATCTGTGGACCAATATTTCTACGTCAGATGTACCCGTTTGAGCGGTACATGGGAATTCTCAAGCAGTACATACGAAACAGATCTCGTCCCGAGGGCAGCATCGTCGAAGGTTACACAACCGAAGAGGTGGTCGAGTTCTGCATCGATTACATGGACCAGCTCAAACCAATAGGTGTGCCTGTGTCTCGCCATGAGGGGAGACTGGATGGCAAAGGGACCATAGGGAGGAAATCAATCATTACTGACTACGCGGCGTTATCTCAAGCCCATTTCACAGTCTTGCAACACATGACTGAGGTGGCCCCGCATATCAACATGCATAAGGAAGAGTTACGCAGAGAGAACCCAGGCCGTACGGAGGCTTGGCTCACCAGACAACACAACCGCAGCTTCAACAACTGGTTGAAGGTCCAAATTACTAACAGTTCAACTGAGGAGAATATTGGCTGGTTGGCAAGATGGCCAAGTCACACAATCCTGAAATTCGAAGCATATGACATAAATGGGTATACCTTTTATACCAGAGCACAGGATGGGAAGAGCACGGTACAGAACAACGATGTCCGCATAGATGCCTTCCAGGACAAATGTGGGGTGTGTGCGTACTACGGGTACATTGAGGAGATCTGGGAACTGGACTATGTACGTTTCAAGATCCCCCTCTTTCGGTGCCGCTGGGTCGCACTCTCAAGTGTTAAGGTCGACAAGTACGGCATGACTACAGTGGACCTCGAGTGTGCTGCATACAAAGACGAACCATTTGTACTCGCTAAGCAAGCTGTTCAGGTATTTTATGTCCAAGACCAGGCAAATCAGAAGCTTCACGTAGTCCTTCAGGGGAAAAGAAGGATTGTCGGAGTTGAGAATGTCGTGGATGAAGAAGAGTACAATCAATTTGATGAGTTCCCTCTCGGAGACGGCACCACGCTGAACGAAGAACAACTACCGATCGGGGCCACTTGCTATCTGCGTGTCGATCATCAAGAAGGACTGGTTGTTCAAGGGGATTAGATGAAAATATGAATTTACAAAAAAAGTTCAACTCATTTGGAGTTCTTATGAATTTTCTATGATTTTTACAAGTTTAAGTCAGTTTTTGCATTTTGTGTATTTATCTCAACAAATCAAATATGTAATACTTTTTGTACTGATCCTCCCCGAGGTTGACAGAATGACAAGTGGGGCCCAAGGTTGGCTCTGCAGACGGCTCGTAGCACAGAGCCGTCTGCAATCATTAGTACAGACAGTCGTCTACCGCGAGCCATCTGTACTATAATTAGATCAGGCGTCCCGCCTGCAATATTAGGGTAGACGGTTTAGTATTGCGAACCGTCTGTAGTAAGAATAGTACAGACGACTGACTACTACCAGCCGTCTGTACTATTATGCGTCCCGCCTGTAGTAATAGTGCAGACGGTTCAGTACTACGAGCCGTCCGCACTATTATTATCACAGACAGTTCTCTCTTGCGAACCGTCTGTACTAGCGTTTAATAAGTACCAATTGTATTTCACAAACTCTCATCTCTTCCCAAACCCACACCGCCACTCCCGCTCTCTCGCCCTAGGTTTTGACATCTTCCCGCCCTGCTCCTCCGCCGCACCCGCTGCCGGTTCCCGACGCCCTGCTCCCTGACGATCTCCTCCCCGACGATCTCCTCCTCGACGGTCTCGTACCCGTCGGCGCTCCTCCCCGACGATGTCCTCCCCGCGCTAGCTACTCCCGACGACCTCCCGAGCCGCCCCCTTCGCCGCCGCACATCACCGCTGCCGGACCACTTCCCCGACTGACGGACTCCCCGACCTCGCATTCCCAGGTAAGCCCCCTCCCTATTCTAGTCCGCCTCCTCCCGGCGCCTCCACCTCCAGATCCTGCGCCTTCCGTGCGCCCTCACTAGTCGACGGCCCCTCAGCACCAATAGTTCTTGGATTGCTGCTAGGTACTCAAGAGGAGGAGCCGAGAACATCAAAGGATCCTGTTGGTTTGCTTGCCTTGTTAAGTAGATCCAAAAAAGATGGCAAACAATCATTCATTCTCATGGAAAAGATGGCAATGGTGGCACACTCCTTAAGTGCTATATTTGAGTTTTAGAGATGTGCTTGTGTGATCTTTCCCTAGAATGGCAGCGCTAACCAGTTCAGTACGTGAGTTCGATCTATTGTTTGATTCAGTCATTGATCACATTATATGCCGCTCTTGATGTAGCCTATTCCTATTGGGACTTAACAAGTTTTAGATCAATTTATATGTGTCAATTTCTATATCGGATCACATCCTTGACATCTATATTCTGAGCCAGCACCATGCAATTGTACCAATTAAAAGTGAATGGATGAAAAGAGAGCTGATGGAAGAAATATATGCCGGCCTAGAACAAAGGATCGATGCAAGGGTCGAAGAACGGGTACGGCAGTTAAGGTAGCAGGATGAAGCTGCCGCGGCCGAACGCAGCCCCGCAGGCTCATCCCCACATACTCGGTGCTAGAGTAGCTGTGCATCTGTGGAAAATGAGAATGATGAGGACGTACATGAACCGGCTCCTCATGGCAACTTTGCAGATGATATCCGTGACGCCGACTTACCTTTCAAGGACATTACAGGTGACGTCGGTAGCAGCAAATTTCCTGTGGATGACATATCGGTGGCAGTCAGGTGCAAGCTCCTCGTGGCCAGCAGTTTTGGCTCGGATCACATACTTGAGGTTGCCACGGGGTTAGCATTTCCACCAGATGAATCGGCCACTGTGCACGGAGTTCCGCTAGCGGCGGGTAACGCGAAGGTGACAATGGACATGGTGCACGCGAATATGTCATCCTACCCACTTCCTATACCCCTGGAGGACGACGTCACGACACTGGGGCAGGCCGTTAATGCGTTCATCCAGTGGCCAAAGAAGTATATTTCCCTGGTTGCCCCTCCACCTCCTGCACGGCTGCTGTCTCCGGTACGTGACGGTAAAGATTTCTCATTCCGTGGTCCTCCGCCAAAGGTTAAATCTGCTTCGGCACAATCTCAGCGGTCCAGCAAATCTTGCCAACAGCCCGCCAAGTCGACTCCACAAACTCAGCGTATGGCCACCAGAAATACAATTCGGCCAAGGGCAAAGAGGTACAAGAAGAACCTGAGATAAGAGTCTACACGGAAAGGTAGCCGCTAGTGACGCGGACGGAGTTAGAACGACTCGGTTGGGCAGCTCAGATTGTGCACGAGTTTTATATGAAGAGGTCCAACGAGGAGAGAGAGCTTCCTCAAAATATCGGCGCCAGGTTCGAGCGGCGACATTTCCTCCATCCACCTAGAACCTTCACCATTGAGTTCAAGGATTTATCCGACCTATACCGTCACGGCACCCTCGATATCAGCCTGTTAAGGTGCTGGACACTGTAAGTGTTCTGAATCACGGTTTATGCTAAGTGAACTACCTAACTCATTGATACGCTCTTTCAATAACATTACTCTTATGTGTAGACATATGATTCAAGAGGCTAGGAGGGAAAATCCACATATCGGATTCCTCGATCCACAAGTGGTCATATCCACAATGGTCCAATGCAAGCCGAAGGAGGTCGAGGATTACATCGCGGAGGCCATGCTCATTCTCTGTACTAAGCGCCTCATTCTTCTGCCGTACACCTATGACTTCCACTGGATGCTCGTTTGTATCGAGCCACAACGTCAACATGTCGTGTACTTCGACTCCAGGGACTACCCACCCGAGAAGTACGCAAGTTTGACGAGGGTGCTCAACGGGGCGTTAAAGATGTACGTTTCTAAGGGGGGGCCTGTAAAAACAGAAAAAACCGAACCGACCCACCGATTTCATTTCCCGGTAATAATCCCTCCCTCGCCCATGAATAATGACCTCGCACATTCTATTATGTATTCCATAAAACTAAAATTACCCTGCACGTAATCATGATTTCTGCAGTGCCAGAAGCAGCCGCCGGGCACCAACCTCTGTGGATACTATGTCGCGACATATATGTTGCAGATCGTTAGCTCTAGTGCGGTAAATCTGGAGGTTAGTGTGATTACACCATATTCAGCTACATTTTTCATCGTTCTGACGTTCTGCCTAACCTATTTTAGTTTTCTTCTGCAGACATTTAAGTTTCCATCAGATGAGCTCGAGAGTGACGAGATCCGGTATGTTCAAAAACGGTTAATAGGTTTTCTACTATCCAGCTGTTGAAGGACGCCGGAGAATTCCATACCCCTCAAAATTTGCACCTGACAAACGGTTAATAGGTTACTGCTTGTGAACTTTGTGTTCGAGAATGATGTTTAATTAATGTGATTATGGATGAGTTACTGCTTCTGAATGACTTTGTGGTTGAGAATGACGTTTAATATTTGCTTCTGAATGAAAAAGTTTGATATCAATGACCATACGCACTACCTCACTGCTGCCGCGGCACGGCAGCAGCTGCATCACCGTCGCCCTGCCGCACTGCTGCCGCGGTAGCAGAAACATCGGTTTCCGCTGACGCGGCAGCAGGTTGCAGCACCGTCGCCCTGCCGCACTGCTGCCGCGGCAGCAGAAACGGTGATTTCCGCTGACGCGGCAGCAGGCTGCAGCACCGTCGCCCTGCCGCACTGCTGCCGCGGCAGCAGAAACAGCGGTTTGCACTGACGTGGCAGCAGCTGCATATCTCTGCTGCCGCGGCAGCTGTGCGGCAGGGCGACTCGCAACAGTACAGACGGTTCCAGGTACAGAACCGTCTGTACAAAGAATTTGTACAGACGGTTCCAGATACGGAACCGTCTGCACAAAGATTTTGTACAGATGGTTCTACTCATAGAGCTGTCTGCACAAATGCTTTGAACAGCACCTCAAGAGCATTTGTGCAGACGGCTCTGTATCCAGAACCGTCTGCACAAACATTCTCGATGTACTGTTCAAATAATTTGTGCAGACGGCTCCCAACTAGAACCGTCTGTGATATTCGATTAGTGCAGGCGGTTCTGTTTTGAAACCGTCTGTAATAGTCGATTTGTGCAGACGATTCTACTTGGGAACTGTCTGTACTCGTGTATTTGTACAGACGGTTCTTCAACCGTATGTACAAATCTGATTTGTACAGACTCTTTCGTACAGACGGTTCGAAAAACCGTCCCGCACGGGTGTTCCGAACCGTATGTACAAATGATTTCTCTAGTAGTGTATTCACAATCATTTGCATAGCCCAGTTGGTTAGAGGTGTAGAGCGTATGCGCATGAGGTCTACGGTTTGAATCTCACCTCCTCCTTATTTTTTAACTTAAAGCGGTAAATGCGTGGTGGTAAAAGTGCGGGTAGATTACAGTAAAAACCATCATGAATTTTACGGCTAACATGTTAGGCTTGTCAACAATAAAATGACACATGAGTTTTACTGTTTGGGGCTACACTTTTACTATCTTACTACCCACGTACATCTGGGAAACAAAACTTGCCGTCCAAAATCAAAATTTTATTGTTTGAAACTACAATTTTTACCATTAGAAAACAACAATAAAATGCCACACAATTTTACAATTTAGAACTACAAGTTTTACTGTCAAATTCGAGCAGGGGTTGGTCTACACGATCTAATCGCTCGGCTAGCTCGGGTTGGCACATTTCGGCCGAAGCGCAAAGTGCACTCTCATGTATATTAACACCGTCGTGTGTGTATGTGTGTGTGTATATATATACACTATACGAAAGTTGAATTGGGGCTCCATGATTTCATAATCATGAAGTCAAGCCAAATTTGGGTATAATTTTTGGAAGTTTTTGTTTATAGGTATAGACCTGATTATAACAATTCAAATGAAAATATACCTTTGAAAAGATACAAATATTCTAGGGTATATTAGGTCACATACCTAGAATTTAGGGTATGTCAGATCACATATCCTGAATTCTAGATATGTGATCAAATATATCTTAAAATATATTTAAAAGGTATGTGTTTCATTTGAATATATATCTTTAGGTATATATTTTGAAATTGAAATTTTTGAAAAAATATATTTAAATTTGCTTTGAATTTGAGCATTTGAAATCATGAAACCCATACATATAGCCCTAGGTATATATATGTATGTATGTATGTATGTATGTATACTACAGTTATATGGGATCAACATGTGTCTCCACAAATTTCCTCAAAAAAAAACATGTGTCTCCACAAGGTGTACACGTAACACCCAACTGAACCGGTGCTAATTAGAGCGTACCTACAATCCACTGTAGCATGCATAATAAATACTGAAGTAGACAACTATTAATTAATAGTCCCAAACATATACATCCATCTCTCGCTCTCGCGTGTATATAAACACATGCATGCGCTGCCTTTTTCACCACTCGAGCCATGCATATCTTCAGTTACACCCGTAGCTAGCTACACACTGCACACAGCTGCTTTAATATTCGCGCTCTTGCTGTAGCCGCGCGCGCGCCAGCCATGTCCAAGGCCATCACCAGGTCCCTCGTCTCGCTCAACAAGATCCTCGTTAGAAGGCTCAGATCCCTCATCGCCCATGCGCCGGCGCCTCCGTCGGCCGCCAAGAGGCCACACAGGCGCGTGACGACTGACGGCGGCGGCGGCACCGTTGTGTGCAAGGTGGAGGGCGGCCTATTGATGTCGTCCTCCACCTTCCCGTACTTCATGCTCGTGACCCTGGAGGCCGGAGGGCTCCTCCGGGGCCTCCTCCTGCTGCTGCTCTACCCTGTCCTGCTCCTGCTCAACCATGAGCAGGCCACGAAGGTCATGATCATGGTGAGCTTCCTCGGGATCAGGAAGGACGGGTTCCGGCTGGGTAGGGCAGTGATGCCCAAGTTGTTCCTGGAGGACGTGTGCGCCGAGGTGTTCCAGACGGCGGCGGCGCCTGGCAGGCGCCGGCGGTGCATCTGCGTGAGCGCCATGCCGAGGGCGATGGTGGAGCCGTTCCTGAAGGAGTACCTCGGCGTCGACGCCGTCGTGGCGCCGGAGCTGAGGGAGTTCCGGGGGTACTACCTGGGTCTCGTGGAGGACGAAGGCGAGGTGCTGAAGAAGCTGGATGTGGAGGAGGTGATCGGGGTGAAGGCCGGCGGCGGTGGCGACGTCGTCGGCATCGGTGGACTCGGGCGCTCGTTTCATCACCTCTTCCAAAAGTACTGCAAGGTTAGTTATTAACTCGATCTACTTATTAATTACTACTACAGTTATTAGCTGCGCATATATTAGTTCATGCATGCACGTCATGTTTAGTTTGATTTGCATGCATGATTGGATATGCGCATGCATGTAGTACTAATCAAGTAGGACTAGCAGTATTATTTTGGTATTACTATTAGCTAAGTTTCTGTCAACTTCAGTTCGATCAAGTCTATAGCCTATATAGATATACTCTACTGTCCATGCATGTCACGCAGCAATATATTACAGATTGAGATTGGGATGTCTGTACGTATCCCTACTCATGATCTTGGGAGAATTAGATATATGCCACTGCCGAAAGATCGAAATCGAGATGTGCCATTACTATTTAAGGCCTCCTAAAAGTGTCATTAAAATTTACCAATACTTAGAGATATGCCATTACGAGAGTTTTGGGTCATTTTCAGGGAAATACAGCCCCGTATCTCACACCGTATCTACGGAGCGGACCAAAATGCCCTTCTACCTCGCCTTCTTCTTCACGACTAATTTTCCCTTCTTCTTCGTGACCAAAATGGGGATTAATTTTCCCTTTTTTCTCCTCGACTTCTTCCTCGCGACGCGCATCCATGGCTCGAGCAGCCGCTTCTACCTCCTCCTCTGGACGCCGCTGGCACCGGCGAGCTCCCGCCGACCCGTCGCGGCTACCACGTTGACCCCCATCAAGAGCTGCCGCCGCGGCCAGCCCGTCGACCTCCATCGTTGCCGTCGTCAGGCTGCAGCCGCCGCGGCCGGCCATGTCGAGACCGTTGCCACCTCCTCTTCTCTAGCCCATCTTCTTCCAAATCGCCGACCACATCGAGATCCGCCGCCAACTCTTCTTCTTCGGCCCCTCTTCTTCTTCCTCATCGCTGGCCAAATCTTCTTCTCGGGCCATCCTCATCAACTCCGGCTACCCTGCGAAGACCACCGCCCCGACCACCGCGATCTGGTCGGTGATCTTGCTGCTCTGGCCGCTGCCGGGTGGGCCCATGTAGGTCGGCCTGCCGAGGTGGGCGAAGAGCGGGGCGAGCCAGGCCACCACGGCCTCGTCACCACCAGCGAGGATGGCGAGCGTGCCATCGCGGGCACCGAGGTCGCCGCCGGAGACGGGGGAGTCGACAGTGTGGCAGCTGGCGGCGCGCGCGGCCGCGGCGACCTCGCGCGCGAGGGAAGGGGATGAGCTCGTGCAGTCCACCAGGACGCCGCGGGGGCGGAGGCCCGCCAGGGCGCCGGAGGCGGCATCTAGGACGACCGCGTGGACGTCGCCGGGGTTGCCGACCATGGTGAACACCACGTCGGATGCCGCGGCCATGGAAGCGGGCGAGTCCGCGACGCTCACGCCGGCGGCGACCAGGGTCTCCACCTTGGTAGGCGTGCGAGTCTCTCTCTTCTCTTCTCTTCTAGCTCTGCCCCTTCCCCTGGTTTTTTGCGGGGGCAATTTGATCCGTTCCGTAGATACGGTATGAGATACGGCGCTGTATTTCCCCGAAAATGGCCCAAAACTCTCGTAATGGCATATCTCTAAGTATTGGTAAATTTTAGTGGCACTTCTAGGAGACCTCAAATAGTAATGGCACATCTCGATTTCGACATTTCGGCAGTGGCATATATCTAATTCTTCCTTATCTTGTTACACGTCCATGTCGGCCATGAATCCATGCGAGCTATATATATCATGTAAAGTATATGTAACGGCACATGTATATGCAGTTATGCACTACAACATTATGATCAGATATGTCTTTTCAGCTAAGGTAATCTATATGTAGCATATAACTTGTACTTTCTTGCCGGCCCCATGTTGCACGTATGCATGGTACGTTGTAATTTACAATTAATGTACATATATTATTATACCCTGAAAAATCAACTAATAATCACATCTTCAAGAGTTGAATAGCATTGCTCTTCATCGGGAGAAATTCTATGCGTAAAGCTAGTGTTGCATCATGCATGCATGTCGTCTAAGCTGCATGCCCAATATATACTTTAAGAATCATGTGAATTACTGAAGCAAAAGAAGCTCAAACAATTGCATTTGTATGTTTCGTTAACTATTAGTAGTGCCCGGTGGATCTAATGTTGCTAATGTCCCAATAGTCCTTGATAGCTAGAGATACTAGTCCTACTACTTCCTATGTCCATACTATTCTTTTCGATGAACTATCCTTATCTGTTACCGAGAAATTACCAGATTATTAGATCAGTCGTAGTCTCACTAGCTCGGTCTCACGATGCAAGCCTTAGGATTGATCCAACTATCAAAACGGAAAAAGTTAGACTCTTACAAAACTAAAAGTTGTGTGCTTTCAAGCTGATTTCTTTTATTTAAAAAGGCATTGTTTAAGCTTACAGTTTTGCACACAATTTCTCTGTGCATCATTTTTAGTTTAATGATGTTCAACTGGATCGACTTCTAATTACAGTTTTGTGCATGCATGCATGCAGGAGGTGCACGTGCCAGCGGAGTCCGCGCGTCGGCGGCGGCGCCCCCTCCATCCCCGGCGCTACCCGAAGCCCCTCATCTTCCACGACGGCCGCACCGCCTTCCAGCCGACGCCGTCCGCGACGCTCGCCATGTTCATGTGGCTGCCGCTGGGCGCGCCCCTCGCCGTCGTCCGCATCACCGTCTTCCTCCTCCTCCCCTTCTCCCTCTCCATCCCCCTCCTCGCCGCCCTCGGCATGC
The DNA here is from genome assembly GCA_019208055.1 of Stipa capillata. Classification (NCBI taxonomy): domain Eukaryota; kingdom Viridiplantae; phylum Streptophyta; class Magnoliopsida; order Poales; family Poaceae; genus Stipa; species Stipa capillata. The sequence goes on along the minus strand of JAGXJF010000519.1, from coordinate 46,466 downwards.
ACTACCGCAATATCGCCTCGCCGCCTTCGGCGGCCGTCAACCTCTTCGCGTGCAACCACCGCTCCCTGATCGACCCGCTCTGCGTCTCCACCGCCGCCGGCCGTGCCGACCTCGCCGCGGCCACCTACAGCATCAGCCGCCTCTCGGAGCTGCTATCGCCGATCCCCACGTTCCGCCTCACCCGTGACCGCGCCGCCGACCGCTCGGCCATGCAGGCGCAGCTGTCCCGCCCCGGCGTCCGTGGCGGCGGCGGCCTGGTGGTGTGCCCCGAGGGCACGACCTGCCGGGAGCCTTTCCTGCTCCGGTTCAGCCCGCTGTTCGCGGAGCTCGGCAGCGGCGCCGTGGTGCCCGTGGCGCTGCACTTGGCGGTGGGCATGTTCCACGGCACGACGGCGGGGGGCAGGAAGCTCCTGGACCCGCTGTACCTACTCATGAACCCCGTGCCGTCCTACGTCGTGCAGTTCCTGGACCCCGTCGAGTGCGGCGGCGGCGAGGCGGCGCGCGGGGTGGCGAACGAGGTGCAGCGGCGGATCGCGGAGGCGCTGGAGTACGCGTGCACGGGGCTGACGAGGAGGGACAAGTACCTCATGCTCGCCGGCAACGAAGGGGTCGTCGCCGCCGACGACGACGCCAAGAAGAAGAGCAATGGCAATGCATGAGAAGTAGTAGACGACGACTAGTACAAATTGTGACTGCTTTCTCGTGTGATTTAATTTTGTGTTATTCGGTGCGTGAAATCCACAAGCTTTGCAACTTAAACTGTTCATAAATATATACTCCTCCGTTTTAAAATGTAAGATCCTATTTTATTTAGTTAAGACAAGATTTTGACCAACAATTACTTCATTAATATATAGTTTATATAATATAAAATTGATGTAAATAGATTCGTATTTAAAAGTACTTACTTATGATTATTACTTTGTATCACACAAATCATATATTAATAAAGTAATTGTTGGTTAAAATCTTGTTTTAACAAAATAAAATATACCTTACACTTTAGGATGGAGAGAGTAGAAATATGTACATTCAGCAAAAGAATCATATGTTAGTTAATTATTCAAATTGAGCTGCAGGTGCTGTTCAATCAGGCTCCTTTGCTCGGTGCATTTCTGCTCTCTAATTGGGGACCTCTTATTGTTCGATCAGAGTCTCGATCTAGATTGTCCGTGTAAATTTCACTGGATCTGAATGAAGAGTACTGAAATTTGGCAGGTCAATTAGAGACACGTCAGTGTCGTTGTGGTGCTTGCTGCTTCACTTGGGAACTTTGTTGAATAATAATCGAGACAGAGTATAGACAATGAGTGAAAGTGATTCTTGTATTAATCTCAGATGTTTGATTACATATATATACACATGAACAGACGGCAGTTGCCCAAACGTCATTTAGCAACTGCCATCTGCGGTTATTTGAATTTGATCAACAGTCGCGTCGCTTCCAGCAGGCATCCGTTCGCAACACTCCCCCTTGATCAATTTCACCATTGTATATATATGAAGACTATATGGAGAAACTTCTCTAAAAACCCTGTGGGAAAAATATGAGAAGTGATATTTGATATTTGATATGCTGTGAAAAACTCCTTTAAACCCAGTGGGAAAATAAGGAGAAAATGATACAACATATAATTGTAATTGTCTCTTTGTTAACTCACATGAGAAAACCTGTTAAGGGAAAAACCCATAAGTGAGTTAGAGAACAATAGGTATGTCTTGTATATCTTCTCAAAAACCCCGGTAGGAAAAATAGAAGATATGACATATATTTTGTGTTGATATTGCCTCACTAAAAACCTTTCATGAGAAAGCTTTGAGAGAAAACTCATAAAGGGAAAAGAGTGCAATATGATGTACGAACAGGTTAATTATCAGAGAGTAGCTCCCCCTGATTCTTGCAAATCTTGAAGTCGTCGCATACCAATTTCATGAACGAACTTTTGGAACGTTGAATTTGGTAAAGACTTAGTGAACAAATCTGCGAGATTGTCACATGATTTGGTTTGCAAGATATTTATCTCCCCACTTTGTTGTAACTCATGAGGATAAAACAACTTAGGGGCAATATGTTTGGTGATATTGCTCTTTATGTAACCTGTTTGCATCTGTGCAACACAAGCAGTATTATCTTCATAGATAATAGTCGGTGATTCAATAGAACCAAGACCACATGATTGTTGGATGTGGTTTATCATTCTGCGAAGCCACACGCATTCACGTGATGCTTCATATAGGGTAATAATTTCAGAATGATTCGTGGACGTAGCCACTAAAGTCTGTTTGGAAGATTTCCATGAAATGGCTGTTCCACCATGTAGGAACACAAAGCCAGTCTGAGATCTAGCATTATGGGGATCAGACAAGTATCCAGCATCGGTGTATCCGATTAGATTTGAATCTTTGCGAGATTGATAATATAGACCCAAATTTTTAGTACCTTGGAGGTAGCGTAAGACTTGCTTGACTCCCGTCCAATGACGTTTAGTTGGAGCAGCGCTGTGTCTCGCTAATAAGTTTACTGCAAATGCGATATCAGGCCTGGTGCAATTTGCAAGATACATAAGAGCTCCAACAGCACTAAGATATGGGAATTCAGATCCCAATATATCTTCTCCATCTTCCCTTGGTCTAAAAGGATCTTTCTCTACGTCTAGAGATCGAACAACCATGGGAGTCTTTGATGGATAAGATTTGTCCATATTAAATTTCTCCAAGATCTTTTGGATATAAGCAGCTTGGTGTACCAAAATTCCAGAGTGAAGGTGCTCAATTTGTAGCCCTAAGCAAAATTTAGTTTTGCCTAAATCCTTCATCTCAAATTCCGTCTTTAGATGATCACGTGCTTCATCAATATCTTGTGCGTAGCCAATGATGTTTAGATCATCAACATACACGGATATGATGCAAAATCCATTCAAGGATTTCTTTATGAACACGCATGGGCAATCATCGTTATTCGTGTATCCCTTTTGAATAAGGAATTCGCTAAGTCGATTGTACCACATTCGACCCGATTGTTTCAAGCCGTATAATGACTTGTTAAGTTTTACACAATACATGTTGCGTTTAGCGCTTTGATTCGGAAGTGGGATTCCATCGGGAACCTTCATGTATATGTCTGAATCAAGTGACCCATAAAGGTATGCAGTCACTACATCCATCAACTGCATAGATAGATGATTTTGCATTGCCATTGATATTAGGTATCGGAATGTTATTCCACTCATTACTGGAGAGTATGTTTCGTTGAAATCAACGCCGGGTCTCTGCGTGAACCCTTATGCTACGAGCCTCGCTTTGTATCTCACCACTTCATTGTTTTCGTTCCGTTTCCGGACGAATACCCATTTGAATCCCACCGGGAAAACATTGGGAGGAGTAGGTATTGCTTTTGTAAATACCTCTCTTTTATTGAGCGAAGCTATCTCTGCTTGGATTGCTTCCTTCCATTGATTCCAGTCCGAGCGTTTTTGACACTCTGCCATGGTCTTGGGATCTGGATCAAATTGAAGGTTGTTTGCAATCTTTGTGGAGAAGTAAATGTCGACAATTGTAGTCTTACGGTTATATGATTCTCCAGAATCAATGTAATTGGTGGAAATTTCATTATCCCTTGGTGATTGATCTTGATTTCCCAAAATGATCATGTCAGGATTTTCCGATGTCCCAGCTTCTAGATTTGAGTGCACTCCTAAGCTGGGTTGTGGAGTTTGGATTTCATTTACAATTTCAGAAGGTTTCTTCTTCTGTTTCCTTTGTTGCTTGCGTGAAGCTGAATCCTGTTTTGCGGCCGTACTTCTCCCCCTCTTATTGTTGATGGGGAGTTGGGTAGTTTCTTTTGGAACTTCCACTCTTTCGGGCGCATTTGCAGCAGGATTGTAGGATTTTGTAACTCCTTTGTGATTTGTAAATGAATCTGGCAAGTTATTTGCAAGATGTTGCAAATTTATGATTTTCTGAACTTAGAGTTCAGTCTCTTGAGTACGTGAATCAGAATAGGAAATACCTTGGGCATTCCAATCGATTTTCTGGCATTCTTTTTGGTACTTGATATCTCCCCCTAATGCCGGGAAATGATCCTCATTGAAGATGCAATCAGCGTAACGGGCAGTGAATAGATCCCCGGTGAGAGGTTCTAGGTACTTGATTATCGACGGTGATTTGTACCCCACATAGATCCCCAATTTTCTATGTGGTCCCATGGATGTACGCTGAGGTGGTGAGATGGGCACATATGTGGCGCATCCGAATTTTCGCAGATGGGAAATGTTTGGAGGATTTCCACGTACGAGTTGCAGAGGGGAAGTGCTGTGGTAAGCAGTTGGGCACAATTGTATCAAGTCAGCAGCGTGTAAGACTGCATGACCCCAACAAGAAGTTGGTAGATTACAATTGTGTAGTAATGGTCTTGCGATAAGCTTAATCCTCTTGATAAGTGCTTCAGCTAAACCATTTTGTGTATGGACGTATGGTACGGAATGTTGGACTTCTATCCCTAAAGCCATGCAATAATCATTGAAAGCTCGAGAGGAGAATTCCGCAGCATTATCCATGCGAATGGATTGAATTCGGTGCTCGGGATAATGAGCCTTTAACTTAATAATTTGACTCATAATCTTTGCGAAAGCATGGTTTCGTATGGATAGAAGGCACACATGTGACCATCGAGTTGATGCGTCAATTAAAACCATGAAGTACCGAAAAGGTCCAGATAATGGTTGTATGGGACCGCAAATGTCTCCTTGAATGCGTTCAAGGAATTTGAGTGGTTCCACGTTAATCTTAAGGTGCGAAGGCCTTAATATTAACTTTCCAGTTGCACATGCGGTGCAAATGAAATCCGAATGTTGAGGAAGTTTAGCATTATTCAAATTATGACCAATGCAATTGCTGATAATTTTTCTCATCATCCCTATGCCGGGATGACCAAGGCGATCATGCCAAGTTTGGAATGCATCAACATTCTGAAAAATTACCTTGTATGCAACATGTACTACGGGTTTTATGTACGTATAGTACAATCCGGACGTTAAAGAGGGAATTCTTTCAAGTACTTGTTTGCCATATCCGTTGTTTTTAGTTAAGAGGAGATATTCCTCTTTGTTGTCGTCATGGGTTTCGATATGAAAACCGTTCTGACGGATATCTCTATAACTTAGTAGAGTACGAGTTGAATCGGGGTATAGCAAAGCATCCTCGATTATTACTTGTGTACCCATAGGGAGAGTAATTATGGCTCGTCCTGAGCCAACGATTACGGCATCGCGTCCAGCGATTGTTAAAATTTCTCCTTGTCTCTTAGTGAGATTTTGAAAATATTTTAGTTCCCTAAGAATAGAGTTTGTGGTACCACTGTCCACAAGGCACATTTCCTCTTCCATCGGATTGACTCCCGTAGAAATCTATATATAAAAACGAAGAATTTAGTATAAAATTCTTGATTAGATATATAGAATACATACAAATTTGTTTAGGTACAAGAGTACCATTACAATATTGTAACATACAATATAGGACAACAATATGTCTTTTTACATATTACAACATAAGAATATCATATGGATGCTATGATAATATTGACGGAGTGGGGGAACTTATTCGAAGTCCCCAAACATGTCATTCGAAGCGAATTCAATGATCATGTTCTCCGTGTTCAGAGGATCGTCGGATTGTTGAAGGTGCTGGTTGTCCTTTGGTTCAGGGAGAACTGCAGTGGAACAACCGACTTCCTTTGAGTTGTCCGTTTGAAGGTTGAAGTGTGCTTCAAAGTTGGATCCTTGGGCTTGTTTCTTGTGTCCCACGGATTGTAGGTATAGATCAACAAGGTGTCGAGGGGTGCGACATTTTTTGGTGGAGTGTTTGTAGCATCCACACTTTTGGCAAACTTGTGATTTGTCAAATTTAGGCTTTGCAATGTCTTTCCCCTTATCCATGGCACGTGGCTTCTTCTTCCAGTTCCGTTTGCGCTTTCCATTGAAGTGCTGCTTTTGGTTCTTGGAAGAGCCTGCAGACTTATTACTATTCTGATCATTGTAATGTACTTCTAGGAGCGGGGCGGCGCCTACATTGCGCTGATGATGGTTCCTCAAAGTTAGTTCATCATGTTTTTCCGCTTGCAGGAATACATGTATAAGGTCGGAATAGTGTTGAAATTCTTTAGCGCGGTACTGGTGCTGCAAGATCCTGTCCGATGGAAGCATTGTTGATAAGGTTTTTTCAATCTTATCTGCTTCAGAGGGTTCTTTCTCGCAGAAACGCAGCTTAGAACAGATTTTGTGAACAGCATGGTTATATTCTTCAATGGACTTGAAGTCCTGAAGCCGAAGTTAAACCCAATCATGAGTTGCTTCGGGAAGGATAACCGCTTTCTGCTGTTCATATCTTGTTTTAAGTGCTCGCCATAATGCACGTGGATTTTCTTCCATCAGGTACTCAGATTTGAGGTCCGGATGGATATGATGCCTCATAATGTATAAGGCAGCATATTGGTGAGGATCCGGTAATGCCGGTGTTCCCTCAACGGGAGGGTTGATCGTTGCTACAATGCTGCGGGATGCAAGAGCGATTTTGACATCCATTGCCCATGTAGGATAGTTGTGACCATCGAGCGCGAGCTCTTCAAATTCTTTGGCCATCTTGATCTACATGGAATTAAACCAGAGATTTGATTAATTTACTTAGGAGTAAATCAAAGCATCGTCATGGTTATGTTGTAATAATTGTGCGAAATTCTAAAATTTCAAGTGAAAACTTGAAGTATGAAGTGTAGATCTCAGGTTATATAGCATAACACATTGAAGATAATCACCAAAATGGTGTAGATCTTGTAATAATAGATAGCATAGTCTGACGAGCGTCAGTAGATGCTTAAAATCTATTACGTTGTTATATGCTATAATTCGAATATTTGGAAGAGCACATTTAAAAGTAATGGTGGATAATCTGCAACGAAGCAGTAGATCGCATGTATCCATTACTTTGTGATTCACAAATATATGGGATAAACACTTTGAATTTCGCATGTCAATTCCTTGAATTAAGCCAATTGAGCTAAAAAGCATTTTAGGGCTTAATTGAGGTGAATTGATATATGAATTTGCAAGAAAATTAATTGCGATTGCAAATTTATAGGAAAAGTGCATGTTATAGGGATTGCAAATTATGCACACACATTGAACATGGACTTAATTTACATTTACATAGTTCTGAAATTGAAATACATAACAGAAACATTGCTGAAATGTAAATATTAAAAGCACAGGGGCCTAAAGATTAACAGAACTAATAAAACAGCACTGTAAAAGGGCCTAATTGCAAGAACCCGAAAAACCAGGGGGGTTTTTGCTAAAAACCCATGCGCAGCCGAATGGGTTGAGGCAAACTTGGGCCGTGGCCCAAATAGCCTTACAGCCCATTCGGCCCGGCTGGGGCGCGGGATGCATGGCGGGCCACCCCCAACCTGGGCCTGGGCCTTTAAGGCCTTTCGGCCGGCCCAGGTGGGAGGGGGGGCGCTCGGTGGGCTGCGGCATAAGGGGCAGGGGGGGCGGGCGGTTAGGGTTGCCAACCCTAAACCCCATGCACCGGCGGCGGCGCCTTTGGCCAAGGGGCGCACGGCGGCGGCTCGCGCACAACCGGCGGCGACCCGAGGCCGGGGCGGCAGCGGGGCCAAGGCGGCGGCCAAGGCGGCGGAGCCTAGGCTGCCAGCCAAGGCGCTGGCCAAGGCGGCGGAGCCAAGGCGGCGGGCCGAGGCGGTGAGGCCGACGCGGCGGGCCAAGGCGCGGCGGGTCAAGGCGGCAGCCACCCGGAGAACCGGCGGCGGTGGCGCCCGATGCTGCGGCGGCGGCCCCCGATCCGGTGAAGCGCGTCGTTGTGGAGGTCCGGTGGCGCTGGTGCCGGCGGTTCCACGGGCCCGGATGGAGCGGCGGCTGCGGCGCCATTGGCCGAGGAGGACCGGCGGCGCGCATGAAGGACCGGCGACGGCAGCCTTTGGCCATGGCGCTCCGGCGGGGCTCCAGAGGAGGGGCCGAGCGTCGCGTCGCCGGCGGCCGGCGATGGAGTGGCGGGGCCGCGAGTCCAGCGAGGGACCGGGCGCAAGGCAGCGCCGGCGCCAAGCGGGCGGCGAGGGCCGGCTCCATGGCGGTGTCGGCTCTGACGAGCGGTAGGTCGACGGCGACCGCGGGCGATGAAGTGACGACGACGGCTGTCCGCTCGGAGAAGGCGAAAGAACAGCGAAGAGAAGAAGTGAGGCATCCTCACCTTCCTTGTTCCCTTCTCTGTGATTGTGTATGAATTTGCTCTGTGATGTAGATTGGTTGCTCTCGGTAGAGACAAAGTGTGTGATAACGTGTTGAATAATAATCGAGACAGAGTATAGACAATGAGTGAAAGTGATTCTTGTATTAATCTCAGATGTTTGATTACATATATATACACATGAACAGACGGCAGTTGCCCAAACGTCATTTAGCAACTGCCATCTGCGGTTATTTGAATTTGATCAACAGTCGCGTCGCTTCCAGCAGGCATCCGTTCGCAACAAACTTAATTGGGAGCTAGGTCTGCAGTATATGACAACGGCACTGATGGCAACGTGCGACTTGACCTCTGCGTAGCTAGCATCCATTATGTACGGCTCAGAAAATCGATGGGACCTCCCTTACCACTTACGTCCTGTAGCTTGACAATCATAAAACTACAGCAAAGTCAAACTGAAATTTCTGCTTTTGATTCCAGCAGTAGCATTCTCTTGGGAAGAATAGGGAAATTTTGCAGCTAATCATATACCTCCTGCTATTAATACAAATATCGGATAACATTTTTCCACTTTGCATCGCAACTAGCCTCCAGCAAGTTATAGCAGGTTCCATTAGTTGGGTGGCTTAATATCCACCAGCATTGTCACATACATGCTCTTTTTCGTCCAAATTTCAATTCTCGAAATTGAAATCTTAGCAAGTTGAATCAGGATTTTCAATTGCATCCCATAACTGAGCTAGTCAATCGCGCATCAAGCAATGGGTACACGGAGCTGTCTTGCGTAGCTATACTCGAAGTCGTTTATTTATCTTCTTTCTGCCCAGAGCAGTGATCATCAACCTCCTTCAGTTACCATTGCTTCTTGCCCTTCCTCCTTTTCCTGCCACCACCACCACCACTACTACTCTTTGCATTGCTTCCGCTGCCAGGAGAAGGGGGGTCACTTTGCACACCGGATGTTTCAAAGATACCAGACTGCACCGCATTCTGCAGCCACTCAAAGAACTCTTCATCGATTGCTCCATCCATGTTTGCACCATTTGGGACCCCTCCACCCCTTGGCGCTGAGGTGCTCCCTTTGCCACTAGCTTGCTTTGCCAAACTGGCATTAACATGAAAGCTCGGCTTGTGAGTATTTGCTGAACATCTCATCCCCTGGAGAAGAAAAAGGAAACTTGTATATCATTTCAAAAATCTTTTACTTCTCTATGTACTCGCTAGGCGGAGTGTGAAATTCTGTCTATGCACGGGAGTGTGTATTACTCCATTGGACACCTCAGATTTCAGTAAACATGCAGATTTGCTCTAGCTGTAACTATATTTGGTGTACTGTTCCTATCCACAACGCAATTTTTTTAATCGTAATGGTACATGGAGAACTGGAGACAATCTGCCCATACAGTTGCCTAAACAATAACGAACATTAGCAACTGTTCTCCTTACTGAACTAGTTGTACGCTTTATTTCTAGAGTACGAAATCCCTGCTCACAGTTCTCATGACCTAAAAAAGGATTTCAGTGGTTGAAATAGGTAAGCATTTTGGCATACTGCATAGCAGTCGTGCCTCACAGCACAAGAATATGTACTTAACAGAGACCATAGTTACGAGCATTCAATATACAATACAGCAAGTATTAATGTACACATCAGAATTTTCATCAAAGATCTGAATCACCTGGCAGCTGAACCACTCAGTGACATCAAATATGCTGCTTTCGGCACAAACATATGCATGAGGCGAATCAGGCTGCATAACAGTATACATCATAACACGTCAGTCAAACACATTTGTGATGGCTAGGTGCCACAACAAACACTTACCTCTCTTCAAAAGAAGCTAAATTTTTTGATAGGAAAGTGTTCATATAATGAGTTGGAATAATCCGGCATTACCTTGTGCAGCATCCCAAATAGAATGGGTTGAAATGACTGCTCAACCCATCCATCGCCATCTTTAGCCTGATGGAACTCTTTGCAATCCTGTGATGCAGAAAATAATAGAAGAATACAAAACATTTACCACTAGCATATCATCAAAAGCAACCATAAACATATACCAAACGAAAGTACCTGACACCATCTAGCTTGCAACTTAGCTCTTCCTGTATAAATCCACAGGTGGAAATCGCCGCATTTCTTGCAAGCTATTCTTCTTGTTAGACCATAAGGTCCTTCATCAACATCTTCAGAAGGGCTAAATCCTTGCTGGAATGTACCATGCCCTCCTTTCTAGTAAAATTATAGAAACAATACAGAAAAAAAATCACGCCTATCAGATGAATAAATTATACATAATACTTTACAAGGAGGATAAACCAAAGCAGCAGAAAATTAAGGCGAGTGCTAGGCATCAGTCGGGCGATCTGAATCCCCGATCGGCCACCTCCCCTACCATCCGATCCGACTTAAGTGGGCGGATCTGAGGCGTCTGAACGTTGTAACATAAAAATCCCGCATGCAACATTTTTCTTTTACCTATGCAACATCGTTGCAACATTTCCTCCGATGGTTCAATAAAAAGGTGCAGAAAACGTTTGCAACATTCAAAAAAACGCATGCAACAAATCCCCATCCGATATAATAACACCATATGAAAATAACAGCGACATATGCAACAACAAAAAACGCATATACAACAAAAACAATTCACATATGCAACATACAAAATTCACCTGTGCAACATGCGAAAACATATGCAACAAAAAGCCCAAAAGCCATTGCAACAAATCATCCAGTCGCATGCAACAAAATTCATCTCCTACAGTAACAGAAAAAATTACTATTGCAACTTCAAACTTCAAAACCCCAAGGCCCACTCACCTCTCTCTATCAATATCTTAGCACCCAGCCTCGCGTCTCCGACCTCGCTGACAGCAAATTTGGCCGAATCGAGCCCACCAGCATTGGCCGGAGCTCCAACACGAGGTCAGGGCTGCCTCCTCCGCGAGCTCCAACTCAAGGTCCGGCGTGGGCGTTTGCTGGAGCTCCGCCATGAGATCGGGGCAGCAGCCTCCGTGAGCTCCATCCTGAGCACAGAGAGATCCTGTGGAAGGAGAAGGCCCCAAGGAGGAAGAGGAGATGGCCCCAACCCCCAGGGAGGTGGAGGAGGAGAAGGCCCTATGGAGCAGGGAGAGGAGGATGGAGAAGAGCACCTGGGTGGACTGTGGAGCATGCGTTGCGCAAGAGACAAAGAAAAGGAGCAGAGGCAATCGATTCTTTTGTTGTGTTGGTCGGTCGACGCAAAGACTTTTCCGAAAAGTAAACTACAGAGACTAGGCCAATTTTATGGAGTTTGTTTGCACAGGGCATACTACTAACAATGCAGGTAAACCTGAAGCTTTATTAATGTGTAGATGATATATCATTGTTGTGTCTTTTATTTTTATTTCAGACGATCTTTAGTGAATGGAGCATTAAACCAACATAAACATTTGATGGCAAATTTGCAAGCATAAATTTTACATTTGCCAAAAAAAAAGATTGACAATATTAGAAATGTCATACTGTTCAAACTGCCAAAAAAATGCCTACAACGAAAACATATGAACCTATTGAGCGTTGATCTATAACATGCATGTCTTTCCAACAACGCAAGATGTCTAAAGTCAAAACCATCACATCGAAACCATCATGCAAACTGCATACAGTAGTGTTTGGCAGTTTGCATGAGAATAATCAAGCGAATCGTCTACGGTGGTGATCAAAACCATTGAGCAAACTGTTGCGATTGAAACCATCCATCAACCGTGTATATACTACTGGTGTTCGACGACACCTAAATATGATGTTTTTCCAACACACCACGCACGTAAAAACAAACACATTAATCTTAACTAATCTGAACAGTACAATCTATACTAATTCATCAGTCAATTCAACTTTCACTAACTATGACCATTCCTGGGCCATGCTTTCAAAATTCAAACAGGTTCTAAATTTGATTGAGACCAAATGTAAATGTTACACTGCAAATCCAGTAACACAAATGACCAAATCAGCCAAAGACCAATTTGGTTCAGCTGCTAAGTGACTTCAGTCAGTTTCATCTTTTTCTAAATTACTCTGAAAAATATAAATTATCGTGTATTTGAATAGTTCCAATGCAAATCCTTCCATATGCACTTCAAAAACATGTTAATACATCATAATTAGATATAAGAATGCTGCCTGGAACTACTTCAAAGAAACAAGACATAGGGGAAATCAAGCAAAGAGTAAATATGAAATATCAATCGGGTAAAGAATTATTAAGAAGACCTTTTGAGAAGCACTCTGAAACCGCCTAAAGTAGTTCAATAGCTCCTCCCTCCTTAACTCATCATCATATGTCTTTCGTTTCAAAGAATCAAGAAGAACCTGTGTGTTGAGTTGGGACCTCATAAATACATGATCTTATAAAAGACTCATTTTAATTGGATATGTAATTATGTCAATAAGGAATAGATGCGAACCTCGTATGCATTTTGAAGCTTTTTAAATGCATCAGCAGCTTTATCATTGCCCATGTTCTTATCAGGATGGACTAACATAGCCTGCAAAATCAGTCATCACAATTAACAAAGATTAATATACTCGAACCTTGCAGCACATGAATATTGATATGAAAAGGAATCATTTGGGGAAATAAAAGCCCTTATACAGCTGATATTAGTTTATCTTTTAGCATCACCTTTTTCTTGTATTCTCTCTTGAGTAATGATACATCTATGTTCTCATACGGACGGAATCCAAATGCTGAATAGTGATCAGTGCAGTTCAGTAAACGAGCCACTTCATCTTCAGAGGTTAACTCTTTCTCAGCTCCACTTGTTGACGGATCACCAGGGCCACGATCAGATGATTGAGTATATCCAGATTGTGATGTGCTATCTTTTGATGATTGTTGAAATTCTCCAAAAGAGTTGCCTGATCTGCCTGAGTTTCGCTCAGAGTTCTTTGAAGAACCATTAGATTTGTCACTGTCTACATTGTTCTTCAGGAACTGGACTAAAATGTCACTTGAAATGAAAGACAAATTCAGGCTCAAAAGTAATCCAATCCATCCAATGTAGCTTCTTGCACAATACATCGAATATAGGCAGGTGACAAGGAGAGCAAATCGTTCATGCTTCAAGAAAAAGGAAGCACCTGTATTTAAGGAATATTAGAGCATTTTACATATTGTGAAATGTTTAACAAGATTGATCCAAAGAAATAGTAGTAAACAAGATGTAGAATATAACCTCCAAGAGTTTATCACAGTGATCGTCGTCCAAAAGCTTCCATACAGCCACAAAGTCACCACCGCAAGCACTGCGACAATCAGGACAGCAAAACCAAGACCAATAAAGGCAACCACAGAAGCAGCAATCACCTAGATCATAAAGAGAGAATAGCAAAGATGAAAATATGGACAAGACATTAGGCACATCTGCTTTCATTTCATAATTCAAAGTTCCAAGCAAGAGAGCATAACAAAAACTAGAAAGGCATCATCACCTGCAGAAAAGTATACATGTTTCATCCATTGAACAGACTAGTGATCGAAACTTTTACTGAAACTACATTGACACTCATGAGGGGGAAGTGCAGAAAATGAAAATTAACCAAATAAAACTACTGTCACTAGACAGCAAACATTTATATTGTCAGCAAGGTGATTTGAAAGAAAGGAAAGGGATAGCTGAGTCATACCATGAACATGATCATTTTCTTTATCCCAATCATTGCAAAAACTGACAACATGCTGCACCAAAGTACTGCAAGGAGGGCGTTTGTCCCCAGACGTAGCAAAGAATCAAAGCCCCTTATGTTGCAGTCCAACCAAACAGTCAACAAGAGCATCATCAACTTTCCAGCATTAAACATCCAGGCCCGAACAATAGGATAAACATACTCAATTTTGCCGAGGATATAGGCACGCCCTTTCTCTACAATATCCAGGAAAGCTGTGATAGCTGGCCTGTTTCTCTCAACAAATATTTTGCTTTCTTCCATTACGTACATCATGGAAGCTCTAAAAAAGGATGCCGTCATGCAAGCAATGCACCTTGTCTTCTCCATGACGTGTTCTGACAAAATATGCAATGGAGTTTGTTGTACCAATGAGTTTTTACCACAGTCACGCCTTGAGGATTTCTTGCTATCTCTTCTTATTTGGTACTGCTGGAAGGTAGCTCATTTTCTTCTGAATTTTTCATATCCGAATCGATACCCACTGATTGCTGTTTACATGAAGCTCTGTCATCAGATTTTCCCAAGGATGAGGTGCCATTGCTTCTGTTATTCTTTTTGTTGCTTCTTGTTTTTTGGCCACTGTTTCCTCCAGAACCATCTGATCTACCTTGAACATGTGAACTTGGATCTTCACCATCCACTGCATCTCTTTCTGGTGTATTTAGTATATCGCCATTAGCCATATTTTGTCGGCTAGGCGAAGCATGATTCGGACCACTTTTACTTTGACTTCCTTTTCGAGCCATGATTTCACTCAAGACGAGGTAGATTCACAATTCAGGCAATGCATCACAACAAATCATGCAGAAGGGTAAATACAGTTTTCCATCTTCCCTTGGTAAAACAGTACCTGCAGATACACAAAAACATACCATAAATATGAATTTAAAAATAGGTCTAATAAGAGCAAGGGTTTTGCAGTTCAGTGTGCCATCTAAAAAAAATGTTAACACACTTTAAAGCAAGTAAAGGGTCAAGATTATTTCTAACTGCCATATCTAGAGAAGGGCATCTTGTCACTTTCTCTTGTGAATTGATCCTAGTCTTGATCCATATAGATTTGCCACGAGTGCCACCCAACTTGGCATTACCTGTTGTGCTCATAGTTTCATAATCATCCACTCCTTGTTACAAAATAGTGAAATGTCATTGGTCATTGCTTTCTTCTATTTCCTTTTCCCTTTGGTTGTTTTTCATGACGTTCTTCTATGGGCTACGCCGCCACATTCTGTAGCCACTATGTCACTGTGAGGCTCAATCGCAACGTGACCAAGCTGAACTGTGCCGGTTCTCATCGGCCTGGGACAGTAGCTTTCATGGATGATGGGATTATGGTGGCATACATTGCTTAAGCAACAAACTGTGTTAAACAAAACGTGTGAGCAGCAATCGCACGAAAAACGTGAAGTGAATGTTTTCCTTTGAGGATTAAAATAGTTGGCTTTGGATCAGGATGGAATCAGATCCTGATGAAGTAACTTGTGCCAGAATTAGACATTGACAAGCCAAATGCATTTTGCTAATTTTCCCCTGCTTCTGGAAATTAATTTTCTTTAAGATTTGTGCAAACTTTTAGTGAAGTTGAGTAGCAAAGCAAAAAACAATAGTAACCCGAAAGGTAAATTGCTCGAAAAGACGTTGGCGTTCACATGCACGGATATTTGCATAAGACAGAGAAACAGCAAGTTCCATAAGCCATCCAATCAGGACACTTCAAGGATACGATGAGGATTCTTCCAACGACATTTAACTTTCCATGGCGGGCAAACAAAGACGAGCACGGGCTGATCTAGATGGTGTGCCGAGTGTGCACCCAAAATTTGTGGAGGTCAGTGGGGTTTAACTAATCGCTGGATGACAAAAAGCTCATACCTCAAAAACCAATGTCCAAGATCGCGGACGGGGTGGAGACAGCAGGGACGCGATGTCGCGATAAGGTAGAACGGGAACGGCGATGGCGGCGACGCGCGTGGGAGGCGGAGGGGTTGGGGGATTGAGGCGTCGGCGGTGACGCTAAGGTACGGCACGGGGGCAGATCTAGGGCACAGGGGTTGGGGGGTTGAGGCGTCGGCGGTGTAAGACCCGAGGGGACTCAGGGGCGAAATCGTGGGGATTTGGGGAATTTTCGGTAATTGAAGAAGAAGAGTAAAGTTGCGCAGGAAGAACCCTAACTACAAGAGCAACGATATGCTTAATTTCTTCTTACTTCTCATTCACGACAGCTAGACTCTTATAGCTTGTCGAGTTCGGTTACAACGGGACACAAGACGGCAAACAGTAACGGCATTACATGACGGTAAACAGTGACGTCGAATCTCAGCCGTTAGCTAACTGAATAAGTTTTCAGGTGTGTCTTCACAGGACCTGACAATGCCGTGGCCTTGAGAGACACCTTGTCCTCAAGGTGAGAATGATGGAAATGTGGAGGAGAGAAATGAGACATCCTCCCAGGTAGCATCATCTGGGCCCAAACCCTCCCAATGTATCAACCATTGAGCCACCGGTTTGCTGTTACGTTGCACAATGCGCCTGTCCAGGAGAGCAAAAGGCTGGGTCTTGATCTTGCCCTCCGGAGTGACCAACGGCACATGGGGAAGAGGGATAGCATTGTGTCCCACATGCTTCTTGAGCTGACTAATGTGAAACACCGGATGATTCCAGCGTCAGGAGGCAAGTGCAAGCAGTAAGCAACTTGACCAACACGCTGCAACACCCGATAAGGACCATAAAATTTGGAACGGAGCTTGAGGGATCCACGAAGGCCAAAAGCATTTTGACGATACGGTTGTAACTTGATGTGAACCATATCACCAACAGCAAGAGTGCGCTCCGAACGATTAAGATCCGCATAAAACTTATAACGCTGTTGAGCTTGATGCAAGTTCTCCTTGAGGAGCTTCAATTGCTGTTCTCTGTCAGCAATAGTGATCTGAGCAGGTGGAGATAAAGTGCTAGGACTAGCATACTCACAAAGCTGTGGTGGTTTGTAGCCATAAAGCGCTTCAAAGGGAGTAATCTTGAGAGATGTGTGGTAGTTAGTATTGTACCACCATTCCGCCAAAGAAAGCCACTTCATCCATTGCCTCGGTTCCTGAAAAACCATGCAGCGAAGATAGGATTCCAAACATTGGTTCACTCGCTCAGTTTGGCCGTCGGTCTGTGGATGATAGGAAGTGCTGAAGCGAAGTTGCACATTCAAGCTAGCGAAAAGTTCCTGATACAACTTGCTAGTAAAATTTCTGTCACGATCAGAAATGATAACTGCCGGCAAGCCATGTAATTTGAAAATATTGTCCATGAATGCTTGAGCAACCGAGGAGATGCTATAGGGATGACTTAAGGCTAGAAAATGTGCATACTTAGTCAAACGGTCAACCACAACCAATACAACATCTTTACCGTGGGATTTCGGCAAGGCTTCAATAAAATCCATAGAAATATGTGACCAAGCCAAATCTGGAACAGGCAGGGGTTCAAGCAAGCCAGGAGGGTGGGTGTGTTCAATCTTACTGAGCTGGCAAGTGGGGCAAGCCGCAATGTACTGCTCCACAGCCCTTTTCATCCCAGGCCAATAGAAGATTTTCTTCAGCTTGTGGTAGGTAGCCCGAGTGCCTGAATGCCCACCCAATGGGGAATCATTAAAAGTCTGAATCAAGGTTGCTCTCAGATCAGTAGTTGCACCCACATAGAACCTATTATGAAACTTGATAAGACCTTCGGACAGAGTAAAAGCCGGGTCAGCCGAGACATCAGCAGCAATTTTCTGAAGTAAGGTGGAGCTGTCCGGATCAGAGAGGTAGCTATCCTTGACATCCTCAATCCACTTAGGGATAACTTGAACAATAGCATGACAAGAGATGGCAGGGGCACATTTTCTGGAGAGGGCATCAGCAACAACATTTTCTTTCCCCTTTTTGTACTCAATTGTGTAGTCAAACTCCAACAATTTCAATAGCAATTTGTGCTGAATACCATCAGTCAATTTCTGCGTTGTCATGAACTTAAGGCTTTGTTGGTCAGTCTTAATAATAAGGTGATTGCCTAAGAGATAATGACGCCACTTTTTTAAAGCCTCCAATATGGCCAAAGCCTCCTTCTCATAAATAGATTGAGCTGCTGCTCTTGGACCCAAGGTTTTGCTATAGAAAGCCAATGGCTTACCCTGTTGCATGAGGACAGCCCCCAAACCATACCACATGCATCAGCCTCAATAGTAAATGGAAGGTGAAAATTGGGTAATGCTAGAACTAGACACGAAGTCATAATGTTTTTCAGCTGTTGGAATGTTGAAGAGTGAACTGGTTGCCAACAAAAGGTATCTTTCTTCAAAAGATCAAAAAGAGGGCGACATATCTTGCCATAATCTTTGACAAACCGCCGGTAATAACCAGTCAGACCCAAGAAACCCCTCAATTTAGACATAGATTCTGGTTCAGGCCAGTTCAGAATATCTTGTACCTTGTTAGGGTCGGTAGAAACACCAGCACTTGATATGATATGGCCCAAATAAGCAACAGATGGAGTGGCAAAAGAGCATTTGCTTTGCTTGGCAGCCAAGTTGCTATCCCGCAATACATTCAAGGCGAATTGCAAATGAGTAAGATGATCCGATAAACAAGAGCTGTACACTAGAATATCGTCAAAAAACACAAGGATAAACTTGCATAAATAAGGAGCAAAAATGGTGTTCATTAAGTTTTGGAACGTGGCCGGGGGCATTTGTTAAACCGAATGGCATGACCACATACTCATAATGGCCCATATGGGTCTTGAAAGCTGTCTTAGGGATATCAGGAGTAGACATTCGTATTTGATGGTATCCTGAGCGTAAATCCAGTTTAGAGAATACCACAGCCCCATGTAATTCATCCAAAAGGTCCTCAATAACTGGCATAGGGTACTTGTTCTTGATAGTAATAGTGTTTAATTGTCGGTAATCAACACAAAGACGCCAGCTTCCATCTTTTTCCGAACCATTACAGCTGGAGAAGAATAGGGACTCATGCTAGGCTGAATTTCAGATTTAGCAAGCATGTTGGTGATTATATCCTCCATAGCATCCTTTTGATAATGAGGGACACGATAAGGACGCAAGTTAGGAGGTTCAGCACCTTGTTTCAAAGTGATAACATGATCACAATCACGGTGAGGAGGTAAGGTTGTAGGTTCTTGAAAGACATCCTCATATTGTGCAAGCAAGGCTGCAACCTCTTCGGGAATATCTTGGCTGGCAAGAGGAGCCTGAGCAACAATGTGGTGGATCTGTAGAACATAACCCATAATGCCCTTGGGAATTAGTTTCTGCATCTGCACTGCACTGATGAGGCAATTCCCTACTGGTGCAGTATGATTAGTGAATAAGATGGGCTGCCCATTGCGAGTGATGGTAAGAGTGCGCTGCTTAAGGTCCAAACAAATAGGGCTGTGTTGAAAAATCCAGTCAGCCCCAAAGATAATATCATAGCTCTGAAGATTGATGACTTTAAATGAAGAGTGGAATGTCCTGCCCTGAATTTGATAAGAGCTCCAAGGTACCACTAAATTGGAGAGGAGCTGCCCGCCACCTGCTACTGTTACCTTACGCAAGGGCATGTTCTGCATGGGACAAGCATGCTTAATAGCAAAAGAAGAGTTCATAAAAGTGTCGGAAGATCCACTGTCCACCAAAGCAACAGCTTGTTTACCAGCAATCAGCACCAAAAGAGAGAAAGTAGCAGGTCCTGCAGTACCCTCAACAGCATGGGAAGACAATTGCATAAGTTGTGGAGGAGCGGCCTCTTGATCAGGAGTGTTAGGAGCTGTGTGGTAAATGTTCTCAGGGGAATGGGTGTCTTCAGGTGTATCTGCAGGTGCTGATTCCTCCTCTACTTCGTGAAGAATATGAATAGTGTTACCAATTTTGCACTTATGCTGCCGAGTCCAAGGCTCCCGGCAGTACCAGCAAGGTCGTGGTTCTCGTGGAAAACCCTGGGGTGGCCCCTTGTCAGTAGTCAAAGGAGCAGGCCGAGGGGTAGGAGTAGGAGGAGGATATTGCCGGCGATTGACTTGAGGAAAAGAAAGGGCTCGTCTGCAGGCAGCAGCCTTTTCATAAACCTTCGAGTACCAATAAGCTTCAATGAGCCCAGTGGGGCGTTGTCCGCAGACATCATGTTTAATATCAGGCCTTAACCCTCCAATGAAACAGCTCAACAAGAAATTTTCCTGAAGAAAAGGATGATCGCGTTTGACCAAAGCCACACACTCCTCAAAGCTGTCAATGTAGAGCTTAACAGAAGAAAGTTGCTTGATGTTTTTCAGTTGCTCCACGGCCTCATGTACATTTGCTTCAGTGAATCGGTCAGCAAGTAACTGACAAAATTGATGCCATGTAACCATTTGCCACGGTACACAAATATTCTTCAGCCAAGTAGATGCTCGACTCTGAAAATGCCCAGTAGCTAAGTTCACCCATTGATCATACGGAGTCCCCGACATGTCAAAGAATTTTTCACAAGCAATGAGCCACCCGATTGGATCATCTCCACCAAATAAAAGTATTTCTAAACGTGGCCCCTTGATGACAGCTTCAGCATAGTAGGATTGCCCGCCCAATTGGGAGATCACTTGATTACGTTGGGCGTCATGAATATGTACTCGAGTCTGGTAGGCGGATTGGTGAGGATCAGGAGGCCTACCGTGGATGTATTGACCAGTTACTGTATTGTACGAGTAAGGAACAGGAATAACTGGTGCAATAACAGGGGGAAAATGCCCAAAGTTACTTGGTTGTGGCATAGTAGAAGGACAATGGGATGGCAGCGACCCATATGGCAAGGGAGAAGAGGTGAGTCGGAATGGAGGCACAACGGGTGGATCGACCACACGGTGAATCGAAACACTAGTACTATCAGAGAAAACGGCAGATGGGTGAGCAGCAGGAACAGAAACTGGGGATGGTGATTGTCACACCCCGATTTTCCAAAACCCAAAAATTAGGGCCAACAAAAACTTTTGGTAATAATGCAAGCTGAATACACCAGATTAAAAACTTTATCGCAAGTCGTGCCAAGCCGCCAAGCGAAGCAAACCAAAACCCTAACGCAAGGATAAGGTAGCATCTGCGCTACATGTGCCGATACATCCGCGGCACCCCGCGGTAGCTTAACCCAAGCCGAGGCAGGGAAGTTCTGAGAGTTTCCACAGCATCCCCATACCTTGCCACACTCCGGAACCCCGGTGCCACTCTCCAGATTTCTATCTGCTTATTTAACCCTAACCTCCTCTTTAAACCCTAACGTGACAAAACCGTGCAGCAGGACACCTGCGACCGCGACACCTTGTCGTCGAACGGCCCCGAGTTGAGATGCAAAGATTCCCAAGGATTTCCGTACCTTGCGTCATCCTGCCGCGCTCCGAAACCCTAGACCCGTGTCCCCATTTCCCCTTCCCCTATTTAAAACTAATTCTTTCTAAAACCCTAACCCGTCGATAGCACCGCCCCAGTCCCAAACATATATACGGGCATACCAGCAATGCTTGCCCAAGCTTATCTCCCCGGACTCCTTACCATTATCCTAACCCTGTCGCCAAGTGTATGTGGGCATATACACTTAAATTCTAGCTCAATAAACTAGGTGATCCCTCGGCCCCGACAATTCAAAATAAATTCTGGGAACTTCCTAACGCCCATAACAACTCCAATGTTAAATAATGTAGAGTTGTGTAGTAAAAATATTTAAATCAATTTCAAATTTAAAGTTAAAGATGGATGGAATGTTTTCCTAGAATCCTAGAAAATTCTACCGCTCTCCTGACATCATTCTTAACCTAGTTAGCAAATAATTTTTGAACCATCCCTCGAAAATTCAAGTTAATTCAAATATCCGTTTAAGCTGACTGCGAGATCAAGATGTTTTCCTTCAATTCCAACCTTCCTAAATTCTTCAATTTTATGGATCATCTTCAACATATTATTGATCCATTTTCCCAATAATACGCTGCTACCACTGCGTGTCTTCTCTCTCAAAGAATTCCCTGAGGACCAGTCAAAACAGCTCTCCGTGATATTCTTCCTCCCTTTTTGCTAAAGCCACCAGCTATGTACCAACCGAAATCCCTTGCTTAGTCTTACACGTGGACCCCAGCCTACTTACTCAGCTTCTTCTCCATGTCCTCTTCCTCCTCGGATTCCATCCTCTGACCAGTGCACTGCTCCTTACGAACACGTAGCGCCTCTTCACCCTGACCACCCGCGCCGTCCGTCGTCAAGCGACAGCGCCCCCTGCAGTCATCACCGCAAGACCCGCCATGGCCTCCGTCGACACGCACACCCGGCCATGTGCCCCATTCATCCTCTCTGTTGAAGCCAAGCCTCCCCCATTTCTACCTTCCCCAAGCCGAGCTCCTCTGTCGATTCTCTTCTTCACCCGCATCCTCCTGCTCTGCTCCTCACCGGAGCTCTCTACCAGCTCCTCTTCCTACACACCCGAGTCCTCCATGGCCCTTCCCCGAGCAGCCCCTTTCCATCTGGCCTTGAGCTCCCGCACGCACCCAGGTCCTGAGCTCCACCTCCCCTGGTGCTGTCCCCTTCCCGATGTTCTTCTTCCTCAGGCCACCCCACCCCACCGCTCCAGCACATCGGTACCAGAGCCGCAGGCCGTGATCTCCCTCCTCCCCAAACTACGGCCAGAGCTTCTTCACCTGCGCCGCTCCGGGCGTCGCCGGCGCCGCTGAAGCCCCGCGCCTACAGCTCCTCAAGCCATGGCTAGCTAAGCTAACTCCTCTGTTCCACGCTTCAATCCCCAAATCCCAAGCCATGCCGAGCAACCAAAGCAGTAGCTGCCGCTAAGCCAAGCTCCTCCACAGCCCCAGTAGCTGGAATCAGTGGCCGACCACCCCAACCGCCAAGCACCGGAGCCCAACTGACTCTAACTCCCTCTGCCGTGCCCAGGTCCAAGCAAAGCCGCCGCCGAGTAAGCTGGCCAGTGCATGCACCGCTGCCCCTTCTTCTTTTATTTCTATTCTGCTCACGGAGTGAGCTGCCGGTTTGCACTATTGCATGTTTGTCTATTTAGCTCATTAAATCAGTTGATGGTCCTGTAGCATGTGTAGGCATTTTATCCATTCTCCTTCAGCACGTGGAGTAGCCATTGGTCCTGTAGCATGTTTGAGTATTTTCTTCTTTTTCCCCAGCTCGCCGGCCACTAAACACCAGTAGCCCCTTAATGCACTAACATAATTCTTGCTAAGCCGCAACCAGCAAACCATATGAGTATTAACGAGGTAGTTAATTAACTAGTCAGTTAGCGCGCTAATTAGTTAATTAATTAGTTAGTTAGTTAGTGGGTTAGCTAGTTAGTGAGTTAGTTAAGTAGTTAATTAGTTAGCTATTTAGTTAGTTAGTAATTAGCTGGCTGTAGTGATGAGCCTAGCGTGACTTCTGGACTAAATTGTTGATTAGTTCCTGTCATGCCACCCGACCCTCGCTAGGAAACAGATAAGCTATTGCTTAAGTATAGCAGCTAGTTTTTTTTCGATCAGCCTTTAACCTAATACGCTCGTGAATATACTGTTCCAATGGCGAAGATGCTACTCAGTGGGTTAATCCATGCGCTAACACCCAGTAGACATTACCGCTAAGTCAAGCCCTTATATATATACTCGTACCAAGATTAGTCCCAAACCAGCTCCCGAGCTCTGCTTCTCCTGTCGTGGCAGCTCACGACAGCCGACGCTAACCCATCTCTCCCGCCGCGGCAACTGCCACTAAGCTTTTCTTCCGCCATGGCAGCTCACAACAGCTGCCACCGCCGCCTCCTCCTGCCGCGACAGCTCGCGACAACTATCCCTGCCGCCTTGTTCCTGCCGCGGCAAGCCATTATTGCCACTACCCTACTCCGCCGCGGCAAGCCGCTCCTGCCGCGGCAAGCTACCGCCCTTGCCGTCTTGCTGCTACCGCGGCAAGCTATTACCACAGTCACCGCTCCCCGCCGCGACAAACCCTTCTCTGCCGCGACAAACAGTTCTCTGCCGCGACAAGCCAGTCCTCCGCCGTGGCAAGCTATGCCCCCACCGTGGCAGTGCCACGACAGCCTCTCTCCCGCCGCGGCAACTGCCATTTTCATTTTCCTCTGCCACGGCAAGCCTCTACCGTCGCCGCATTGTCTCTACCGCAGCGAGACCTTGTCGCTGCTGCCTAACTCCTGCCGTATCGAGCCATCGTCGCCTGCTACCTTGCTCCTACCGCGGCAGCGAGCCATCTCCGCACCCCTTTCCAATTCCTTCAGCCCTTTAGAACCAAATAGCTAGTTAAGCGCATTATGATTTCATGTGTTGAAGTTTTTGATTCAATGTTATTTGGTTCTTTCTTGCATCGTTGATTTATTCGCCGTTCCTTCGACGTGTAGATACCGACGTTAGGAGTTACCGCGCGAAGGATTCGGGCAATCATCGAATCAAGCTCAAGCTCGAGACTCAGACAGTATCGCCAGGCAAGCTATTTCCACCTTGACCATGTTGAAATCCTATATTTGTGACGATAATTATGTTGTTTATGAAATTGCATGCTATGTGGGTAAAATTATTATTTTATGTAGACCTAGTTATTCCTATTAGCTGCACGGCTTAGGCCGATAAACCCTATCCTTGTAACCTTAGTATTAAGTGCTGATCATTGAACGATCGGCAAATTTCGTTAGGAGTATAGGCGATAGCCTCGCTTAGCCCTGCTGTAGTAAAAAACTAAGCTTTATCAGCGCGATGGGATTGGGATCAAAACCCTCGGTGTGTAAATGCATACCGAGGTGCCATTCACAAAGAAATGTTTATTAAAAACCCTGAATGAGATGATGGAGGATTTGGATTCGGGCAGGAATGCTAAGGGAGTTTGGAGGTGGTAAAGTAGCCGGTCGCTACATGAGAAGTGAAATGGCCGGGTAGCCGGTTGCTACCCGAGGAGATGGATAGATATGGAGTCCTGCTCGAATCGGTTAAGGACCGAACCTAAGTGCCGCTAAATCAGTTCCCCCACCGTACGTCCACATGTCCTTTATGGGAGGGACTGGACCTGGTACCTCGTCTAATGCCGGAGCCCGGAATCGTGGGAAGTTAGGTTGAAGTGCTAGTGGATCCGGTAGATCCCTAGAGGATCTCCACGGGACTGAGTAGGGGGAAAGCTCTTCATGGGTCTCACCGTATTGTGGGGGTAAAGCTCAGTAGAGTCTTACAAGGTGCGTGGAACATGGTCCGACACAAAGGGGAAGAGTCCCACCTCTGTCATTCGTGATGCAGAGGATCGGGTAGTCCTCCTAGCGAGACCGGCTCTGGCATGAACACGGGAGAAAGGTCTCGTTGTACTAGTCCTGTCAGTATACGATGCATAGTATACCCAGGGCGAACTACATCTTGTGGGTAAAGCCGTACCACCTCTGCAGAGGGTTAAAACTATTCGAATAGCCGCGTCCTCGGTCATGGACATGAACTGGTAAGGCCACACACTGGTTAGACTGAGTTTTGTTTGTGAAAGCTGGGAAATGGGATTAAGGACGTGGGCATGACGTGTCCACAGGGTGCAATTTACGCTACCCGGATTGGTAGCTAGGAATTGCTGAAGGAAAGGCCAGCTACACTGCCGGGGTGGTGTGAGCGGAAGCCGAAAGGGTAAGCGGTGATGAGCGCGGCTATCCCGCGGAGGAAATAAAGGAGAGGTAGCAAGGGCTACCGCGGAGGACGATGTGATACGTTGGGATCGTTGTTTTACAAAGTTCGCTTTTAAATCTATTATTGTTATTTACAATAAAGACTTGCATTTCCGCACAACTGCAACTTAGGGTAGAGCTATCTCTTGATCTATTCCCTGCATGAAATATTGCTGTATACTTCCTCCTGTGGGAATAGCTTGCGAGTACATTCCATGTACTCACCTGGCTTGTTGATTTGGCCAGACGAAGGAGACGTCAAGTCCGAAGAAGCTCACGATCGCGAAAGCTAGGGCGTAACCCCAGTCAGTTGCCTATCGGGTATGGCATACTGATGGGCCACATCTCCGCTGAGTTCCGCTGCAAGTTTATAGCCGTAGGGCTACAGGTATCAGATCATCGACCTTATCGGTCTATTTAATTATTTACGCATGTATGACAATGATATACAGGTTAACTCGTGTGTATCGGCTACTGATCCAGGGACCGATACAGTAATCACGAGGGAGTTCCCGGCCTTAAAACCGGGGGCGCCACAGTGATACAGGTTCGGGCAGTGCTCGACGAAAAGCTTCACTCAAATCAGTCCCCGAGACACCCTGGAGAGTGGTAGTCGGAGAAACAATAGGAGCAATCGACACAAAAGGTTTCTGATCCGGAAGGCCTGGTGAAGAAGAGTACCCCTGAGATGGAGAGGGTGATGGCATGGTATTCACCAAGATCTACTCCAAAGTGGACTGGAGAGAAGACTGGATCGCGACGAACTAAACCTCCATCTTTGGCATCGTCACCATTTCCGACTGCAGCACTTGAACATCATGTCGCAGCTTCTTCAGTTCAGAAATATCAGCGCGTATTTCCGTGATTTCCGCATCCAACCGATCTACCGCCGCCTGTGCTTTAGCACGAGTGTTCTCCGCCATGGCACAACTCCAAGAACTCCGCCGCCAAACAAAAACGCCTCCAGCAACACCACACCGCCGCCGCGAACAGGGAGGGTGGGAGGGATTTTACGAGAGAACCCAACCTCTCAGCCTCTTCTGCTCGAATCGCCGCCGTAGGATCGTTGGCTCTGATACCCTTGTAAGACCCGAGGGGACTCAGGGGTGAAATCGTGGGGATTTGGAGAATTTTCGGTAATTGAAGAAGAAGAGTAAAGTTGCGCAGGAAGAACCCTAACTATAAGAGCAACGATATGCTTAATTTCTTCTTACTTCTCATTCACGACAGCTAGACTCTTATAGCTTGTCGAGTTCGGTTACAACGGGACACAAGATGGCAAACAGTAACGACATTACATGACGGTAAACAGTGACGTCGAATCTCAGCCGTTAGCTAACTGAATAAGTCTTCAGGTGTGTCTTCACAGGACCTGACAGGCGGTGACGCTAAGCTAAGGCACGGTGGCAGATCTAGGGCACAGGGGTTTGGGGGTTGAGGCGTCGGCGCTGACGCTAAGCTAAGGCACGTCGGCGATGATGCTAAGCTACGGCACGTCGGCGGCGATGCTACAGGAGAGATTTTAGAACCACAGTGGGTCGGTCGGGTTGGAGCGAAGTCTACCGTGGAGGCGATGGATTTTGACGGTGGACGGAGAGAAGGGAGATTTGCCTGCTTGTACATGGAAGCACTACAAGGCCAAGCTGTGGTCTGTTACTACACACAGATCTTGAGAAAAGAAATATAGGCCTGCTGAACATGAACCTCTTTGGAGGAGTACATGCAGGTTAGCCACTTTCTTTATTGTAGTTGTGAACCTCTATTCTTATTTGGAGTATACATATATTGTACAAGTGGTTCTTAGTTTCTTGCATCTTTCAGAAAGAGAAGGAAACACATATATTTTTTCGCTTTACACTTTTGTCGGTTCCTGTACAGTAATAGAGATGAGTGTCATGACAGTTGAATATATTAGCTTAAATCTGTGAGCTTAATGCGAAAAATTATCCCCTTTGCCACATATTTTTGAGTGTATAAGCGACACAAGGACAATAATATTTTCCCGAGAGTTTGTAAAATAACACTCAAGGAAGTTATATTTCCCCAACGAAAAGGTCCCGAGTGTTATTTTCGAAGTGTTCACCTTCAGGAAAATATTTCCCGATTATTTCACCTGATGTCCCAAATGTTCGCAACACACAGGAGAGTATCAGATTCTGGTAGTATTGTTATACCACCATCTCTCCAGAATTCCAGGGCAGCCGATCGAGTAGCTGCTCCACTTTTGGCTCTATGTTGTGTTAATGAACTCTTGTGCACCTCTTGATCGATACAAAGTCACAGTGATCAGATCGATCGGATGGGCCTCATGAAATTTGTGATCCATAGTTATCCATCGTCGGCACCGATCATTAATTATTTCATCTTAATTTTCAGCCACTCTATCATTTATTATTAATTCAGTCCCAATTAATGAAGAACTTTGGACATTCTTTATCCATCGAGTTAATTAGTTTTCTTGATCGCTGGTTTTTTTCCGATTAATAAATAATAATAAGCACACAGTACATGTGTGTGATGAGTCATGATACTCGAACGCAAAACATGACACTGACAAAGCAACATCATAGATAGATTAATTAGCCCTTGAGTTGCAAAGGCAGCATGCAGCAGCCAGCAGCTTGCTAAAGCTTGCTGAAAAATATATACATCCATGATTAGCTTTTTGATTAGTCAGTAGTTTCTGAACACTACGTGTTGGCCACAGCAGCACGATAGTGATCTTAGGTGTGGAGAAAGAGATCTCTGGAATAGCTTGCTAAGCTTTTGCTGCATGCAGGTGGACCATGCTGTATACAAGAAACAAGAACACCTGTCCGTACCAACCATAAGACTATCAGTCACATTTCACTACCTAAAAATAAAATGTACAACGACATACAGTCCTTGGCCGCTAGGGCTCATGTTGTCCCCTACTCGCCTGTCGGTGTTGGCACATCGCCGGCAAAAGATGTTTGGTACCTTTGTCATGGAATGACGCCCTTGTGTGTGATGTCCGCTATTTTAGACGAATGCCTTTTTTCCAGCTTAAGACTTTTCTTTTTTTCTAAAGTACTTAAAAACTTGGTCCTGTGATTCCGAGAGAACAATTCCACTTGGTTCAAAAAGAAAATTCTAGTCTTTGAAATTTAACTCTACTTATCATTAAACTCTAAAAAAAATACAGGACTCTAAATGAATAGTTAGAGTTTCCCGCCGGTTGCTCGAAAAACAATACATAATTTCCTTCGGATGAGAGACACTGTTAGACGTGCAGGTTATGTGTCCTCAAACCACGTAGAGAAAGGACACGTAGAGGGCTATGTATCTGGAGCACACGGTGGATGCGTTGACGACCATGGCCGCCGCCGCGGCCGGAACACGCCAACCCGGTTGCGCCGCCGCCGGAAATTGCAGTCCTTACACGTACACGAGGGAAGCATCCTTACTGGGCTCAGGCCTTGGTTTCATTTTGTTGGGCTCCCATGTTTTGCTTTTATTGCGTGGCCCGAAGATGCATAGGTGCAGCTTGGTACTGATTCCTGCATCACCAGTCGTCAGATCACGGAACGGACGGCCAACAAAAAATCTCCAAACCAAAGAAATTGATAGGGAATCTCCTTCACAGCTTCATCTCGCCAAGAAGTAGAAGACGAAGATGATGAAGAATCCCATGGAGTGAGCTTGCCTTGCTGCTGCCGAGTTCGATCTAGCCAAAGCCCGCAGACGGGGTTCTTTCTTGCTTCTCGCGGCGGGGCGGCGGCCATGGCGTTCGTCAGGTCACAAGTGAGTTCCCTCTTCCTTCCTTTGTTCTCCTCTCGTGTGTTCGTGAGTTCTTGCGTGGATTGGATTGGCTTCGGAGGAGGAAGCGGTGGATCGGATCTTGGACGATTACTTTCTTCCGCGCTTGTCCTCTCCTGCTCTGCTCTTCTTGTGAATTGGGATCCGTGCCCTGGACCGGTTGCTGGCTGCCCTCGATCTATGGTCTCTACTTGGTACCAGACTGTTGTTATGGCGCAATTTGGCCTGATTTGATTTAATGTGTGAACCAGAAGAGATGAGTAGCCGCGCGTTCTTGGTTTGCGATCTTGATTTGAGGCTAGTCAGTCATCAGGATTATCGTTGGTGGGTGCATGTCTGGACTATTTTGCTTCTTATAGATGAATAACAATAATGGTACTTAATCAGTTGAAGAAATGTAACTACAAGAAAAGGCTGTTGGGTTTACATCAGTAGTTTTCAGTATACTGATGAAGTGTGTACCATAGTTGTATAAACTGCCAAGATATGTATAGCTCTTGAATATCTTACAGAACATCCAACACTATCCAACAAGACGTGAAGGAAATATCATTGACTGGGTGTACAAGACTGTAGGTGACAGTTGTATTTAGGTACTTCCTATCCATTATCCAACCAAGCAAGTAGTTGGAACCAACAGGACAGTAGTAGGACTTAGTATGTTCACTGGTGAGTTTGTAGCCTATTTACTCAAAAGGTAATACGGGTGTCGATTTAGTACTGTGGTCGTAAACATTCTTGAGCAATTTTCTCGGCGCATTGTGAACGGATAACTGTCTCTGCTA
Source organism: Stipa capillata (assembly GCA_019208055.1). Lineage (NCBI taxonomy): Eukaryota > Viridiplantae > Streptophyta > Magnoliopsida > Poales > Poaceae > Stipa > Stipa capillata. The sequence continues at coordinate 16,251 of JAGXJF010000519.1, read as the reverse complement.
TCACTGGTACCTTAGCTGCTCTGGGGAGATATTTCGAGTTGAAGGCTTGTACTTTTCTGGAGGATTATTTTCGTGTTCAAAGTTGAGAATCAATTCAAGTCGCTCCTCAACAGATTATTTGAAGCGGTTGAGGACACAATGTTTATGTCCAGTCTCTCTGGAGGATAATATGTATTTCTGTTTCATATAATTGAACTAGGTCAAAACCTTAAAAGAAAAAAAGGGTCATTTGCATCAGCCATAATTTTTATCTGCACAAATAGTCAACATATATATGCAAACCGATGAGTATATTACAGTCTTTTTGAATGACACGTCTTGAATAATGCGTAGCAGCATATGCATGGTTGTGCTCGTATAGTTTGACAAATGTTGAAAGCATGTTTGACCTTCCTCTAAGAAATGGAGCCTACTGATTGTTTTGCAAAAACTAGATATGCCAATTTCATGATCTCTGATGAGATAATCTTTCCTGTCCTAAAATGTTACGTTTTCGTGCAGTCAAATGCCTCCTCTGGAATGGGGGTTGCCGCCGAGTGCAAGGAAACGTTCCTCGAGCTTCAGAGGAAGAAAGCACACCGCTACGTCATCTTCAAGATCGATGAGAAGGCAAAGGAGGTTGTTGTGGAGAAGATGGGTGCCCTGACCGAGAGCTTCGACCATTTCATGGACTCCCTCCCCGAGACTGATTGCCGATACGCCATCTATGATTTTGACTTTGTCACCGAGAACTGCTAGAAGAGCAAGATCTTCTTTGTTGCATGGTCAGGCTAATGTTTCCAACTTATCCATTCATTGTGCCATTGATAAACCATGTGAGTTTCATCTTTCCCTCTTGCGATTTCAGGTCTCCTTCAGTTTCCCGTAACCGATCCAAGATGCTGTATGCTACCACCAAGGGACGGTTCAGGCATGAGCTGGACGGCATACACTATGAGATCCAGGCAACTGACCCGTTGGAGCTGGACTTAGAAATCCTCCAAGACCGTGCCCATTGAGCTAAGGTCCAGGCATCTGCTAGCTTAGCCAGACGGAACATATCAACTACTTCAGTTCTACTGGAGAGCATATATATGTGTTCGGTGAAAGTATCTTGTAATACCAGAAATGATATGCGGAAATCTGTGCTTTTTCTGCTATGCAGGGGTGTTGAACACATTTGTCTTTCTTTGCGCGCGTGCGTGTTTTGCAATGATCAGATCATCACGAAATGCTAGAAATTTGCATTTCCTTTGATGTGCAGGTCAAAATTAACTATCGCTCCAATGGATTTAACCTCCAAGTGATTCTTCAATCATGCAACCAATGACGAATTTGGACATGCTGTGTTTCAGTCATCAACAATCGTAGAGTTTTCTCCCTTTTTTGAGGGGAAAAGAAGGTGTGATAGGATGGTCGGACGGGTTGGCTTAATGTAGAGAAAGATAATCATTTTCTGCAGAGTAATGGGATACATGCTTTATTTTTTGAGGAAGACCTAGTGCATCCTCAACCTCATCATTTCTACGTCGCGTATCAACCGACGTAGAAATGACGTTCTAATAGATATATTCATACAAAGATATAAGAAGGGTGATCAATCACCGTGCGCACTCTCTGCGATGTCGCTGCTGTCCGTTTGGTGTACTCTGTTTTGATCTTCTTCAGCATCACGACCACATCGCTCATCGTTATCCTCTGGTGAGGCGAGTCACTGGAGCAGAGCAAACCAACCTCGAATATCGGCACAAGAAAGCCATCGTCCAAGCCGTAGATAGAAGAGGAGCCTTGCAGTAGCCGGTCATCCACGACATGGGCAAGCTTTGAAGGAAATGCTTGGTGAACCCACCTCCTAAGGCTCAATTCTCTGACGAACATAGCATCTGTCGGCCTCCTTCCAGTAAAGACTTCAAGAAGCATTATCCCGTAGCTGAACGCATCGCTCTTTCGTGATGCTTTTCCACATGATCCGTATTCTGTGCAAGCAGTAGATAAACAAAAATTCTGACATGACTGATCAACAATAGTTAATCGAGGGCCTAACAAGAAGTGGATATATCGAGCAAGATAATGGGTGCTAAGTACCTGGTGACATGTACCCAATTGTGCCAGGCATGCTCACGGAGACCACGCAGCTATCACCACCTTGTAGTAACCTTGCAATACCAAAGTCCGCCACATGCGCAGTCATGTCCTCATCAAACAACACATTGCTCGGCTTCAAGTCGCAATGCAAGATGACTTCATAGTATTCATGGTGCAGATACTCCATTGCCATCGACACCTCGAGCATAACGCCCAGCCTCTCGTGGAACCCCAAGTGCCTTGTGGCCCCTTGAGAGCAGTGCAGAAGCGTCTCTAAGTTGCCATTGGGCATGTACTGAAGCACTAGTGCTCTGAAGTCCAGGTTGGAACATGTGTTGACTATCCGTACTAAGTTGCGATGCCGCACCATGCGAAGCACACGACACTCAGTGTCAAAGCTTCTAATGGCCGGCTTGAACTGCATGTCGAGAACTTTTATTGCAACCACCAAACCGTTGCTCAATTGGCCCTTGAAAACTTTTCCGAAGCTTCCGGATCCCAACATGTAATGTTCGCTGAAATTATCAGTGGCGAGAACAAGCTCGTGATATGAGACTAACTGACGGCTTATGGGATCTGCCAGATGAACATAAGCTTTGACCTCTCCTTTCTTAAGTTTCTTTCCGATGAATAGGTATAAGCAAACAGCAATAGCGCCAAAAGCCAATACGGCGACAGCTGGGAGTAGAAATTTTAGCAAGTGTTTATTACCGGAGAGAGACTTGTCAGGTCGTTGCGAAAATTGTACTAGGCATCGAGGCAAAGGGACGCCGCACAAGCCAGAGTTGTATGACAGATCAATCTCCGACAATGACAGCATTGAGAATGAGGCGGGGATTGGGCCTTCCAACTGGTTGTGTGACAGGTCAAGCACATCCAGTTTCTTGGTACCTCCAAGCTCGGTTGGGATGGAACCAGAAAGCAAATTGTGCCCAAGATTCATGATCATAAGATAGAACATGCTCCCAAGCTCCTTGGGGATCTCGGAATCGAGCTGATTGAAGGACAGGTCCAGGAATATCATGGAGCCATTGTTGTTGAAACCGAACTCTATGCTCCCCATGTACATCCGCGTGAAGTCGCACAGCTTCTTGCTAGGCATCCAGGTTAGGTCGTCGGAAGGGATGCCGCTGAACTCAGGCAGGCTCCCCGTGCCACGACATTCCCTGCTCAGCTCGTCATTGCGCAAGTACACAATCGGGCGCCCAGTGAGGAAGCCCACCGTAGCCATCTTCCCAGCCTCACTACTGCAGAAACAGCTATAGAAGCCATCTTAGCAGTGACGAGCACCAAAAAACACGTCACTGGTAAACCAAAAATTTACCAGTGGCGGGCGTCAATTGTCACGTGTCACTGGTAAATAATTACCAGTGACGAGCATCTATTACTGCCCGTCATTGGTAACGTAGCAATTACTAGTGGCGGGCGCGCAGAGGAGCTCGTCACTGATATATTATACTCCAGTGACGTGCGCACCAAAGAGACCGTCACCGATACTATTTCCCGCCAAACTTGCTCCTGGCCTGCATACCAGTGGCAGGCTCACGTTAGGCTCGTCACTGGTACGATGTTTACCAGTGGCGGGCCTGTATATGTGCCCGTCACTGGTAACCTGCCCTATAAAAAGCATCAGCGAGCTCGCTGCTGGCCAGTCGTAGCTCCACTGGCCAGCAGCGAGCTTGCCGATCGCCTGCACATCCGCCGCCGCCGTACACGCCCCTGGTAAATTCCTGCCCTCCAAAATCTTCCCCCACCTCCCCTAGCTCCCTTGCCATCTCTCTCTCCCTCCTAATCTAGCTAGATCATCCTGATCATCACCTCTAGCTAGCTTGCTCTCCCCCAAATTTGCTTCAATTGTAGCCCCCCCAAACCTCTCCCTCCATAGCTTAGCTCTCTAGTTTTCAGGAAGAATCAATGTTCTAATGAACCATATATGCAAGATCTCACCTTAGTTTATTATGATCAGTGAGATGAATTCGATCTGTACATTGCTTTAATTGATATATGAGTAATTATATTTCTTATGCACTGAGGCAGAATCACATATGTGTAATTATGTATACATTGGTTCATATATGTGTAATTATGTTTCTTATGCACTGAGGCAGAATCATATATATATGTGTAATTATATATGACTGTTGCTTATGTATACATATATAAATGTTTGTGTTAAACTGTCACGTACTGTCTCCGTCGATCATATGAAATGAGAAATGAAATGTGTAATGCTACGACATCGATCGTATGAGATGAATATTTGCGGAAGGGTTTGTGATCCGCCATCGAGCGATCGTTTTGACAAATTTGTTCATATATTGCTTGTGGTACCGGCCATCGAGCCGAGGCAACGTTTGTGTTGCTCTTTGTGAACACTTGAGTTGTCAACGTTTTGTCAAAATGTTGCTTTGTCAACCTTTTGTCAACGTTCGACAAACTCGATTTTAGTTATTTTAGCAAAGGTCATGCCAAAATTTTCTACAGGTTGGTACTAATTAATTTTCGTATATCTTAGGGATCGAACGACCGATGGATCGAAGTTGGATGTATGACGACGATCGGAACACACAAAGTTTCTATACATCTTTGAATGAGTTCTTTGATTTCGCCGAGCGAGATATGGTGCGAAAGGGTGGCACGAAGATATGCTGTCCGTGTCGTGATTGCAAAAACTTGAAGATGTACGAAAGGAAATCTGGTTTTTTGCACATGCACCTGGTGTGATGGGGTTTCATGGCAGGTTATACACGGTGGACAAGTCACGGTGAGGAGGATGAGGTTGTTGCCGACGACAAAGGGTTAGATGAAGAAGCAGGACATGGGGAGCCGGAAGCAGAATGGTTAGATTATAAAGATGCAGGAGGACATGAAGAGGCCGAAGCGGATACGCGAAGCACGGGGGACAATTTGGCCGGAATGGTCCAGGACCGTCATGTGCAAGAGCAGGTTGTGAAAGAGACGAATAACGATAGTGCGGCTCGTAGAGAGGCTGCCAAGTTGGAGACACTGGTGAAAGACTCGAAAACTCCCTTGTATCCTGGTTGCAATCCCGAGCACACCCGCCTCTCAGTCACGCTCGAACTTCTAAGACTCAAGGTACTCCACAACAGCACGGACACAAGCCTCGATGAGACATTGGAGTATCTCGCAAAAGTTCTGCCGGAGGGGAACGTGTTGCCTCGCGGTTGCGATGAGGCCAAGAAGGTCGTGTGCCCTCTTGAAATGGAGGTGACAAGATACCACGCGTGTCCGAATGACTGCATCGTTTATCGGAACCAGTACGCCGAGCTAACCAAGTGTCCAGAGTGCAAAGCATCCCGATTCAAGCGGGGAAAGAACTACCATCTAGATGGTGAGAACGGAGTGAAGAGCGGTGCTCCTGCAAAGGTTGTATGGGACCTTCCACTCATTCCCCATTTGAAGCGTCTATTCGCAAACAAGAATGAGGCAAAGCTCATGCGTTGGCACGACGAGAGGCCGCGAAAAGATGACGTCGTGCTGAGACACCCTGCGGATGGTTGCCAGTGGAAAGCAATCGATGACCAATACCCCGAATTCGAAGGAGAGCTGAGGAATATCAGAATTGGTATGAGTACGGACGGACTCAATCCTTTTGAAAAGATGAGCAGCAGGCACAGCACTTGGCCCGTGGTCGTATGGATGTACAACCTCCCTCCGTGGCTCTGTATGAAGCGGAAGTATCTACATCTGTCCATGCTAATTCAAGGGACACAGCAACCAGGGAATGATCTGAACGTGTATCACCAACTACTGAAGGAGGAGCTAGATACACTCTGGGCTGAACCAGGGGTCCGGGTCTGGGACGCTCACGAAGGAAACTACTTCAATATGAGAGCTATGATGATCACAACGGTGCAAGACTATCCCGCTTACGGATATCAATCCGGCCAGGTTTGCCACGGATACCAAGGATGTGTTAAGTGCATGGAAGATACAACAAGTCGTCACCTACCGGGCTCTCACAAAATCGTGTACATGGGCCACCGAAGATGGCTTCAACAGGACGACCCGTGGAGACAAGAAAAAGAAAAGTTCGACAATACGATTGAGACCCGAGGACCACCACGTAAGAGGAGTGGGGAAGAAATATATGAGATGTTGAACTCTTGGGGCGAGTGCCCTAGGGCGGGAAAGAAGCAGAAGAAGGTAAAGCCGCTGGGAGGCGTATGGAAAACGAAATATGTATTCTGGGACTTGCCTTACTGGCCTTTTCTCGAGACGCGTCACTGCATAGATGTCATGCATATTGAGAAAAATGTCTGTGAGAGTGTGCTTGGTCTCTTGCTCCACATGGCAGACAAGACAAAGGATGGGCCGAAGGCACGAGCTGACTACGAGGAATTGGGGATAAGACGAGAGCTGTGGGCCAAGGAGGAGAAGACCAAGTTGGGCAGGAATGTTACGAAAATCAAGACGGACTGTCCCGCCGCTTGCTACACTTTAAGTACAGACGAGCTTGATAAAATCTTCAAATGCCTCAAAGGTGTCAAAATAACTTCTGGCTACTCGGCAAACATACAGAGATTTCTAGACATGCAGAACCACAAACTAATCGGTATGAAGTCTCATGACTGTCACGTGATGATCACCCAGATACTTCCGGTTGCAATTAGAGGGCTAATGGAGCCATGGATCCGCAAGACACTGCTTGACCTCTGTAACTTTGTCGACATTATCTCTCAGAAGTCCATCACTAAGAAGCGTTGCCGGCGACTGCAAGCGGAGATCATTGTCATACTATGCGAGCTTGAGATGTACTTTCCGCCCGCATTCTTCGACGTCATGGTTCATCTCATGATCCATATCGTCCCGGAGATCATCGACCTAGGTCCCGTATTCCTACACAACATGTACCCGTTGGAAAGGTTCAATGGGGTCGTCAAGCGATACGTTCGTAACAGGTCTCATTCGGATGGGAGCATCGTCCAGGGCTTTCTCACGGAGGAGTACGTCGAGTTCTGCACGGATTACATGAAAGTCGACAAACCTATAGGCGTGCCTGTTAATCGGCACATTGGCAGGCTCGATGGCGTAGGTCACCGACGCGGAAAGAAGGATTTACATGTGTACAGTGACGTACCGAACCGATCAGACGATTACGTCAGAGCGCACACAGTAGTGTTACAGCACCTGTCAGTGGTCTGGCCTTATGTTATTCAGCACATGGCAATGTTAAAAACAAAGCACGGCACAAGAAAGACCGAAGCGGCTCTCATGAAAGAGCAGAACGCTACGTTCGCCAGGTGGCTAAAAAACTACTTTGATGAACATAGCTTCTCAAAAGATGATGACGTAGCACGGACGGTGTTCCACGTGGCACAGGGACCCCTGATGAATGTCGGGACATACCAAGCATACGATATTAACGGATACACATTCTATACAGAGGCACAAGACCAGAAGAGTGTGTACCAGAACTCTGGGGTGACGATGGAGGCCCTAACCGGTAAGAAAAAGGACAGATACTACGGTAGGCTCGAAGAGATTTGGGAACTTGACTACACCGTAACCAAGATCCCCATGTTCCGGGTAAGATGGGCGAAGAATGTCGAAACAGAAGACTATTTCACTACCATGGTCATACCGAAAGCACTTCCTATTGAGACAGTAAATGTGAAAGCGATCAGTGCCAAAAATGAGCCGTGGGTATTAGCTAAACAAGTGGCCCAATGCTTCTACATAGCCGACCCGACGAGGTCAAGCCGTCATGTCATGAGGAGGGGCAAAAGGAGTATCGTTGGAATCGATGGAGTCGTTGACGAAGAGGACTACGACCAATTTGACGATCCGGATACGGAAGAAGACAATGACGATGCTAACAATTGGCCATGGCCCAGCAGAAGGAGCAGAACTACATGTCCCGCCGTGCGTCCCTTCAAACGACGAAGTCACTCCGAGGGGCTAACCTATATTAGGAAGAAGACCAAGACTACCGTTGAGAAGAGTGTAGAAGAGTGAGAAGTTTGTCGAAGTATGTGCTCCAATTGTTGTAATATAATGACACCATACCTTCTTTATGTATATAACAAGCGTGTTTTTATGTTAATTCTATCTATACTCACAAAGTAATCATAGCGCAAAAATTACTAAACTGATAAGTACATTTATGCTATATGATTCCAGAAGATCCAAACAAATTTTATCTGAAGCCAAACTCAATTAGCACGAAGATCTCTAGATTCCTCGAAAGATAAGTTAATTAATCGCAAGAAAAAATTATGTATGTTAATAAAAGAATTTGAAAATAGAAATGATGAAGTTAAAGTGGCTGGGCATTTCAAAGCAAGTGTATCAACAACATATCATATTTACTTCTATAGTGAATTGCAGTGTTCCTGTCCTTCTGAGGTTTCTCTTAAAAAAAAAGCTATCCACGATCACACTGCGAAATCTGAATAGACTACCATGTTGACATTTAAAACCATGTGCATGATCTTAACACCCACCCTGATAGCTTACCTTGTTCCATATGCAACCTTTGTACACCAGTGCTAAATAAGAGATCGAGAAGCTCAGTGAAAATCCTTCTGGCGAGCTAGCAAGCTTTGGTGCTATGTGCATGGTTTGATCCATTTTCAAAAGATGCAAGAAAAATTGGCATAAGGTGAAAATTTTACCAGTGACGAGCAAACTATAGACTCCGTCACTGATAAACACATTACCAGTGACGAGCCTCCCATCCCGCTCGTCACTGATAAACACATTACCAGTGACGAGCCTCCCTTCCCGCTCGTCACTGATAAAAAATTTATCAGTGACGAGCACGTATTCAACCCGTCACCGATAAAATTTACTAGTGACGAGCTTCCATTCCCGCACGTCACTGATAAGTACCCCCATATAAACCTCCCGCGCGGGACTTGGGGAAAAATTCCCCAAATCCCGCGCGCATGCCCTAGTTCGCAAATCTCCTCGCCGCCGCTGCTCGCCTCCCCGCCGGTTGATCTCGCCTCCCCGCCGGTGCTCGCCTTCCCGCCGGTGCTCGCCTCGATCCCCGCCAGTGCTCGCCTCGATCCCCCGCCGCGCTCGCACCCTGCGACGGCTCCGCCGCGTTCACACGCCACCACCCCCGGTCCCCTCCCTCTCCAGCCGCCTCCACCCGCCCCTGTCGCTCTCGCACGCCCTCTCCCCCGGTCCCCTCACTCTCCGGCCGCCGCAGCCCGCTTCGGCACCACCTCCTTCTTGCCTCGGTCCTCTCACCCAGTGCGCCGGCTCGACCACCTGCTGCAACGCCGGCCTACCGCCGCTGACGCCGCCCACCGCTAGATCAGCTACCAGGCCTCCAGGTAAAAGATTTTGTCATATGGTCTTTGTTTCACTTTCCAGCCCCGTTTCCAATTGTTTGTTAGTTTCTTCAGTACGTATAGCTCACTGAGCAATGAGGATTGTCCAAGAGATATACTGACAATGCTATGATCGAGAGATGTTTAATTATGTAGCTAGCCATAATTGGATATTCCTTTTGGGACTGCAGGAACATATATACTTTTATTTTGATCTTCTCCAATTGAAAGATCACTCATATGTCCCTGCATTTCTAAATTCTGATATCTGAGACTCTGCGGGAGGTGGATTTTTCTTTATTTATTATCAGAGCTGCATCTGATTCAAAAGATACCCAATGCATGCATGCATGTGAACAACTGCAAATACATTTTGCTCTCCTAAAATGTATATAGCTTCAAGATTAAAACGCTGTCCCCAAATATACTCTCCTTATTTTCACAATGAAACCATTGCCAACGATTTTCACATGTTATGGTACTCAATGTTGCTAATTTTCTACTCACCACTTACTCTGAAATCTGAACTTGCAAGTGAAGTGAGAGGTGGAGGATGACACTCTAAAGGTTCTCACTACCCCCTACTTGTGTAATCCCACTGCATAAAACTGCGAAATAAAATAAACCTCAGTGATGCCCTCTTTGCATTGTACCGGAACTTGTCAATTAATGCCTACGTGGAAAACAGATCAATAAACCTCATCCGTGATCGTTCCAAAAAGATGTAGCTGCATGGAATATTTCATATATGTGAATGTGAGATATGCTTGTGGTACCGGCCGTCGAGCCGAGGCAACATTTGTTGCTTTGTTTATTTTTTCAGGGAAACTGAGTTCAACGTTTTGGCGAAATGTTGCTTCGTCAACATTTTGTCAACGTTCGATACTCAATTTTGCATAATTTTAGCAAAGGTCATGCCGAAATTTTGAATTTTCAGCAATTTATTTCAATAACCTGCCAAATTTTGAAATGTTTTATCTAATATTTCAAAATCTCAATTGCAAAGAAAACTTTTATTATTTTTTTTAGCCTCTCATGAAAGGTTTCATAAGTGTTGTTTCCATTATTTTTTTTAGCCTCTCATGAAAGCTTTCATAAGTGTTGTTTCCGTTAATTTTTGTTTAACAAGTTTAATTCCATTTAGTCCGAAAATGGCCGGAAGTACTCCCTCTTCGTCGCGGACACCAACGGATGCCCCGGCGTCATCCCGAGATATCGAGGGGCGTGCGGACGCTCCCCGGGACCTAGCCATCGTCGACGACCCTGCTGCCGGGGATAACAACGAGTACGATTCGTCCCACGATGAGTCGGACGAAGAGTCTGGACGTGCAAAAGAGTCCGGCGGTGCTGAAGACGCGACCGATCGTGACGAAGGGACCGGCCGTGAATACGAGACCGGTATTGAAGAAGAACAGGCGGACGGGGCTCCACCAGCCAAGCGAAAAAGGCGGCTCGCGCCTAGGAGACCTAACAAGTTGAGTACGGACACGTTCGTAATCACTCGAGTGGACGATCTAGGTAAACCAGCCAGTCCTGTAAAAGCTGCACAGGGGTACTCAAACGCCGTAGGCTGCATCCTGCGTGAAACCGTGAAGATCACAACCCCCCGACATAAGGACGAGAGAAACCGAGCATCTTCGAACTCTCCTCCTGGACAGGCTATTCAGCAGGTATTCCGTCCCGGAGGCCGACAAAAATAGAGTCGCAACGAAAACCCTGAGCATGATGTCCAAATCCTTGAATACCTGGCGATACCATGCCAATAAAATGAAGGATCAAGATTTTGAGACCGTGATAAAGCCGAAATGGTCTACGATAGATGAGGCGGACTGGACCGAGTTCATTCAAACTCGCTCCGGCGATGAATTCAAGAAGTTGAGTGATTGGGGGAAGGACATGCGGGGGAAGATCATGGGTGACCACACACTCGGCAGCCGTGGTTACCAAGGGAAGAGGCCAAAATGGGACAAGGAGGATGCAAGGTTCATTGCGGCTGGGAAAGAACCCCCTTTCTCGGACATCCAGGAAGGGCGCGGAAAGGATTTTGTGAGGGCCCGCGCAAAATTTGACCCTACGACGGGGGAACCGATCTTCACGCACGAGAAAATGAAGGACGTGCACGAAGAACTGGTAACCTCTGAACCCATTTTACTTTATTTGTCTCACGTATATTATTTTCTGAAAAGGTACGTTTCTAAATGGTTCATGTTGCTTGCAGAAAAAGCTAAGCCAGCAACCTCAGAGCTCACAGGACTCTGTCGATAGCGACAGGTGGCAAGACCCTATCAACAAGGCTCTCGGGAAGCCGGAGACTCGTGGCCGCGTGATGGGGGTCGGGTATGGGGCTCGATGGGCTGATTATTGTCCCCAAACCCGTGAGGTTGCCCGCGAGAGGAGGAAAGCCAAGCAAGATAAAGAATTCGATGCGCGAGTGGAGGCGGCGGTGAAACGTATATTAGGGCCTATATATGAGCAACTACAACGTCCACCCATGCATCCTTGCACGCAGCCGCCGCCCTTTAATCTGGATACCCAGCCGCCGCCCTTCACTGCTGCAAGGAGTAGCAGCCCATCTGTATCAGGCATTGGCCCCGGGTCACCAAATTCAATCGATGGCCTAACGGTAAGCGTTGTCGGCTCAATAAATCGTAACAAATTTCGTTGTTTGGACCCTAACATCGACGACCTATATATATGTTTCGCAGGTAATAACTCCGTGCCATCTTCAGACCCAAGTGCTCGGCTCGATGGTGACCGTCGCGTACGGTCGAGTCCACCCAATAACGCCGGAAAACAGGATGCACTGTGTGGATTTACCACCAAACATGGCGAGGGTGGAGTTGACTAAGGTGGTCGGCACCTTTGAGGACTTGGTTTTGAATGACCCCCCTAAAGAGGGATACGAAAAGCTAGGAGCCTGCAAGGGGTTTTTTCTTAGGTGGCCGAAGGGCGCGATAAAGTTGATTGAGACCTCCAATCGTCCAGCACCTTCGCCGAGCCACACCCACAGTCCATCAGCAAGACCATCTCCTTTGGGTATTTACGCACCTCTATCCTACAGGGATCTGGAGATGGAGGATGCCGAGGAGGGCACGGAGCATGGCATGCCTCGTGACGAAGAGGCACGAGAATTTGTAGATACGCCGCCACCCAAGCATGACGAGCAAGCCCAGACGAAGTTGACTCCTAAAACACTCATGGGCACAACCAAAGAAGCGATGGCCAGTCAGAGGGCCGTATCTCTCGATACGCAACGTACGAGCAAAAAAAGGGCGAAGAAGACACATGCTAGCACCGGTACTTACGATAGACAGGGTGAGGCGAGGTTGAAGAAATCCTTAACCTACGCAACATCTTTCCAATCAGGACAGCGAGCAACGGGTCGTCAATGGCGGGCCTATCACGTCCCGGGTCACCCCATGGTACCAAAGGATGAGTTCGACGTCCTCCCGAACGAAATGAAGATTCTGCATGAGAACATTCGAGAGCTGGAATTAGGACCCGATGAAACTAATGTCTCGTATTACACGGCGAAGGTGCCAGAGGGTTTCCATTTCGTCGAGCAGTATCCCGCGGACAAGTTCTGTCGACGATCGGTAGACCGGCGATCTTACGGTACTCGTGAGATGATGATTACTGGGGGGTAGGGACCTCTAGGGGCCAAGTGCCAGGAGATCTGACAGCAGGGGACAGCCATTTTTATACAGGTTCGGGCCTCCCTCAGGATAATAACCCTGCGTCCTGTTGCTATATATTGATAGAGAATACGCTTTACAATGGGGGTGTATGTTGGTGGCTACCCTAGGCCTAATCGTAGACTAATCTAGCTAATCCTCCGGGCTCGACTCCTTCGAGACTGCGGGTCTTCTAGGGCTTCGCCTCCTGAGATCCTATGCTACTTGTATTGCGACTAGAAAGACCTGACCTCCCCTATGGGATTGCTGATCCTTATATAGGGGGTTCCCAGGGTCGTACTGGACGTGGACTCACGCCCGAGTAGGACTCTGGCTTCCTTAAACGTTGGGATTGACTTCCTAGTTTAAGGGGAGTCTTCCCTTCCTTAGAGGGGTTACCTTATCGTTTGGGGATCCTTATCGGATACGATGTACCTTCCTAAAGTCCCGGGAAACTGTACACGGATACCCCTAATACGCGGGATACCGTACTATTCATCATCAAGCCCCCCATCAGTACGTGAAGTGAGGGTATGATGGTTTTTGTTGGAAATCTGCCCTTGTCGGAAAAAATTCCGAGTAGGCAACCCGAGTGGTTCTTGTCGATGACTTCCGAGTAGATTCAATCCCTACCGAGAAGTCGTAGGAGCCTTATCGGAATAATCCTTTGGAAAATCCAGAATGCTTTTCCGATCAGATCTGATCCGTTGATCACGGACACGCGTCCGCCTGGCATATTTCTAGGAAACGGAACCATCGTGGCGGAAATTTCGCGTGGTGATGAAGAATCTTTCCTTTTTCTGCGCCAATGTACTGCTGATGTTAGCGAAACCGCAGCGCACTTGTCAATCACGACGAACAGGAACTTGTAGCCCCCGGGCGAGACCGGGAAGGGCCCCAGAATATCCAGGCCCCATGTCGTGAAGGGCCACGACAAGGGAGTTGTCTGCAAGGCTTGGACGAGCTGGTGAACGCGTCTACCGTGAATTTGACACTGACGGCATCGCTTTACTAACTCGCTCGCGTCACAGAGGGCTGTCGGCCAATAGAATCCTTGTCTAAGGGCCTTTCCGACCAGGGTTCGGAAAGATGCATGTGCCCCGCACACCCCTCTATGGATCTTCCTCGAGTAGTTCTTTACCCTGCGTCCGAGTGATACACTTCATGAGCGCTCCGTGGGCTTCTCGGCGATAGAAGGCCCCGTCGCCCGGGAGTACATCCAGGCGCGTCGGGCAATTCGCTCAGATAGTGCATCGTCCCCGGGTACTGTTCGATCGTGAAGGTACATGCGGATGAGTTCTATCCACGACCCCTAAGGACCGATGGGGGTTACGAGTTGACCCGTAACTCCTCTTGGATCGTCAATACCTGGTGACGTCCTTGAATGGTGCTCTGTTCTGAGGGTGGCCATTCCTTCGTCCACAGGTTCGTTAGAAGCAATGGATGGCGTCGAAATCCTTTTTGCAAAGGTCCCGGGTGGGCATAGAGATCGTGAGGACGCCAGGCGGGCAAGACTATCAGCTCGGCAGTTATCCTTTCTTAGGATGTACCGTACTTTGAGCCCGATGAATTTCTTCTCTGGCTTCCTCATCTCTGCTAGTTAGCTCCCATGTCCTGGTCTAAGGTCTGACATTCCTTGGACACTTGTCTCGCTACCAGCTGTGAGTCCCTACTCACGAGTAGGCGGCGGACACCAAGTGCGGAAGCGACTCAGAAACCGGCAAGCAAACCCTCACGCTTGGCCACGTTATTCGTGGCCGGGAAGTCAATCCGCAGTGCATACTGCAGGCATTCTTTGGCTGGGGAAGTTAGTTCCAGCATGGGGCTAGTCGGCTGTGGAGTTCATTGAGCCCCTAGCTCAGGACGCCTGTTGTCCGACTTGAGCGAAGGTCTAGCCCCTGATCGCGGCGCTTCTAGATATAATCAACAACTGAAAACGTTAGTCGTAATTTGCTTTTACTGAAACTAACCTTTTGCCTTTTTGCTTGCTTCGTCTGGGACCTAGAGGAGTGATTGGTCCGGTCAGAGCAGGAGCGGGGAACCGATTTCGAGGCGAAGAGGTCTCGAATGGCTGAATGCAGATAGCTTGCTAAACTGACTTAACACTTTTTGATTAGTAACTGTGCTTAATCTGTGTGTTTTGTTTTCTGAAAGTCGATCATTTTTGAAAATAACTGCATTGTGAATGTTGTCAGATGCAAAGGTTCTCGAGGATTTAGTCAAACTTCGCGTCCACCTTCCTCGACTTAGGCTTATGAGTTGCGCCGTATGCCGCTGACTGCGATCGACCAGGCCTTAGGTTTAGTCGGATGGAGGTCTCAGAGGCTCCTCGTCATCAGTAAACATGATAAGGGGTCTTCGTACGGTCTGTCATAGCCATAGCAGCAACCAGTGTTCCCTTGTCGAAGGGGTATTGAACGCTAGTTAGTGAACCTCTCGTAACCCTTGCTCTGATGACATTGCACTCTATCCGGGACGCCTTCTGTTCAAAGTAGTCGGGGTGGCCGGTAAGCGTACGATTTTGTTGGCCTAGTCATACCTGTACCTTCTCTTCTTCCCTTGCTCGGAGTCGGGGAACTTTGCTGCGGGAACCGGGGAGTTTGGTCGGCCAGGCCTTAGGTCTAGTCAGGTGGGGGGCTCAGTGGCTTCCCCTGTCACCTGTAGACACGTTAAGGGGCTTTCCTCTCATCCCAGACGGTCGCAGCGCAGAACCCTTTTCCCTTTGCTTAGGTTGGGTCGTCGGTACGTGCATGTGTACGCCAGTTTTTCGCTTGATGCCACATACTTATCCAGCCCCCGACTGTCTTATTCGAGAAGTTTCTCGGATAGGCAGTCTGAAAAAAATAAATATCGAACTAGGAACTTGATATTTAAAAAACTGTGAACTGACTGAAGCATCATTTATAAGTTACTATAAGAAAAAACTGCTAGGAAAAACTAGAAGTAAAAACATCACCTCCTCCTCTCGAGTTGTCGTTGGTTGCTCCAGAAACTCTCGTGCTCTTGTCGTGAACCGCTGAAAAAGCTTGTCGAGTGCGCGTGCTAGGCGACGGCGCCCGGAGCGTCTTATCGTCGGCTTGTTGTGAGGATCCGGACTTAACTTCCAGACCCTCCCTGTGTATCTCCTCATCAGTCCAGGATCAAGCTGATGAACACAGGCGAATTGATATCACTGCACACATCACGAAACATTTTAGAAACACTAAACT
>JAGXJF010000518.1:0-50423 GCA_019208055.1 Stipa capillata | reverse complement strand
AAGAAACGGAAAACACAAGAAAGAAGACAGGGGAAGAAACGCAAAATGAAACTATTGGGTTGGTAATGGGATATTGAGTTGAGTGATAATGTTAGTGAAGGTAATGTGGAGGGTGTTATGAAAGAGAGGGGTGGTGGAGAAGGTAAACCCCAGTTGTAGATATGAAAGATAGGAGGTAGTAGATTAGAGTAGGGGTTAAGAAGGTAGGGAGGAGAAAGAGTTTGGATAAAGGTTGTAGGTTTAGTGATGTTTGTATGTTGTGGGGGAGTTGAGAGTTAGTACCAGTATTTGTAAGGATGAGGGTATGAGGAGGGATCTGGTATGGGATGGAGTAGGGATAGAGGGTTTGGGGTAAGGTTGGTGTTTGAGGGATGGAGGAAGGTGAGAGAGGAAGAGGAGAGAGATAGGGTTATTGATGAGAATGGGGAGGTAGGTAAAGAGTGTTGTATGTGGGGTTGAGAGGGGGGTAGTAAGGTTTTGAATAGGGGGAGAGGTGAGTGTTGGTGGAGTGTGGACCGAAATAGAAGTTGAATATGAGGGAAGTCAGGATAGGAGTGAGGGATGGTTTCTGGTAGGGGGGGGTGAATATAGATCGCCCAAGGGAAATGGAGGGAGGTAGAATATATAAAAGGGTGAATAGGGAGGGGAGTTAAGGAAGGTTGTAAGTGGAGTACTTATAAAATGGAGAAAATAAGGGTTTTGAGTTGAAGGAAATAGGGGTATACACCACTAATGGAGTGGGTGTATGAGTGAATGGTCTTTTTTGTTTAAGAGGGGGGGGAGTGAAGAAGGAGAGGTGAGATTAGTAGGGTGTAGTTGGGATAGGAGAGGGCAAGGGATTGGAATTGGGAGTAGGGATTTATGTAGGGAAGGACCGGGTTATATAGGAGTATTGGTTGGGGGTGTGATTTTTGAGATTTGAGAAGGAAGTGTGATTGAAAGAATAGGATGATGGTGGACCTAGGAAGGATATATGTATGGAGAGAGGTATGGAGAATGTTATTAATTGTGGGATGATATTAGATGAGTTTGGTGTTAGGTTTGGGTTAGTAATATATATAGGGGTGTAGTGATGTGAGAGATAGGGTATTATTTGGCATTTGTTGTAGAAGTGAAAATGGCTAGTGTTTTAGGGTGGGGTTGGGATTGATTATTTGAGGGGAAGGGAGAGAGGACACGTGGTTGGGTTACCTAGGTTATGTTAGATAGTGGTGGGTTTGGTTAAGATGGGGGGGTGTGTGTTTGCGTGTGAGGGGTAGGAGAGGGGGGGGTGTTGTGGTTAGTGTGGGGGGGAAGTATGTAGGGTTAATTGGTTGTATAAAGAAGAAAGTATATTTTATAAGTGATAATTTTGTAGTGCGGTGGGTAGTTATGAAGGATGGCAGGTAGAAGTTGGTGGGAGTGGGGGAGGGAATAGGGGAGAGTTGTAGGGAGTTTTAAGTTATAGTGTGGAGGGATTATGGGGAAAAGGTGTGATAGAGGGATTGGTTGGTAGAGGTTTTGTGATTGACATAGGAATGGGCGATGATGGGAGGGGTGAGAAAGGTGGACCCCCTGATTGAGTGTAATAAGTGGGGTGGAGGGTGGGAGAGGAAGTGAGACCAACCGCACCCCCTTTTTTAGGAATATGTTAGCTGAGATGGAATTAAATTGTAAAGTAGCGAGGACCTGATTTTGGTGAGAATAGTGTGTTGTAGAGGGTATTATGAGAAGATGAAATGGTAGGGGACCCTTGGTGGAGAGATATTTTATTTGAAGGGTGGGGGGATAGCTGGGGAGAGAGGAGGAGTTTGGAAAATAGAGATAATGTAGTAAAAGTATGAGGGTAAAGTTGTGATGGAGGAATGGAAAAAAGGTGTATTTTTAGTGGTATATGTGACAAGATATATACCCCCACGATAGAAGTGTGGTTCGTTTATCTGGAAGATATGAATGGAGTATAATATAGGAGGTGGAGGGGCATATTAATTAGTTAGTTTGATTTGACAGGGGGGGTAGACCCCAAGTTGAATAGATTGAATATATGTTAAGGAGTGTGAAGGAGTAACGAGTATGATTTTTGAGAGGTGAGATATGAGGTATGATATAGTGAGGTGAGAGGTGGATTTAAATATTTTTTTTGGTAAGGGGAGGGGTGACAAGATATTGTGAGGGAAGTGAAGGAGTATAGGTTAGGGATAAATTATCTGACCCCGAGAAGTTAGAGTGTAGTTGTTTTGTTGAGGGAGGGTTGAGAGATAAAGGTGTTATATAAATAAATGTATTACAGGATAGAATTTGTATTATTTGTTATGTAATTTAGGTAGATGTTTTTATAGGGAGGAGTGGTGTGATTAAGTTAGGTACCTATTATATTATTTATATTTAATATTATCTAATTTTTCTTATTTTTTTTATACATATATTAATAGTTATTTTATAATTTTTTAATATTATATTATTTTTTTTTTTTTTATTAATGATATAAAAATTTAATATACCATAATTTTACCCTTTTGTTTAATATATTTTTCTTTCTCTTTAATGAATATAATATATTAATTTCAATAATTATCTATTTTTTTTTTTATCTGGATATTATTTCTACAAATTTATATTTTTTATAATTATTTTATTTTAATAATTTTAAAAATTATTTTTTATTAATTTACCTACGTCCTGTGTTTGGTGGCTGATTTGATCGACCCTTATGAAGGTACAGTGTCAATGCCTATTATCAGGTGATCTGAGTGGCTCATTGCTCGATCGTACTCTCAACCGGTCTCGATCCAAGGATCTCTACCCACGGCCTTATATAAGACGACCAGGGTAGGGTTATCATTGTCCGGATCGGCTTACAGATATGTTTCCTAATCGGTTACAAATGATACCTGGTATGCCGGGCAGGTATTAGTCATGTCTTGTACTCCAAGTCGATGAGGCTACCCGCCGTGTAGAAGTCAGACGACTCCGGAGTAGTACGGCCTGGCCAATCCCTACTGCCCGGATGACCTGCTGTTGGTCCTCCCTTGATGATACCCGGGTGCCATGTCATCGTCAGCGCTGTATTTCCAAGACTACGTCCCTCTTGGGCCACTAGATGAATGTCCCTTCTACTTGGTCCAGTCTCGTGATCTCGTTTCAGCGAAAACTCTAGCTTGATGGACTTGCATGTGTGGTAGACATCGTCCACACTGACATTTGTGCTGCCATGCACAATCAGCACACACGATGGACGAGATCACCTTCATTCGATAGATATGTCATTTAGTTGCAACCCTCTAAAGGTTTGTCATAAGAAGCCGCACCAATAGCTTGCACCGCATCATATTCTTGAAGGTAAAAGGTGGTACAAGATAGAAGCTTACAACGAAATTGTAAGTGAAACTTGAGGTTAAAATATATCTACTAGGATCTCATTGATAGGATATGAGATGGCGCGATAAAGTTCACCACGGGCATGGAGGTTCGGCTACTCTTACGGTTAGCAAGGGGGCTGATTTGCATTGGAATTTTGTCTCGTGAGCCCATGACAACCATTCCTCAAGGGCACTTATACGAGCATCAATCCTCATTTCCACCGTGTCGGTGATTTCTTCTATAAGAGTGGCTCTTTTTCTTGCTTCAACGTTCGGATTTAGCCATGCTCTATTCTTGTATCGATGCAAGTCATTGAGAAATCCATCCCTCTAGGTAGCGTCAGTACTACACATAAGGCATCCCTGATCACTCAACACTGATGGGCAGATTGCTACTTGTCAGATGTTCAACACACCTCTGATGGGCCGCTCGGTCACCGTTATTTGTGACATTATGGCATGCTCAAGTCTGTGTCCCGATATGAGACCTCTGATGGATGTCCAAATGACCCGTCAGTGGTAACTTCTTCATGCGACTAAAATTTGTCTCGCAATATGACACCACTGATGGTCCTCAAAAATGACCCATCTGTGATGATTGTCACAAATGGTTCTGTTTCTTACCCGTTAGTGGTGTGTACTCACATCAATGACGCTTCAACTTCTGCTCGAGTGCAATGATGACATGTACAATTTTGGACCTGGCTATGATATTCATGAGAAAAGCATGCGAATTGTAGCAAAATCCATTCACCTTGAAATGGCAAATTTCATTAACAGCAAAATCCCAAAGTACAACAAATACTACGTTATCTACGCGATCCTACGCCTCTTCCTTGGCAGGCCTTTGGCACTGTAGATTCCGGGCTGAGCAGTGGAGCAATCCGAGTCATCACCGTCGTTGTCGTCGAAGTAGAACCATGTTGCTTCCTCGTTGCTAGAGTTAGCGGCGCCGATCGGCATCATGTCGGTGACCACCTCCTCCACTTCCTCTTCCTCATCCTTCCTCTTCCTCGTCATCTTCCTCCTTCTGTTCTTCCTCCTCTTCCTCCTCCTCGTCCTCCCCTCATTCTCTCCTACTCCTCTTCACCCTCTACGCCGGGCAGTGGCGGAGGGCCGTCGGAGGAGAATGCCGCTGTCTCCTCGGAGAAGTCGCAGCCATCGGAGGAGAACTCCAGCTTTGGCTCCTCCTTGTTGGGGTAGTTGGAGGAGAAAGCCGCCATCTCCTCGGAGGAGTCGGTGAGCCCATTGGAGGAGACCTCTAGCTTGGCTCGTCCTCATGGAGTAGTTGGACGGCTGGGAACTAGGCGTGTCCATGGCGGCGGTGGTGCGTTCTACTTGGAGGAAGAGCGAAGGCAGGAGGAACAGGGTTTTAAAGATGCTCGGGAGCACAAAAAACAGTATTGGGTTTTAATGGAGCACGTGGAAGACGAAGACAGAGCAACTTTTGAAGATGAAGGGACAGGTCACCACTGACGGGTGACATCCACACGCGGAGAGGATGATGTGGCTAGTCAGCACTTACAAGTTACCATTGACAGCTGACGTCTGTACCCGTCAGTGGTAGATGTGAGTAGTCACCACTTACAAGTTTCCTCTGACTGTGACGTTTGTACCCGTTAGTGGTTGATGTGACTAGTCAGCACTGACGGGTGTATTTATTATCGTAGTTGACGGTTCAGATGAAATTCTCTGATCGATCACATCTGATAGATCGCTTTGCACCTATGAGTGGTAATGTTACTCTGATCCTTATGTTCTTGCCCGTCAGTGGCATTTGTCTACTATATAAAAGCTACCTCTTCCCATTTCTTAGGGTTTTTCCTGATTCTGTTCTGAGTGGCGGCTGCTACCGAGAGCAGCTATTTAGGGGAAATTTGGTGAGAAGGGGGTTCGATTGGAAGGGTTTTTTGGATATTTGAGTTGGAGGTTAGTCAAAGTTTAGTAGTGCTCTCCCTATATGCTTGTATTTGTTTTGATCTTTGCTAATTAGTGCTCTCACGTTCATTAATTGTAGAGAGGAAGTAGGGAGGCATTAATTATAGAGAGAGGAAGTAATGGAGGCATTAATTATAGAAGAGGAAGTAGGAGAGGTATTAATTGTAGGTCTACTCTATTGGAGGGGATCAAAACAAGGTAACTAGCTTGTGCTAGTTAATTAATATATAAATGATAGGTAGTTAGCTATAGGTAACTAATTAATTATATGCTCTCATTTGATTATATGATCGATGGATCGAAGTTGGATGTACGGGGATCATGCCACCGAAAGTTTCATCGATCTTTGAACGGGTTTCTTCAAGTTTCCCAAGAGGATATGGTGACCAAGAGAAAATGCGAGATGTTTTTTCCATGTCGTATATGCAAAAACATGCAGATATTGTCGATCACAAGGGAGTTGCAGTTACACTTGCTGACAAAGGGTTTCACTGATGGTTATACTCGTTGGACATATCATGGTGGAGAGGCAAAAATGGCTATTGGCAAAGGGGTAGAAGTCATTGATGACAGACATGAAGCAATAGAAGACATAGCCAATTGGAATCGCCGGATGAGGACATGGCTGATTAGATAGGAGATTTGGATGAAATGCTATGTGACATGGAAGAGACGATGAACCTTGATGATGAAAGAGAGTTCAATAAGTTCTTAGGATTGTTGGAAGACTTGGAAGTACCCGTATTACCGGTTGCAAACGAAAGAACACACGATTGTCCGTATCACTAGAACTTCTAAAGCTCAAGGCAACCTACAACTGGGCTAACACAGGCTTCACAAAGTTGTTGGCGCTCTTATCTGATGTTCTTCCAGAGGGGAATTTGTTGCCTAAAAGCACTTACAAGACCAAGAAGGTTATTCGCCCTCTTGGATTGGATGTGCAAAAATTCCATGCATGTCCGAATGATTGCATTATATACCGGAAAGAGTATGTAGACCTGCACAGATATCCGCCGTGCAAGACATTACGGTACAAGCGGGCTACAAATCAAGACAATTATGACGAGGATGAGGACGAAGTGAAGGGGCCTCCTATAAAGATGTGCTGGTACCTTCCAGTCATTTCCTGTTTGAAGCGTTTATTTGCTAACAAGGAGGCAAAGCTGATGCGTTGGCACTCAGAGGGGTGAAAGGAAGATGGAATGATGAGACACCCTGCCGATGCATGCCAATGGAGAATCGTTGACAGGGAATTTTCTATTTTAGTGAGGAGAGGATCATAAGGTTTGGTATGAGTACCGATGGAATCAATCCATTTGGTAACATGAGCAGCGAACACAACACATGCCCATGCTTCTCTGGATTTCCAACCTTCCTCCATGGTTGTGCATGAAGTGAAAGTATATACACCTATCTGTGCTCATTCAAGGGCCTAAGCAACCTGGAAATATTATTGATGTGTACATACAACTAATGAAGGAAGAACTTGAGACACTTTGGCACAAAGGGGCAGAGGTCTAGGACGCTGACAAAGAAGAGAACTTCCAGCTACGTGCGTTGGTTGTCCACAACTATCAATGATTATCATGTGTATGGAAACTCGGTCAGCCCAGACTATCAAAGGGCACGAAACATGTGTCACTTGCCAAGAAGAAACAGTGAGTCAATTCTTAAAGAACTCAAAAAACATCGTTCTACATGGGTCACCGGAGGTGACTAGCCAACAATGACCCATGGAGGCAGTGCAAGACACAGTTCAACGGAGAAGTTGAGAATCATGTCAAACTGACGGAAAAGACTGGGGAAGGAATTTATGAGATTGTCAAAGATATCGATATTATGCTTGGAAAGACAAAAAAGCTAAAACTGGACATTTGGAAAAGAAAATCAGTATTTTGGGACTTGCCCTATTGGAAAGTTTTACATACCCGTCACAACATAGATGTCATACACGTCAAAAAAAAGTTTGCGACAACTTGATTGGTCTCTTGTTCAATATTGCAGACAGGACAAAGGATGGTGTGAAAGCACAACTTGACATGCAAGAAATGGGTATTAGACTAGAGCTGTGGTCACAACAGACAAAGACAAAGACAAAGAAGGGTGATGTGAAAGTCAAAACGCGCCTCCCCCTACTAGCTACACTCTGAGCAAATCCGAGTAGTAGAAATTTGCAGTGCCTTTATGGGGTGAAAGTTCCTTTGGGTTACTCAGCGAACATAAAGAAACTTGTTCCCAGGAAA
Source organism: Stipa capillata (assembly GCA_019208055.1). Lineage (NCBI taxonomy): Eukaryota > Viridiplantae > Streptophyta > Magnoliopsida > Poales > Poaceae > Stipa > Stipa capillata. The sequence continues at coordinate 42,904 of JAGXJF010000518.1, read as the reverse complement.
GACTTGAAATTAATTGCTATGAAGTCTCATGACTATCATGTGATGATAACACAGATACTACCTGTTGCAATAAGAGGTCTCATGGAGCAAGACATCTGCGCTACAGTCACAAACTTGTGTACCTTTTTTAACACGATCTCTCATAAGTCAATCCACCCACAGCGCCTATCGAGACATAAGTTCTAGATCATTGTGACAATATGCCAAATGGAGATGTACTTTCCTCCAACATTTTTGATAATGGTCCACCTCATGATCCATATCGTTAAGGAGATACAGGAGTTGGATCCTGTGTTCCTACACAATATATACCCATTCGAGAGGTACATGAGGATTCTGAAGTGCTATGTTTGTAACTTCAAATAGGTTTCTCTAAACGTTATTAATTATTTTCAAAAGATTTTCTGGCTCATCGGATGAGTCTCCTCTTGTGAGCCCGAGCCTGAGCACGAGCCTGAAGCGGTAACGAGGTTGAAAAGAGTACGGAAACTGAGAACTGGTAATAAAATGCCTACGCAAACACAAGTCATCACCGAGAACTGGCCTCTATTCACACATCATCACTTTTGGCCTTGAGCCAAACTCATCTTTCTTTTGAGCCAGATGCCAATGACGATGTTCTCCAGGATGCCACGCCCGATGAGGCCCGGAGGTAGTGAATCCACCAAAGAGAGAGAAAGACGCTCTAAGAATAAACAGGACTTGACCTACCAAGTGTAGGCCCAAGTGCCAGAGGAGCCTATCGTCCCACAACAAAATAATCTATCTCCTGGCACACTACATGGAGCAATGAAGCAAGCACTATCCGGTCCTACACCTAAGGACACAATACCTCTTATGGCTTCGAAGAAACAAGACACGAAACAGGGTGGTAGAAAAAAAATAGCAAAGGATGATAGCGACAGTAAAAGTCTGAACTACAGAGCCTATCTGCTGAAGCAAAAGAACTTCATGCAATGTACACGGTATAGTCCAATAACCTGGGTTAATTTGTGGGGTACATCCAGCTCCAAGTGCCAGAATCTTACCATTTCTGTCGGGAGTTTGGTAGTCCTACATTTGACGTCAACTCGAAGACTTGTTCTCTCTCTATAACCTCAAAAGACTCGACACTGACCTGATGAGGGTGTGGACACTTTTTGAGGCCCTAGAGGCCACGCGCTTGCAAGCGGGCATTGGATTTATCAATCCTCTTATGTGGCACGATGAAAATATGAAAGCAGGATAAAGAGTCCATGACGCAGTACATTGCGAAGGCATGGGTCGCCCAAAAGGACAAGGACATCATACTCTTTGCGTACAACCCCCCTAAATTCTTCACTATTGTGTATATTCTCTTTTTTATGCACGTAAGCGACATGTTTATATCTCATCTGTGGCTATGATGACGTGTATGCAGCGACCATTTGGTCTTTGTGGTGATCGTTATGGCCTTGGAACAAGGTCTTTTACGTTGATTCCAAGATCCGCAAAAATCCCTTATCGCGAAGGGACTTCTCCATGATCCAGAAGTGCATCGATAGAGTTTTCCACATCTTTAAGACACATAGAGGAGGGGCTCATTGCAAGAAAGGGGCACACCCAAAGCTCAGCCACAGGTTTAATTTCCCATGCAAGCAACATCCCAATAATAGCTTGACATGTGGGTTCTATGTTTGCACCACACATGGACGCTCTCGTCAGATAATAGAACCTGGCTTGTGAAGAAAATGTATAATCTAAATCTTTATGAACTACCCAATTACTTAGTTCATATCCATATGAAATTAATGTTATTCTAATTAATTTACAAAATTTTAAGATTCATCTGACAACTACGATGACAAACAAGAACAAGACCGCATCATACATATGTTTGCATGGTTCCTCAACCATCATTTCTACAGCCAAGCAGTGAATTCTGCCGGCATCCAACTGCCCCAAACCAGTTGTCCCTCAACCCCAACCATAGTTTATTTATACTGACTTTGGAGTCCAGACTTGTCAAATATTATTGATTCCAATGTGAAATATATGTGCGCTTATATGTGGATATGATGATGTGGGTGAAATATAAGTGCTTATGCCTCGCAGTTGGGGCTGCTAAGAGGCTGTGCAGCTGGGGCTGTACAGTTAGGTTTTTTCAGAGGCATGGCTAGCAAGTCCTGAGGCTAGCTAGCAAAGCAGCTTCCACTAGGGTGCCAATAAGTTATCACTGATGGACGCCTAACTGCTGCCGACAGTGGTGACTTATTGTCGTCACCACTAATAATACACACTGACGGGTGCTATCTTGCAAACTATCAGAGATAAATATCACCACTGACGGGCGCGTACGTAATAGGTCACCGTCAGTGGTGAATATTTTCTGCTAGATTAATAGTTCACTAGTGACGAATCACCACTGACGGCTACCGCATGCCTGTCAGTGGTAATTGGTCACAAGGCCCGTCAATGTTACTGCACTCACCACTGATGATATGTTTCGGATGGATCCTTCCGCCGTCAGTGATGTGCATTTTTTGCCCGTCAATGATCACCATTTCTATAGTAGTGCGTAAACACATGTTCTCCTCGTGCAACCTAGATGCTCCTTGGTCCCCATGGCCTAGGTTAATATATCTTTCTCCCTTTGGAATTCTCAAGGGGAGGATTTTGTGGAAAGGTTTTCCTAAAATAGGAGAACAAGTTACTAAAACTAGTAATGAGGTGATGGATATACTGAGAAGCAGGTATGGTGATTGACGTATTACCAATCTGGAGTAGACCACCTAGGTTGCTTTTCTTGTGAAGGATTGGGCATCAAAGACGTCGCACCTGGATTCCTCCTCGTGTACAAAAAATTTCGTGCGGGCTGTCCAACTACGTTGGAAAATGGCGGGGACAAGTCATTAAGGCATGCTATCTCCTCCTCGTCCATCCATTTCCGTACTTTGGGCGCATACCCAGAATTACCTAGCCTGTGATGGTGGATTTTCTTGGCCGCAAGCGCCTTCAACCGCTGCACTCTTGGCCTTGAATTCTTCTGTTTCCATTGACTCCTTAAATTGAGCTCACATATCTCGATCCATCCATTTGTGGACATCGAACGGCTCCTCGTCCTCTATGATGATGTCCCGACGGAGAAAACTTGAACTCCTTCCAAGCTTTATTAGCCACTTCGAGAGCGGCTCTCTAGACATGGGGCTTCAGTTTTTCTAGGATGACAAAGTGAATGTTGATATCCTCGTCCAAAACTCAGCGAAGATCTCGGTCTAACTTCTTCTAAGATTCCAATGTCAACAACGCCCTTGTCCGTGCAACGATCCCACATGTAGTTATCAATTTCACCGCATTTTCTTCCGGCTCGATCGGTGCCCACTGACGGACCTAACTTTGTTATGGGGAATCTGCCCTTCAGCCTTTGACTATGTCCTCTCAGAGTGCGTCTCGATTTTCTTGTGCTCCCGGATGTACCAGAATTGCCCATGGAAGGTGAAGCGGAAACCACAGGATTAGGAGACGACATCTTCTAAAAGACCCGTATTAAGCAAAGCATATGTATGAAATAAATCTAAAACTTGGAAATAAAGCATATATAGGAAATCAAGAATATATAGGAAATAAAGCTGTAATGGAATTCAAGCATATATAGGAAATCAAGCATGTATGCCACTATAAAAGAATCAAGCATATATAGGTTATTCTTCTGGCTATGCCATCAAGAATGCACAATTACTCAAAATACCACTGCGTTGCATTCACAGTTAACTCTAACCACTATAATCTTGTTTATAAGCCCCCAACTAAACCTAGCTAAACATGCAACAAAGACACCTTAATTTTCACCTCATCCGAGCATGTCATTTTCTCTTATTTTTTGACCCTGCTGAGATGAATATGGAAGCATCTGAATTCCATTGTGCAGCATGAACAGATCACAAAATCTGAGATATAAACTCATGAAATCCGACGAACAATACCATTTTGGCAGCAAACAACAGATTGATATATAAACTCACATAATATTGTTCTACAACAGATTCTGACACATTGCTTACCTTAACCAAATACCATAGTTTGGCACAAAATAATATAATTCACCACAAATATTCTAGATGATAAGTCTCGTGCTAATGCCTCCTGATCAAATGGATGCCTCCAGGGCGGCAGGGGAGAATCACTGTTGCGGAGCGTCAGTGACCATTACAGCTTGGGTTGCTGGCGGGCTGCCGCTACCTTGCTCAAGCGTTAGGCAATCGGGAGAGAAGGTGAGGAGAGGGAGAGGAGGGGAGGGAGCCGATGGCCGGGGAGGAGGGGGAAGGGAGGAGGCGGTGGTCGGAAGGGGAGGGGAGGGGAGGGAACCTAGTGGCCGGGGAGGGGAGGACGTGTACCTCGGAGGCATCGGGTTGGAGGCACTGGTGGCGGTGAAGCAGGCTCGAGGAGATGGTGGCGGTGTAGTAGGCTCAGGGAGGAGGCGACATCGGCGGCAACCTCCGCTCAGATAGCCTGCCGGCATGACTTAGGGCTAGGGATGATAGCGGCAGCGGCAACCTCCACTCAGACAGCCTGCTGGCATGACTTAGGGCTAGGATGGACAGCGGTGGCGGCATCACTTAGGTCTCTGAGGCTTGCGGTTTGGGAGTTTGCTGAAAGAAAAAACCATAGTAACTATATAAAGGCGAGTTCATCAAGGGTGGTTATTTAGAACCTCCTGTGATGCCGCATCATCACAGCCGTTCTACGAAAGAACCGTCTGTGATGTCTTAGTATCGCACACAGTTCTGAGATAGAACCGCCTTCAATGTCCATTTTCTTTTTCCTTTTTATTTTTTAATTATTTTTCTTTTGAATTAGGATTTGATTCAAAAAGGTTTATACCTTATTTTTAAACATCATTTACACTCTCATTTTTGTAACATCCTCGATTTTTTAGGGCTCAAATTTTTTTTTAAAAAGAAAGAGGATGTGCAACTAAGTAATATGTTCATATGTATTTTTATTGGATTTTATTCCAAATTAATTCAACTATATGAATTAATTTGAGAGCTTAAAGTGATGTTTTGAATTTTCATTTAAAATTCTTTTGGAATCTCTCTCTAAAAATATTTTATTTGAGTTCCTTATGCTCAAATTAGTTTACTGAATTTTTCTGAAATTTTTAAAGGTCATTTGGTATTTTTAAATGTCTCCTTTCAATTTCTGCATTTGATTTAATCCAAAAATAAAAAAATGTTTGTGGGCCAGCCCGTATGCATGCATGCATGCTGGCTGCTTGGCTGCAGTGCCCAGCGCGTGCGCACGAGGCGCCGGCCATGCCGCCCGTTTTTTTTCTTTTTCTTCCGTTTCCTCTTCCAATTAATTCCAAATTACTCTCCCTAATTATTCTTTCCATCTATTAGTGCTCTATTACCCTTTCCTCTCCCCAATTTCTCCTATAAAAGCCTCCTCTCTCCTGTGATTTGTTCCTTTGCTTTCCACACCAAAAATTCATCTTCTCCTCTTCTTCTTCCCCAACTCCGGCGACAACTCCGGCGAGGAATTCTGGCCACACCGGTGCACCTCCACCCGAGACGTGGCCACGAGGAGCTTCCCTATGCCGACGCACACCTCCTACCGCAACAAATCGCAAGTTTCGTCCATGACTCCGACCGTACCGCGTCATCTCCTCCAACTCCGGCGATCTTTCTCTCTCCTCGTTTTCTCCACCCACGGTGAGTTCTCTCCAATTCCCTCCCGAGGTAGTCTCCCATCAACTCAAGGATCAATTCTCCTCCACTAATTTTGCCAAAATTCAACCATATATGTGGCCATTAATCTTGGAATCATCTCAATTGCTCTCTAGAACTGTAGCGTGAACAGTAGCCCATGCTACTGTTCGTATGAACAGTAACCCTAATGGCCTATTCCCCATCTAATTTTTGGATGCATCTAGATCTTGTTTGATCTGTGATCTTAGGATTAAAATGGAACGCTTAGAACCCCACGAATCCAACGGTGCAATCGGATTTTTAATCCGACCGTCGGATTTTGAATTATAATTAAATTAGTATGAAATTTGAGCAAATTTCATGATATCTTTGTACTGGATAATTATTTCGAGTTGAATCTTTTTCTGTAGATCATTAGTATTCTAAGGAGTAGTTCTAGAAATTTTCATAATTTTTGGACATGTATAGAATTTCCTAGAATTAAATAAGCTCTGTTTCATTTATTAAAAATAGAAATCTTCTCTGTTATTTTTATCCAATTTTTGTCTAGGATCAGAGAACCCTAGAAATCATTTACTATGTAAACCAAAATATTTTATCTGCAATGGTTAGGGCTATAGAAATCAAGAAGTGTTCTAGATCTATTTAAAATTGTTATTTAAATGCTGTTTCTAGTAATAAGCCCTTTATAAATCTGTTTTGGCCTCTAAAAATGCATGTCCAGTACCCAATAATTCATATTATGTTAAATGAATGTTGACAAGTCAAGAAAACCCATTTAGCTTAATTAAATAATGTTTTACCATATTTTTAGGGTAGTTTCCATGCCTAGAAAAATAGTGTTAATTGGTTAAAATATTTTTCCAGAACATGGTTGAACATGAAATGTTTCTAGAATTGGTAATATAAGATGTTAGTCCAATGGTATGATTTATTGGAGATAATTAGTATTTTTTACTTATTTGTTACACTAGAAATGCTAGAAATTAATCTTAAGGTTAAAAATTAATATTAAATCATTTTTGCACTGTTCCAGTACTGTTAACATGTTCCAAGATGTTTCATACTTAGTTAGCTCATGTTAATTGTAGAGAATACAATTTAGCTTAATTTCTAGTCTTTAAAATATTAGAAAAGCATGTGTAAATCTAGTTATATGTTGATAATCTATTTTCTTACTGTTGTTAACCATTATAAATATTTAGGATTCGCCTAAATATTTATTTGTGGTTAATTGTGAATCGGTTATGCCTTTTATTATGATTACTAGCATGTTAAGGTGTATGGGTGTATATATATTGAATATCTATTAAATATACCTGATAAGGGATATATGTTATATATATGTTGTATATGGTTATGGCCAATCCTAGAAGACCATTCTTTCTTCGCGATGACGCTATCGTGCCATCGTTTCATTCCACCTCAGCTTACCTTTGTCGTGCTTCTTCTCGTGTTGCTTCCGAGTTATTCCTATTGGAGTTGGCTATTTATTTGCTTTGCTCGTTGTGTTGCGATAATAGGAAATGAAGAGACCGACCCGGCGACTGAAGCAGCTGAAGAAGGAGAGTACTACCATGAAGGCATGCCCTTTTCTTGATCATATTTGATCCTATATTTTTGAAGTCATTATATTTCATTATTTACAAACATGCATGCTGCTTTTAATCCAGTAGCTAGCGTGTCGATTGACACACTTTTACCCTGTTCGCTTGTCGCCCTTTATACTTGATACCCTGAGTAGATTAGTAGGTTTTATTCTGAATAGAGTAGAGATATGCTTAGCCATGCTCAAATTCATCATAGGGTTGTTTTGATTTGCCTCTACGGAGGAATGAATATCGGATCGATGATCCTTGTTGAAACTTGTTGAGCTCGCTGAGCTAGGGCCGGATGCCCGATGGTTTCCCTCTCTCTCTCTATTCTTCCTATTCTACTCTGGGTGAAACTTACCATCTAATATGGTGCGGGTGACAGCTGGATCATGTGATGAAGGAGCATATGGTTGCCTACCCGCAGAAGGCCGGTTTAAAGGAACCATGGGTCGTCCGTACCGCATAAGGCCGAAGTCATGTAATTGGAGAATTGTGTCAATAGTACAACCACATGCTATATGGGCACTGGCTTGGTTAAGTAGGTTAGTCGAGTCTTGGTGTCGACATTGCCGTACCGCAGAAGGGTGGACGTAGCTACGAGGACCTCGGCACAAAAGGGGGCCACGTAGGGTAAGCAGGTGTATTCTCCTCCGTGTCGAAACCTAGTGGGCATGTCGCATCGGGATGAGACTAGCTAAAAGACCTCGTCACAATCTCCCTGCCGGTACACCAATGGGTGTGTACTATGCAAGCGACGGCTAGTGGCAACAAGACGAGATTGTGTCGTGTGGGTAAAGTGTACACACTCTGCAGAGTTAAAACTAATCGATTAGCCGTATCCACGGTCATGGATAGCACATGCCTCATTCTTGATGAAAAGGACCTGTCCCTCTCCCCCTTGCTACTTCCCTCTACCCCTATGCTGATGAAACCTATGGCCGAGCTAAGGCAGGAGTTCCTTGCTCGAAGGTGTTGGTCGAGGACCACACGCTGGAAAATACCCCTAATAATAAAACTATTTTACATCAAAACAATGCCTTCGAATCTATTAAAAGTAATTCAACTAAAAGATTGCTTTACGCAACTAAGCCCTAAAGCCTTCCTTGAGGCCTTGCATATAGTTCGGTAGGACCATCTGCTGCCAGGTGGCTTGCTGAGTACGCGAAGTACTCACCGTGCATGTATTTCGTGGTGGTGTGCAGATGAGTATGCTGAAGAAGGAGCCGATGAAGACTTCTTCTATGATGATCCTGAAGAATAGGTCGCGTGGGGCTTCCGTCAATTTGCCTGTGGCACGGATGGAGCCGCTTCGCTTTTATTTCCGCTGTTTTGCCTCTGATGTAATAAATGTCGTTAAGACATAGTACTTTGTAAGCCATGTGGCATATTGTACTCAAGTTAAGTTTTAAACTGTGAATGCATGCGATGTTATTCATTTCGACTGTGTATTGTCAGCGTGATCCTAGACTGACGAGGATATACACAGGGGGGTCTAGTAGTTGAAACTAGACTCTCACAATTTTAATACAAATGTGAGGAGCATTTCCTTATGCTTTTATTATATTAATTTGAAATGGTTCTTAATTGATTCTATTTGAGAATTTAAAAATACAAGGCTAAGATGTCAGAAATCTTGGTATCCAAAGAAAGGGCCCTAAGGGGCATTTTTTCAATCTTAGATTAAAGAAGGGACATCACGAAGGAATATCGAGACTTCCTAGTTATCATATATTTAGCTATAGTCTCTTCTCATATTATTTTACTCTCCCTCTATGGATTTTTTGGTCAGGAATGGTCTTCAATTTTTATTTAATCCCTTTTCCTTTCTTCAATTATTAATTGGAATTCCAATTAATTGAAAAAAATTAGCAATAGAAAATTTACTTAAATGATATTCCAATAAATATTGTGCATGATATTATCAAATCCATATTCATATATATTATACATCACATTATGAAATCCACATGATTGCATATTTCTAATTTGCTAAAAATGTGAGTCCTTCGTGATGATCGTCACTTACGTATGTAGCTTCATCATGATTTGCTTCTTCCTCGACCGTTATGCCATCTCAGGAAGAAGGCATCTCCTCAAACTAGTTGTAGTCATCCTCATCAACTATATTGCCAACTCCAACAATATTGCTTTTCAAATCTCTAACTACGTGCCACCTCTTATTTGAAGGATCGGTCACATAGAATATATCCAACTTGATTTGCTAGGAAAAATGACTCATATTTGTGTGCGGTACTTGTGAGATCGACCATTCTGAAGCCGTAATTATCAACTTTCACCTGTGAGAGATTGACCCAACAGCAACGAAATAGCTGAATCTTAAAATTAACATAGTCTAGCTCCCAGATCTCCTCTATGTACCCATATTACGAGCTCTTCCTCCCAGCTATATCTCAAGCATCTATGCGGAGACCACTATTTTGGTTTGTACTCTTCTGATCCTGATTTCTCATATAAAATGTGTAGCCATTTATGTCTATGCCTTGTCATGTCACAACTGTACATTACGGTCCTTCTACCAACCATGTGAGTGTATGGTCATCTAACGATAGCCCATGAGGTTGCTCATATAACCATGTGTTGACCCAATGATTGTGTTCTTTCATCACACAAACTTCCATCACTTTCAGATTGTCCTCACGTAGCTTGGTCTTGTGTCGATCGATGTATGGACCCACTACAACCATGTGTTGCAAGACTGTGAAATGCGCTTGATCAATAACCTTGCGTTTCGGATTGACATCTTTCTTGTCGATGGTTCTGATACCCCGCAGCCCCTCTTTATACCAAGATTCAGCCATGTAGTCGATGTTGAACTCAACAACCTCTTCACTTGTATAGCCTTCGACGATGCTTCCCTCCAGACATGATCAGTTCCGCACCAAATGCTTTAGAATTCACATGTAGCTCTCGAAAGAGTACATGCTACTAGGAACACAGGCCCGCACCACTTTATCTCTCTCACGAGATGCACAATAAGATGCACCATGATATCAAAGAACTATGGGGGGAAATACATCTCAAATAGACATAAAGTTTTCACCACCTCCTCTCGAAGACCATCTAGTTCTATGGGATTGATGACCTTCTGAGAAATTGTGTTAACTAAATAACACAACCTCATGATTGTCTCTTGAACCTTGATAGGTAGGATATTGCAAATAGCAATCGGGAGCAGCTTACTGATCAATACATGACAGTCATGAGACTTAATGCCAATAAATTTTAACTCTTCATCAAAATAAATCTTCTAATGTTCGAGGAGTAGCCTAATGGAACTTTCCAATCATGCAGGAATTGGCACAACTCTTTTCTGTCAACCCTAGATAGAGTATAACAGGCAGGTTCGTAGAACATCCGGTCGGTGTTTTCAGTCTCTTTCGGGTGTAACTCCTTTTTGAGTCCCATGTCCAGCAAGTCAAGCCGTGTTTTGAGACCATCCTTTGTTTTGCGCTTGATATTCAATAACAAACCAATCACGCTATCACATACACTTTTCTCTACTTGTCGATGTAGTGACGAACTTGTAGGTACTCCCAATAGAGTAAGTTCTAGATTATTGACCTCATCTTGGGAGATGTACCATCCTCATTTTGTCCATTGAATTGTTCTTCATTCGACGATATGGGTGATCACTCCAAAGGAACCTATGGTGACGTGTGTACACGGTTTTCTCCAAGTGCTTAAGCTATACAATAGCTATATCATCCAAGTGTTAATACATGTTTTTGACCCTTTCATACTCTGCCCCGAAAGGTTAGCAAGGGAAGGATAATCATTTATGGTGCAGAACAGCAAGCTGCGCAAATTGGAGTTTTCTCGCTTGTGACATTTCCCCCTGGGTCCACAGTTTCATGAGATCGTCATCAATGGCTTCAGGTAAACATCTATATCGTTCCCAAGTTTCTTTGATCCTTGCACAAGTATCTTCATCATAATGTACTTCTGCTTCATGCACAACCAAGGAGGAAGGTTATAGATATAGAGATTCACAGAGCAAGTGCTATGACGACGGCTCATCTTTCTGAATGGGTTCATTTCATTTGTGCTCAATTCAAACCTTATGTTTCTTGGTTCCCTCCCAAAATCTTCCAATTTTCTATCGATGTTTCTTCACTAGATGGAATCAGTGGGATGTCTATGCTTTCCGTCATTCTTGCACTTCTCAGCGTGCCAGCAGTAGTTCAACATCATTTGGGTTTGCAAATAAACGCTTCAGATGAGGAATTATGGCAGGTACCACATGACCTTAGCTAGAGTCTTTTTCATCACCTTGTCCCCCTCATCTTCATCACCTTGCTCCTTACGCTTGTATCGGGATGACTTGCACATCGGACATGCATGGAGGTTTGTAAACTCTTTATGAAAGATGATACAGTCCTTCGGACAAGCATGTATTCATTATATTTTCATTCCCAACAGACAAAGAACCTTTTTTTCTTGATACGTACTTCTAGACAACTCGTTTCCCTCTGAAAGCATGTTCGCTATGAGACCTAACAATGTTATGAAACTCTTGTCTAACCACTCATTGTTTACCTTCAGTTTCAACAATTCAAACATTAATAACAACTTCGTGTACTTATTCTTGCATCCTTCAATCAAAGGTTTCTCCGAGTCTCCAATCAAGACTATGAATTTTCCGTACTCCCGCGTATTACGATTGCCTTCTACATGGTGCAACATCTCATCAAAGTGGTGATGATCATTCGGCGATGTATCTTCATCTAAATCAGAATCAACGTCATCTGCCATGTAGTCATCTTCCTCCACAACATCGTCATTACCACCTTCAAGTATTTTCTGCTGCTCACCGTGATTTGTCCAACATGTGTAACGCTCTATGAAACCCCTACGAATTAGTGATCTTAGATCTACTCTAAGTTCTCGAACATGTGTACATTCTAGCAGTCTATGCATGGAAAACTAATATATTACTCCCCATTGTTCAACTTATGTTGTTCCGTGGCTCTTATGAAATCTGACACGCTGTTAAGGTACTGTTCACTCAAGCAGTCACTAACGTACATCCAGCTTCGGTCCATCTACACAATACATATTAATAAATTTAATTCTATTAAATATTGAGGTTCACAAAGTGCCTACCAAGAGTTAATACATCTATACAATATTAATTAATATTATCCTACTATATCGGTATGATTTTGACTATATATGAAGAATTATTACCAATTTTATATTTTCACGAACACACAACCTATCAATAATTACAAATTTATGTGTATCAAGTGCAATTTAATATAAGACTTCCAAGAATTACAATCCCTATTTACGAGACAAGATAAATCAAATCTAAAATAAAAAATACTCATATATACTATATATACACATCTTTCTCTTTCATAATATCTAAATCATTCAAATCTTTGATTTTGACACCCTAAAATAGCTAGCCACATGCTTAGTATAGTAATTACAACCAATTATATGCCTCAAAATCAACAAAAATAAATACAATTTGCCATAACCTAACTAGATCTATATTATCTCCCTTTACAACACTAATATACCAAATTAATAATTTTTTGAACCAATCACTAACCTTACATCATCAATACGAAATAGATATGCAATACCCTCTCCAAATCCACGGTTTTTTGCCCTAGTTCAGGCTACAAGCCGAAAAATCACTAGGCTCGGTTTGCTAGGTGGTAATCAATGGGCGACTTACACACGCGGTTTTCAAATGAAACTAAAACCGCCTGTGATAAGGCCCTCATCGTAGGTGGTTCTTAATAGAAACCATCTACATTATGTCATCGGAATATCGTAAGCGCTTCTTATAGAAAACAGCCTGTGATATCTAGTTATCACCAACTATTCGCATCTCTCGGAGTTAAACCCAGGCGGGCCTTGTTGCAAATCGCCTATGATCTACTATACAAGAGCGGGTTCTGAAAAATGACTTGTGATGTGGGGTCATCCACTTTGCCACTTGCTCGACACCTTACTGCATGCTGGGGTGCTAGCCTTGGTGGTTGGCGAGCTGAGAGGACAAAGATGAGGAGAAAGTAGTGGATTTGAGAAGAACTTTCCTCCGTTACAAATTTCTTGGATTCATATATATGAAAAAAGTTTTGACAACACTTAAATATCCACTATACACATAAAAAAGAGGGGTTAGCACGCTTCGCCAATGGATTGACATGGTGATCCATGGATGGCATATTCACATTGTTCCACTTGAACTGGTTACTTTGTTCTGGGAAGTTCAATAGGCTAGCTATACACCAGAAATACCTTCCCATAAGGTGGTCGACGATTTCATTTTCTAAGCATGCAACAACATTTATTATATCAGAACCCAAAATCTATTCACATGAAAGAGAAGAGATGAAGAAATAACTAGGAGAAAATCAACAAAATGTGTAGTTTGTACAATTTTGTTTGTCAGGAGAATGGACACAATAAAGCTTCCTGTAACACATGGTATTCACCGCAACATATGGAAGGATACTCTCCATATAAAAGCAACAATATTGCCAATCTGAATAATAGGTAGGTCCAAAGGACCACTCCAAAATTTTGCATAGAACAACTCTTCACTTTATATGATCAGTAGTTCATTTGTGCTTGCCTAACCACCTTCCACGAAACATTACTTTGACTAGCTATGGCCAGTAGTTGTTATTGCTTGATTATTGTTTCTGCTCATCAAGATGAGCTTCTCGGTGCTTCGATTTCATCAGTCTACACGACTACAGAAATGACTTTTCTGGACCCGTCCTCTCAACCGGTTTAACCGAAAGCAATGGTAACAAGCCGAACCTGAGCTGATTTTGCTAAAAGAATGAACTACAAAGAAATAACCGGCTAGGAAAACAGATAATCTCAGCCAGTTCAAATTTTGAGCCGATTGGGATAATAATCTCAGCTGGTCCACCTTTCAAACCGACTAGGATACATATTATCTCAGCCAGTTCTTAGTTCAAGTCGACTGGAATAACCTATGACTATAGTAACTGGCCCCCCGATGCTCTTCGAAGCCCTAACTCCTTAACTCCCTAACTCCTATGCAACGACGACGGCCGAATCCGCGCCAGCCAGATCTGAAAGGAGGGGGAAGAGGAGGAGGACGGGCCGGTGCCAGCCGAAGCCGAGAGGAAGGGGAGGGGAGGAGGAGGGAGAGGAGGAAGGGGGCGCGCCAGCCGGATCCGAGAGGAACGGGAGGGGGAGGAGAAGGAGGGCGGTCGCAACGGAGGAGAAGAAGGAGGATAAAGAGGGGGTCACGCCAGCTGGATCCGAGAGGAACGCGAGAGGGAGGAGGACGAGGAGAGGGGAGCCATGCGCGCCACTACCTCCTCTACCAACCGAGCCTGCACTGTCGCCACGTCCTTCTCACCCTCGAGGCTGGCCGCGGCCTTCATTGCTCTTGACACCGACAGCCATGCCTTCCTCCCCTCACCGGTGAAGCCGAGCCTCCAATCTCCCTCTCTGTATTTGAATTTCTGCTACTATTTATGAAATTAGATTCCAAGTGTTGAATGTGATTATGATCATATTGTCAAATTAAATGGATGAAAATATTCTATGTTCTATGACGTCGACGTTCAAATGCATTGGAAAAAAATGTAAAAATTTGGTGAATCAATCATCAATTGTGGCTAAAATTAGAAACATCTTATAAAATTTGGGTGACTCACTTGTCAATTGTGGTTGAAATTGAATGCATGTTATATTCCTTGCTGCAAATCGATATGGACTATATAACTTTTAAACATTTTATGTATGCTAATTTCTGTATTTTGCTGAACCAATTCAATATTTTGATGAATTGACGATAATTAATGATATATTGGTTACTGTTATCTATGCATGATTGGTAAATATAAAATTAGCCTATTTTATGTTTAATACCTCTTTTCATGTTTAATTATTTATTAGTGTTATAGATTTAGCAAAATAATTAGGGTGGACAATTTTAACCATTTCAGATGGTTCCGTGAAATCAATTCCGTTCTAATGAGTCCATTTCTTGTGAAAGCAAGATCGATCGTTCTCACATGAGATGGACATGTTGGAAGATATTATTTGACACAACCACGTGATGTGGTATAAGTTTTTTACATGATTATGCCAATGATGGTAAGACTTTGCTATATAATGAGTGTGTGTTTCGCTTTTCTAGTATGAGGTAAGGAATGACTAAAAATCCTTACATCATCTTGCAAAAGCGGAAACACATTCTTTACAACTAGAGTAAGTCAAAATCTGAGGGCTATGATAGGCATGGATGCACTAATTTTAATACATTTACATGCTTAATTTGAATACAATATTCTCTATTTGTGTTGTCTGTAAAATTTATAATATATTGTCTCATTTAATCACAATGCCAGCCTCTTTCATGATAAAAATTGATGGTCAGTGGCACCATCAAAAGTTTTCATGGAGGACGTCACCATTTTGAATTGAATCACATGATACATTATAAGTTCTTATGGATAGTGTAATTGAAGAGTATTACATCAAAATTGGCGCCTCCTTGATTATGCAAATGATAAAAATGAGTCACTAGTAAATTGTGCATCATAGTTTGCAAGGGTTTAGGGTTCAGGGTCGGGGTGAGGTTTAAATTGTATTAACCCTAATCCTAAACCCTGCACCACTAAAGCCTTGCCGACCGATGTGTGATTATTTAAAATGGGCAATATACTAAGATATCTTCTTCTCACTGATTTTATATTGTCACCAATTGCTAATAGCAGAAGGGTTCCACACAACCTTAAGGAAAACTACATGCGACCCCCCAATAAGTCTTATGCCTTCACCGCAGGCCTTGGTTCAACCAAGACTTATGGTGTAGTCATAATGCTCGTTGGGCAATCATGAGTAGTTTTCCTTGAAGTTGTCTGGATCATATTTGTTTGTAATTCATCGCACATATAGAATCGGTTAGGAGAAGGTATGCCTAACATGAAAATGACCATATAACTAATGTGCAATGAAATGGTTCTTGTAAATAGTGTTAATAATTTGCATAAACTCTTAACTCATTCTGCAAGAACTTTCTTACTATACTAGTGTTACCTCATAATTGCTACAGTCTAAGGCTATCTTTTTTACTATACTAGTGTTACCTCCTGAATGTTGCACTAGTTTTCCATTGATGCTCTAGTAGAAAATGGTTATGTCATATTCATCTTCTTGTATGCTACCTACAGCCGCGACGAAGCCATGACGAAATTGCCAAAGTCGGACCTAACCAAGACAGCAAGTTCTACCAAATGGCAGGCTTCGTTGTTGCAAAACATCATCAAACCAAATGACAAGTTCTACCATGACGGAACCAACGATTGAGATATTTATAATGACATATAATTGTGTATTTAAATGTATTATATATGAACTCAATTCAAATGTGATCGATTTACTTGTTCAACCTAAAAATTTCTATCTACTTGAGTTCATATGTGAATTAAAATGTGATATGAATGTCAATGTGCATGTGTATATGTATGATATATGTTGTGGAATGATCCGAGAGATTTAGGAATTTTGGGATACATAAACTTTATTTTCTATTTCAAGGTAGGCAGAAATCTGAATTCTGTCTGCAAGTGCAAAATAATTTTTATTCACATATATTTAGATGGTTTAATGATGGGCATCACACAACCGATTATATGCATGATTGCTTCACTTATACTGCAAATTAAGTTGCAACAATCATTGAAATTATAAGAACGATACGCCACTCTACATGTTTTCAAAATCTACGAAGGTGTATCACATTTTTAATTGTGGTTTTGATATATTTGCTAACTACACAGAGCTAACCATGATTGATCGCTACATATATGCTGCGTACACGTTTGTATTCTCTTTGATGGTTTTCAGATTATGCAAAGTCGAGGATGGCTTTGTTTTCAAAGAGGAGAGGATGATGAGGATATGACCCTGTGCATACACCCACAGCTACTCCTACTTCTAGTACGTCCTCGGCTTAAGCTATAAAGGACAAGAAAAGATCCATCAAGATCTTCAAGAACCAGAGAGGATTCAAGTTCAAGCTCTTGAGAGGAGGAACATAAAGTGATGAAGACTTCAAAACAATGAAGCCTCCGTGGACATGAAGGTGATGGCCGAAAATGCTTATTTGAAGACCTAATAATGTTTTGGCCAAAGGGAACGCAAATGCCTAAGTCCTAGACAAGTTTTCAATCGTTAGGAGTCAACCGATCGCCAGACTATACTAGGCGGTTTAAATCGGTCATACAGCCGGTCTGACCGGCCGAACCGACATAGGTCGATTCGAGTCCGTTTCGGCCAAGGGTGTTTTGGTTGGGTTTCTGTTTAGACATAATTTAGGTATATTGCTACTATTTTGCATCCGTTGATTAGGTCCAATAACCAGTTGTCCAGACCATTATCAGGAATCCCACCTTTATCATCGAGTGATTCATACATACTTGCAATTTTAGATTGTCATTATTGTGTTCTTGTTTATTTTTCGATTGCTTGCAGGAATATATCCTTCGTGGATAGGTTGATAGTGCTTATCAGCAAGGTCAATAACATTCCAGAGTTGGTTTAGTGATTGCTAAGGTGCACCGTTATCGCACCATTGTAATCGGATCGTCAAAGATGTGTCCACTAAATCGATGTCATGTTCTCTTCGAAAATCGAAACACTCATACGCTCATCAACTATATTAGCTCAGCTAGTTCCGGTATTTGAAATATAATATCACAATCTGTTTTTATATTTAACCGAACGAGGGAGTATTGTTCTAGCCATTTCATTAACCGATTGCTATAACGCATACTATTAGCTCCTTTTTATTATAGCCGGATGTAAAACCGGGTGCGATGTTTGTTTTAAACGACTGTAAATATCATGTTTAGAGTAGTGTTGAATCTCCTGGGTGGTGACATATGTGCGATTTAGTGTCACACCATTCGTTTAGCTACTTCATTGATCTAACCTCCTATACTTCCAAAAATTATTGATTCTAGAAGTGCCGTTGAAACTTGAAAGCAAACTTCTGCGGGCATCGCTGTTTTCTTATTCAATCACATGGTGCGTTGTTGGTCGGCATGATCAGATACATTTATAAAATAAAAGGGTTTATTAGTAGTTAAGGGGACTAGTATAAGTCACGTCTAACATTGATTCCTCGGGTATTTTCTCCGATCAAAAATAAATACTCCATTTAATTCATAATATAAGTAGTTTTAGATTTGGGCACAAGAATTAAAGATGAGTTAGTTAATATACCAAATGATACTAATATCTTTGCCTCTCCTGTAATAAATACTTCAAAACTTGCAAACATGGAAAAAAGCCTATTGATCATAGCAATTAAGAAGAAATAGACTAAAAAAATGATATAAATGTGTATTGAAATCCTAGAACTAGTTATATTTAGATAAACCTCTAAGATCCTAAAACTATTTATATTATAAATCAGAAGGAATATGTTGTAAGAGTAATTTTGTCCGTAGGTTTTTAGGACAATTGGGTCAATCGATCAATTCACGCCCACCAGGTAGCAGGTTCGAATGCTGGCGCGGCCGCTCTGCCTTCTCGTAAGGATGCCGGAGATGCGGCCGCCAGCACCGCCGCTTGGCCGCCTCCCTCTCAGCCTTAACTCGGCATCCTGCTTGTCCGCCTCCCTCTTGGTTCCTTTCACTCTATCGCCTTCCGTTGTGCCGGCCGGCCGTATAAGACGCCTAACGAGTTGGCGCCCCCTGCCTGACCCCTTCCTCGGAATTTTGTTTTTGTTCCGAGCAGTGGCTGACGTGGTGCTGTGGAGTCTTGACATAACAATTAACACAGGGCAAGCACACTACAGTTAGTGCTTAACAAATGCTACCATGAAATTCATAGGTATTTTCCATGGTTCTACACTTGATGCAACTTACTTTCACCAGGTTCAGATAGTTTTTCTTGACTTGGAGCTTAGAAACCTCGATGTTCCTTGCAATTGCAAACTATTGGGGTTTGTTTATCCTGCAGGGTATTTCAGTTACCAGATCACTAGAAGCAAGATGCCTATGATACCCATCAGATGACAAACTCCTCTTGCTTCTACAATCGTCATCACCATCATTCTTGCCAAGTATCTAGGAGTAAAGAGTGTGATGATACCTTGTACAAGACAGCGAAAGGAGCTGGATTAGCCAAGATGAGAAAACAACGAGTCTTTGTATGATCCATCTCATGTCAACAAGAAGAGTTGTTTCACCATGTCATTTTTTCAGGGAAACAATTTTTAATTTTCTATACCGTGTAATAGCAGTTGATCTATCAAATTGTTGCAGTACAATTATTGGTGCTCAGAATCAGATTTTTTCAGAAACGGTAGTCCGTTATCTACTTGTATTGTAACCGTGCCAAGCAAGGGATAATATGTATGTCTGCCGATAACCTGTTGTCTATGTGATGTGTGGTCTTAATGGCTGTGGCGCAGTGTACTTCTCGAAACAAAGTTTTTGCCGTATAGTTTTGCCTGGCCAATGTACACATGGATGCGACTGAATGTTGTAGTTTCGTTGGCAATGGAACAAGGGGGTTCGTTCTAAGAAACATTACGCTCCCACAAATGCTGCCGCCGTTGTCGCTTGTTGATTCCGAACCCTCAGGGCGAGGGAGATGGACGACGAGGACCTCCTAGGTCTTCATCACCTCTCTCACGTAGCAGGATGCGACACAACCAGCATGTGCACCTCACCGAGCCGGAGCAGCATGACAGGCCGTGGCACCGCTCGAGGTCACACGTTGCTGTGCGGGAACAGCTAAGCGAGGTGGTTTTCCCCTTTCCCCGTGCTCTGCGAGGTGCTGCCCGCGGCGCCGCGCCCCCACCGTTGACTGGCTTCGGCCGCACCTCCGTGCTACGAAGGGAGAATAAAATGGTTAGGCTAGGGATAACACGGGAATGATGATGTATTAGATCCGTCGAATTTTTATTATTTTCTAACTTTATCCATAGAACCGTGGGATTTATTCCGAACTCTTTCTATTTTACCCCTAAAGCCACCAATACTATTCTATTGTGAGAGTTGTATAGATTGATCTTGACCATTCAATAGAAAAATAAATGATCCGTATTGATTTTGGGGTACAGTAAAATCTCACAAATCATATAGCTGCAGGTCACCACTGGTGGTGTTGATATATACGATACATATGTACGTTATACTGTTATGCGTCATCACAAGAGTGCTAACAACT
This sequence comes from Stipa capillata, assembly GCA_019208055.1. NCBI lineage: Eukaryota > Viridiplantae > Streptophyta > Magnoliopsida > Poales > Poaceae > Stipa > Stipa capillata. Next base: position 22,425 of record JAGXJF010000518.1, on the reverse strand, counting down.
AATCCACGTTTGCATTGTTTACTTAAAAAAAAAGTTTGCATTATTTGATACTTGGTAGAATATATTTTTGGCAACTTTGCATATGTCTGCACATGCAAGCACATAGACCATTTCAGTTGATAGATACTCTATCAAGAATTGTTATAGCGTGGGTTCAGGACTATATACTCTCTTCGTCTCAGATTATGAGACATATTTTCTTTGATTAAAACAAGATTTTAATCAATAATTACTCTATTAATATATGATTTATGTGATAGAAAGTCACAATATAATTAAGTAGTTTTGAATGCGAACCTAATGACATTAATTTTATGTTACATAAACCATATACTAATAGAGTAATTGTTGATCCAAAAAATACGTCTAATATTTTAGAACGGAGAGAGTATATGATAGTGATGAAAGTAGTGGGTGTTAAGAAATTAATTCCTAGATTAAAGGCTTTGCTCATACGCAAATCAATTGATTCGCCTAGGATAATGCCAAGATATACTAATTTGGCTCATGTGAAATTAGATTGTTAAATAATTTAAGTGATTACATAGCTTAATTGTGCAGTACAAAGTAACTCAGTTGATCGTGAGAAACAACGAGTAGAGTTCCTTGAAGTGTTGAATGCATTCAGAGTGCTAAAACTTGGTCCCTAAGAACGGTGAGCGAGGAAGGAACTGACTAGTTAATTAACTCATGTCAGAAAAAGGACAATGTTATATGTTTATATTTCGATTTTAATATTTTGTAAGACGAAAAAAATTATTGCACATAATTTATCACACGAAAAAAATTATTGCACATAATTTATTACATGGAAACAATCAAGAGAATAATATTTATATATTACAACTATTAGTATAGAATCATTCATCTGAGACACCTTCTCCGAGGCGATTAGGCTAAAACGCCTCCAATAACTGATATCTGAGGTGGTTATCACATTTCAATTGTCTGAGATAAGAACTTGAGGAGCAGCCGCCTCGGATAGTAAAGTTATCTGAGACGGTTGTTATGTCACAACCGCCTCGAATATATAACGAAGGCGGTTGTAACCAAGGCGGTTATGTATTTACAACCGCCTCGAATGTGTTCAAAACCCAAAATTTTAGAATCCCGCCAACTTCGAAATTTCAAAATTTGAAATTTTAGAATCCCATGGGGTACATAATCATCACCTCCGTGCATCTTTTTACTCAGATCTACATCCAGAATTTCTTCTCCCTTCCCCTTCCACTCTCCTCTCCTCTCCTCCCTCCCTTCCACCCTTCTCATCCCATCAAAATCCACAGCAAGGAGCATCTCCTCTTCACGTCACCATCCTCGTAGGAACATGGCGGAGGCTACATTGGAGATTTGTTCGGATTCGAGGTAAGGAAGGCCCTCCCACTCAAGATTTGATGTCTTTTTATTTAAAAAAATTCATATTTTTTCTAGCAGCTCTACTCCTTCACGGTTCAGAATCCACAAAAATTATTACATTTGGAGCTCGGGAGGAAGTTCAATGGAGGGTCAGAAGATACGGTTTTTCATCCAGAGGGACAAAAGTCTGTCTTAGAGGGTGAATTTAGAGGTGAAAAAGTGCACAAGTTTAAAGCTTGTAGGTTTATCAGATGCGCCTCGTCGATAGCTTCATTTTGAATGGTCGTGGAGCCAAAACGGATATTTTATGCAAAAGTTACACCCGTTTTAGTGAAACCCTACCTGGCACTGCTGGGTAGTTTTTTTTAAATGGCTGGTATCTTATCTGAGGCGGCTATCTGATGACAACCACCTCGGGTATCCATTACCCGAGGTGGTTATCTTATGGAAACCGCCTCGGATATTCATTATCCAAGGCGGTTATATAATGTCAACCGCCTCAGATATCAGTTATCCGAGGCGATTGCATAATCCCTCCGGTATATGCCCCATATCCATGACCACTATTTGGAGGTGGAGGCGATAATCGTCTCAGATGATCTATTTCAACTGTATCGGATAAACTTTTCTATGCTAGTGAACTTTTTTGTTGCATATACAAAATATATTGGGATAGCTGGATTATCATGTTTCCACAATAGACGATCCAAGAGTACACTACCTCAGGAAACACCTCCGCTGACGGGCACAAAAGGGCAGTCGCTCACGGGTTTCGAGCCCGTCAGTAACCTCCTGTCAGTGGAAGTTATACTTCTACTGACGGGCACTGAGCCCGTCAGTAAAGATACACTTCCACTGATGGGCACACAGGACCCGTTAGAGAAAAGCCATCCATCGCTGTCCGGGCCGCACCTTGAGATTACTTTCATTGACGGGCACTGAGTTTCCACCCGTCAGCGGTATAAATCTTCTCTGACGGGCTCGGTTACTGTGCCCGTCAGTGAAAGTTGTATCACGCTTTTTTTTAATGCTGAATTGACAGTAGGAAACAATTAGTATTCATATCTGAATATAGCAATTAGTGCCAATATAGCAATTAATATCAGAAACATCTGAATATAGAAATTAGTACCAATATAGCAATTAATATCACAAATATCAAGCTAGTTTACAACGAATTAAAACGACAAACAAATGAATTTAACAATGTTTATTTTCACTAACCGTACTCTACGTCTATGACTCTTTGCTAGTACTTCCAGTGCGGCGATAAGCGGGTAATTGGAGTCCCGCGTAGAAATCAGGCCGAATGACTTTGTTGTTGATAACGTACGCGAAGGTCTTCTGGATGCGGGCAAAGTCCTTCCTCCAGTCGTACTTATCGTCGGCCAGGTCGTGTATGAAATTATTGAACTGATCCTGGCTCCAATGCGGGTTGTGGGACATGACGAACGCGTCTATGGGAGCGCAGACGTAGTACCCACATGTCACGGTATCTGCCGGCTATTGCCTGCAAGGAAAGTTGAATTTGTGGACCAGCTTCTTGCTCTTGCTTTCTGCTCCTCCCCCTTGCAGGTTGTATTCCCCAAAAGGCGGCTTCTAGAACTTCCTTAATTCCTGAGTAGTCCCACTTGGCACTTCTCTGGGAGTCAAAATAGTATACCATTCTGGAAGGCTTGTGGATGACAATGAGGATCCAGTGGTCGCTGCGTAAAAGATAACGAGTGAATATAAATAGACGGGGATACGTGCTTAAGAAAAGCAAACTAGGAACGGTAGTGTACTCTTCAAAATAAAGATATCTTCAAAATTGATGTTGAAGGTGTCATGGTGTCTGTCCAGGAAGAAACCGAAATCTTTTGGCACCTCGACCTTAAAGTGGAGCTCAAAATCATCCCGATTCCGGAACCTTGTCATTATTGTGTCATGGAGAAGTCTCATCTATGTGGGCAACCTCTGCACCTCATCATCTGGGAGCAAGGGCTCACCTGCCTCGTACACTAATCGTCGAGGCTTCTTGACAGTTTTGGCAGATGTCTGGAAGGATAAAGATTTCTTCTTGCTTTCTTTGCTTGCCTCCTTCGCAGCGGTGCCACCCCGTCTGTATGCTCTTTTTCTTTTCCTCTCCGGCTCTGGAGAGGAGGCCCTCTTGCCTCCCGTCAGGGCTTCGTCCACTGCGGCATTGAGCATGGTTGGAGATAAGATATTCTTTTCCGCTACGCTCGGGTCATGGTGATGCTTGGATCGCATCTCACGGGGCGACGAGTCTGTCTTGCGTTGCTCCTCCTCCTAGGACGGAAGGATCGTCGTGTGCTGTAGCTCGGGAAGATCGTCGTCCCGATCATCGAATGAAAGGGGCTCAGGATACAGGCCGAGCGGAGACGGGCCGGCTCCGGTTGATGGAGAGGGTATGATTGATGTACTAGGAGAGGACACCCCGGGGAGGATTATCTGACTCTTCAGCCACAGGATGTAGTACCCCTTGCAGTCTCCTAGCCTCGTGACATCCTCTTCAGGAGCGACAGGGACTGCGACGTCACTGAACTCGGCGACGACGCGGTCCACCTGCACCCTCGCCATGTGCGCAGGTCTAGCAACGTTGTGGCATGTCGTGCCCTCTGCTGTTAGGAAGACTAGGCCGTGTGCAACCGTCTTCTTCACACCAGGCAAAGGGATTGTGAGGTGACATTTTGTCGGGCCCTGCATAACAAACAATGTTTCGTACCCATTGTTATCCGCACAATGCTGCAAATTAGAGCCCTCATATAAGTGATTCATGGTAGCGACGAAGCTTACAGCGATGTCTTCGATGGGACTTGGCGACTCGAGGCGGCGTCGGAGGCTGAGGCACAGCTGCTCCATCCAGCAGGATAGGAGCCCTGATGTCTGTGAGGATGGACAGATGGACGAGCTGCATCACGGGCGTCGTAGCCTCTAGACTATAAAAATTCTTGCACCGCCAGCTTGCCAGCCTCCTGGGCTGCCCTTATCATCTCTTGCATTAGAGATGTTTGCCTTCCTCTTCTCCTCTGACGGGCAGCCTCGCGGTCCTGGGGAAACACTTCGTCCCAGATAGCCCCGCTCCCTATCCCTCGGACACGCCCTGTCTTCTCCCGCGTCCCTAGAGCCTTCGAGAGATGGTCTTCCCACCTCTGACTCTGGACGGATTCCTGGGAGCTTTCAGGCTGCTGCGACAGCTGCCTCTGCAAGGTAAACGGCACAAGGTATGGGCCATTAGTGAACTAGAAGCATAGTAGTATATTTGAAGAAGACATTGGATTTAGTTTGTACCAAACGTTTGGACACCGCCTGAGCTCAGGGTCGGTGATAATTGGTGACCCAGTAGCTGGGTCCGAAACTGTGTGCGCCCTCATCCAGATCTGGACGCGTTCCTGCTCAATATCGGTGAAGGGAACCGGTTTCCCAGCCGCTATCAGCGCGGCGTCCTCTTTCGCCCAGATCGGTCTCTTCCCAGAAACACCTCGGCTGCCAAGGTGGTGGGGGAATTTGTTCTTCGCGCGCAGCTCCTTCGCCCGGCGACTCTTCTCCTTGAATTCGTCACTCTTCTTGTCAGCAACGAACTCCTCCCAGTGCTCGAGTTCTACCTTTGGCCATTTACTTTTAATTACAGTTTTGAAATCGGCATCTAGGAGCTTTGTTGCTTCATATCGCCAAGTCCTTAGCGCAGCACACATGATGCTGTCGGCTTTCCTTCTGACTCTTTCCTTGTTAGCCTCTGGGACAGCGTACTTATCCCACAGCTTGTCGAACAAGACCTTTTTCTGGGCGTCGGTCATTTTCTTGAAGTCCCGGCACGTGATCCTGACATGCTCGCGGACAATACACCCGCAGGTGTTTGCTGAACGAACTCGCAGCCTTCTCGAGACTCGCAGGAACACCTGTTACGCTGACCCGAGTGACGACGAATGTCCCGTTCATCAGCTGGTTCCCTCCTCTAGGGTTGTACCGTCTCTTCGGCTTCAATGGTGCTGCCTCCTGTTCTTCTGATCCGGAGTTGCTAGACCAATCAGTCGAGCCAGACGTACTCTCTTCATCTCGCGTCGAAATAGGTGCAGGTGCTGAACTACATTGGCCGGCTCAAGGGCAGGTTCACTCGCCAGCTCGGGGGCTGTTTGATCGGTTCGGGCCAGGGCTTCAATACGGGCCACCACGTCTAGGGGCGCCGTGCTATCATCATCTACGCGAGCTAGTTTCCGGGTTGGCGACGAGTCCATTTCCGATTAAGAAACCTACCGAGGGTAGTAAGTCTTAGTGTGATCAGTGATTTGACTATTACTGTTTTTTATCTTTGAGACAAAAATAGCTTTCAACATAGTAAAACCGTAGAAATAATATGACATGTTTTACAAAATTTTCAAGAGAGCAAAAATGAAGTCAGGAGCACATGACGAGGATAATACCTCCTCTCCAAATATATGTAAGGATCATACTTGCTTATAGAATAATAAAATGAAGTCATGACTCACGAAACCTTTTCTTCATCACTCGAAATACACATGCAGAAATATAACAACTGACAAATTCAATGTAGTGATCAAACAAATTAATACAGCGCATTGAAAAGACTGGATCAAATATGTGAACCTTCAACAGTTCGCTACACTGCAAAAAGAACCAGAGGTGCAGATCTTGAACAGTTTCCTGCACTGCGAAAAGAAGCAGAGGTGGAGCCAGTCAAATCATTACGAATCACTAAGAAATGGGAGAAGAAAATGCTTAGCAAAAGATAGAAGAAGCCCACTGCACAAAAACTCTCACAATCAAGAATTCAGTTTAGGAACCATGGGACTGAATTATTTCATTCTTTAAGTTCTAAGCAGGAAGTAGATTAGTTCATAAGCACTTATTCGATGCTGAACATGGATATATGTCAATACCAACAAAGCACTTTCGTCAGCAACATTAGAACTATTGCATATACGATAAGACAACAGCACAAATCATATACATTAATCATGGTACATATATACATCTGCAGCATCCCATGTACTTCGATAGTACAATACAAACCAAAGTTGATACTTTGATATTTTTAGTGAAGGCAATTGGAGTTCTTGGCCAAATTCCTCCTGAAATCTGAAGCAATGATACATGTTTTTTTTGTTGTTGTGACAATTCATTCGATATCCATGCTGTCACTGTGAGGGAGGTCCGGGAAGGGCGGAGGCCGGCGGAGGCGGGGGCGACGGCGGAGAGGAGTAGCGTGGCCTCCATTAGAGGGAGTACTGGTGCTTTGATGGCGGAAGCAGAAGAGGAAAAGGGAGAGGAGAAGGGGGAGCTCACCGGGGGAGAACGCCGCCGGAGGGGGCTCGGGCGGAGGCGGGGGGCCGGGGCCTCGGGCGGAGGTGGCCGGAGGGGGCTCGGGTGGCGGCGGGGGGCCGGGGGCTCGGGCGGAGGCAGCCGGAGGGGGCTCGGGCGGCGGCGGGGGGCCGGGGGCTCGGGCGGAGGCAACCAGAGGGGGCTCGGGCGGCGGTGGGGGGCCGGGGGCTCGGGCGGAGGCGGCGCGGCAGCCTGGTGGCGGGGCTAGGGTTGCATGGGCTCGCGGCTGGTTCAAAATTGAACGCGCGAGAACTGCCGAAATTTCGCCAAGTCCTGAATATATATAGAACATCTCCACTGACGGGCCCTTGGTCTAAGCCCGTCAGTGAAAGTTAGCATAGGCCATGTAAGTACTTAAACTGACGGGTGAATCAAAATGGCCCGTCAGTGGAAGTAAGTCCGAGTGGACTCACAGATACTTCTACTGACGGGCAATTTCATAACGCCTGTCAGTAGAAATGTTCTAGGGTTTTAGAACCCGGATGTCTCTTCCGGATGTTCCGGATGGTGGTTCCAGACAGTTTGTATTTCCACCAAAAGCGAACTATATAATTGAGCTAGTTTCACATTTAATTTGATGTCTAGCCTTACGAGCTTATCATTCAACCTGCGCTATTAAATTATTAAATTACAAAACCTTTCATGTACTACTAATTTATAATAATTAGCATTGTTTTATGTAGGCCCGAACATAACCATTCAATTCATCGAAATGAAATTTTTACACATTGGTCGGAAAGCTAGGTTTCGTCGTCTTCGACATGCTTCTCAATAGTACTTCTGATCTTCTTGCTGGTATACGTCAGTCCTTCGGCGTGATTACGTCTTATGTACGGGCACGCATCCTGAGTATCTTTGCACCTCTTACTTGCTCGATCATCTACATCTTCTTCTTCCGAGTCCGGATCGTCGAATTGGTCGTAGTCATCTTCGTCAACTACACCATCGACTCCGACAATACTCCTTTTCCTTTTCCTCACGACAACATGCTTCTTATTCTTCGAGTCGGTTATGTAGAAGACTTGTGCGAGTTGTTTGGCTAATACCCATGGCTCATCTTTGTGACTGATTGATTTGACTTGTCGTGACTCCATATGGATCGGTGGAGGTATAACCACGGTACTGGTGTTCATATCTTCGATTCTGACGTCTTTCGCCCATCTGACACGAAACATGGGGATCTTGGTCACGGTGTAGTCAAGTTCCCAGATCTCCTCGATTACGCCGTAGTACCTACATTTCTTGCCCTGATGACCAGTTCTAGACTCCTGCGTTACACCGCTGTTCTGGTATGTACTACGCCGGTCTTGAGCCTCGGTATAGAATGTGTATCCGTTGATATTATACGATTGCCACGTCACGACTTTGCTATCGGGTTCCTGTGACAACATTCGGACGATTTCTTCTTCTCCATTTGACGGCTCCCTTTCGTACCAGTAGTCCTTTAGCCACCCGGACAACTTTGCGTTACGCTTCTTTGTGAGCGCAACTGTGCCCTTTTTCGGATTCGCTTCGCGCAGGTGTTTCATGTGGAGCTGAATATAAGTTCGTACCATAGCCAAGTGTTGCAACACCACGAAATGTGCTCTGTTGTAGTCAGCTGACCTTTCCGATCGGTACACATGTAAATTTTTATGCCCGATCACACCTTTACCGTCGAGCCTGCCTGTGTGCCGCGAAACTGGAACACCTATAGGTTTTTGATCACGCATGTAATCCGTGCAGAACTCAACGCCCTCTTCGGTAGCATAGCTCTGGATGATGCTACCTTTCGGATGCGCTCTGTTACGAACGTAGCGCTTGATAACCCCGTTGTACCTTTCAAACGGGTATATGTTGTGCGAAAACATGGGACCAAGGTCCAGTATCTCCGGGACGATATGGATCATGAGATGTACCATGACATCAAAGAATGCTGGAGGGAATACATCTCAAGTTCGCATAGTATGACAGTGATCTCGGCCTTCAGTTTCAGGCAGCGTTGCACCGTGATTGACTTCTGACATATAGTGTTGAAGAAGTCACAAAGGTCCGTTATCGTCTTGCGGACACCTAGCTCCATGATACCTCTAATTGCAACAGGCAGTATCTGTGTGATCATCACGTGGTAGTCATGAGACTTCATGCCAATCAGTCGGTGAGTCTTCATGTCAACAAGTTTTCGGATGTTCACGGAGTAACCCGAAGAAACTTTGACACCATAGAGGCATTCACAAAGGCTGTGGAGCTCGTCTCTACTCAGAGTGTAGCAAGCAGCAGGACAGCTGGTCTTAACTCTGATACCATTCTTCCCCGTCTTGGTCGTCTCTCTGGTTGCCCACAGCTCCTGTCTTATATTCATGTGTTGCATGTCTGCTCGTGCCTTCGGTCCATCTTTTGTCTTGTCTGGAATATTGAACAAGAGTCCAAGTAAGTTGTCGTAGATATTTTTTTCGACATGCATTACATCAATGCTGTGACATGTGTCTAGGTGACGCCAGTAAGGCAATTCCCAAAAGACAGATTTCCTTTTCCAGATGCCCTTTACCGGCGGTTGTTTCTTTCTTTTTCCTGGCTCAACCTCGTCCATTTCATTCAAGAGATCATAAATTTCCTGTCTGGTCTTCTCGCGAGGCTTTGGACAAATTTCTTTTGTTCCGTCGAACCTTTCGGTGTCCTCTCTCCATGGGTCATTCATGGTCAGCCACCTTCGATGGCCCATGAACACGATTTTTCTAGAGCCCTCTAAGAAAACGCTCGTGGTTTCTTCCATGCACTTAACACATGCTTCGTATCCTTTGGTGCACTGACATGCACAGTTCCCGTACGTGGGATAATCTTGCACCGTCATGAACAACAGGCCTTTCAGAGTGAAGAACTCTTCTTTGTCCGCGTCCCAGACCTGAGCCCCTTCTTCCCATAGCGTAGCTAGCTCGTCTTTCAGTAGTTGTTGATACACGTTAAGATCCATTCCAGGCTGTTTTGGCTCTTGAATGAGAATAGACAGGTGCATGTACTTCCGCTTCATGCACAACCATGGAGGGAGGTTATAGATCCAAAGAACCACGAGCCATGTGCTGTGTCTGCTGCTCATGTTGCCGAATGGATTTATTCCGTCTGTACTCATACCAAACCTGATATTCCTCGGATCACTACCGAAGTCTGGGTATTCTGCGTCGATTGCCCTCCACTGACAAGCATCTGCTAGGTGTCTCAACACTCCGTCCTTTCTTCGTCCCTCTTCGTGCCAACTCATCAGCTTTGCCTCCTTTTTGTTACCGAATAAGCACCTCAGACGGGGGAGGACTGGAAGGTACCACACAACCTTTGCAGGGGCACCACTCGTCACTTCGTCCTCATCATCTTCTTTGTTTCTGCCCTACTTATATCGAGATGTGTTGCACACCAGACATTTGTGCAGCTCTCTATACTCTTTACGATAAATAATGTAGTCATTCCGACAAGCATGGAGTCTCTCTACATCCAATCCAAGGGGCAGACCACCTTCTTGGCTTCCTCGGTGCTCGTAGGCAACACGTTCCCCTTTGGAAAAACCGTCGCAAAGTAAGCCAGTGTCTCATCGAAGCTTGCGTCCGGACAGTTGTGGGTTGCCTTGATCCTTAGAAGTTCTAGCGTGACTGAAAGACGCGTGTGCTTAGGATCGCAGCTGCGATACAGAGGTTTTGTCGAGTCTTCAATCAGTTTCGCAAACTTTGCTACATCTCTTTCATCCTCGGGGTCTTCGACCACCTGGTCCACCATGTGACTATCTCTCAACATTTCAGCCAAATTGTTCCCCGTCTCTCCCATTAGGTCTTCCATACATTCAGAAATGAGGTCTTCATCTTCTTCTGCGTCTTCATGTATGTCCTCTTCTTCTAAACATTCAGGAGTAGCTGAAATCTCCGCCTCCTCACCGTGACTTGTCCAACATGTATAACCTTCCATGAAACCTCGTGTCAACAAGTGTAGCTGCAACATGCCTCTCTCCCTGAATATTATCATGTTCATGCATATACAACACGGACAACACATCTTGTTCGCACCCTTTTTCTCCCTATCTTCCTCGGCCACGTCTAGAAACCCATTCAAAGTATCGACGAAACTTCGTGTTGCCCTTTCGCCGTACATCCAACTTCGATCCATCGATCCCTACAACAAGAAATTGATTGATTATAGTCCAAATTAACAGAACAAACACAAATTTTTTCTTTTCTTTCATGTAATACATCGTACCAAAGAGAGCTCGCTAGCGCCGTCAATGAGCGGACTCGATAGCCTTCCGAATAGGGTAAGGAGAGAGGAGGGGAGGGGAGAAAATTAAGAGATGTGAAAACGGGTGGAGAGGAAGAGGGAGGGTTAAAAGAGATCTAGATATAGATTGTATATCTAGGAGGAGGAGGAAGGGATGGAGGAGGGGAGGGGGAGAGAGAGGGAAAAAAGGGTGCAAAGGAGGAGGGAGAGGATTGATCTAGATCTAGAGGAGGAGGGGGGAAGGAGAGGGAGGAGAGGGATGAGGCCAAGGAGGAGAAGAGGGAGGAGGGGGAGGAAGGGGTGGAGGCCAAGGGGAGATTTGGGACAAAGAGGAGGAGGGGGAGAGTAGCAGCTGGCCGGAGCTTGCAGCTGGCCGTGTGAGGCGCACGAGCTCAACAGCCAGCTGCAGGCGCCGCCACTAGTATATATAAGTGCATACACATCACTAACGGGCACAAACCACAGCCCGTCAGTGATAAGTATGCCTTGGAAGGCATTCCTGGAGACGACTTTCACTGACGGTCGCTTGTTGACCCATCAGTGGAAGTAATACATTCACTGACGGGCATGTACTTGCCGCCCATGAGTGAAGGTTTGTGTCAGAAGAAATGGTAAGTTCATCCTCCATCCCCACTTCTACCGACGGGCAGTTTTTTCGCCCGTCAGTAGAAGTTGCATGCGTTTCCTTCTTTATTACAAGTACTGATGGGCCCGTCCTCGCCCGTCAGTGGTTCATCTAATCAGCAACGGGCCTCCGCGTGCCCGTCGGCGATTGTGGTGTAGCAGAAGTGTTTTCTAAGGTAGTGGTAGGATCAGACTACCGATGCCTAATATTTCTCTTGAAAAACTGACTAATTAAATCAATCAGCTCCAACATGGATTATTATATGAAGATGAATGTGCAGATTTCTGCGCAGAAGGTAAAATGGTCCATATATGCCGTGCCAACGATGTTTGTCCTAATTTGTTGATCGATGCCAAATGTCTTTTGCAGTTTGCTTTTGACCCTAAAATGGACACCCAATTAATTTAATTAGTTCGACATGACTGACAGCTAAATTTAATACTATAAAGAAGCATTTTATACCAGGCAGCACTTTAGTAGTGCTGCTGATAATGACTTTTTTGTTACAAAAGTAAGGTAAAATGAGCTAATAACTGATTATCATGATCATTCATAACTCAATACTATGTTGAGTATACTCCCTCCGTTATGACACAAAATCCTATCCTAGGCGGTACTAAAATGCTTTTTGAAATAATCAGTCTGTGATTGATAAAGATCCCAGCACCGTCGGGGATTTGCATTTCTATATTAAAAAACACCATTGCAGGTGCGCTGCCATGGCTGGTGGGAGCTGTTCCGATATGTCCACCGCCATGGCCTCCGTGGGTCGACGGAAGCCCTAGGTTGCCGCCACCGAGCCTCTTTCACATGCTAGGCCTCGTCCTTGGCCAATGGGCCTCTTTTGCATGCCAAGCCTCACCCCTGCTATTGGACGACAACAAGCTGCGGCAGATATCACCGCAGTTGAAGAAGCGCCGACTGTGGACTCCAAAGGCCACCCAAAGCGCAGCCTCCTCAAGCTCGAAAGGCGGGCTGAGGTGTGTAATCCTCGAGCTCCAAAGGCAGGTTGAGCATGTGTCCTCCTCAAGCTCCAAAGGTCAACTGAAGCGTGTCCTCAATCTACGATGGCAGGGGTGGAGGAAGAGGTGGTCATGGATCTAGATCCAATCTGCAGGGAGAAGGGGGCGTAGTGTGAAAGTGAGGAAAAAGGGGGATAATGGAGGCGGTGAAGAAGTAGCTGACTTGGTGGCCGGCGGGAGTGCGAAGGGGGAGGCTGTCAGGAAGGCAAGCAGAGGGCGGGGATGTGCAGGAGAGGAGGCGGAAGTTATGTGGTGGATATATAGGTAGGGTTTGGCTAGATATGTACCAACTAATTTGGGTGCAGGAGTGGTCTTTACAATAAAATGTTTGGGATGAGTTGTCTATCCTAGACGCTCTCGTAGAAAACCCGTCTCGGATACAATTGCAGGAGATTTTGTAGAAAGCTCATCTAGATGTGCTATTTATTCTAGATGGTTTTTGTACAAAAATTTTATAGATATAAATTTTAGTAAAAACTATTTCGAATAAGTCTCATTCGTGATAGTTTGCAGAACCACCTCGGATGAGGAGCCTACTATATGGGATTCTATAGTATTGCTCTATAGCGTAGTTTGACCATCTTAAGTTGATTGTTAGTTTGACTAATCCGCTGGCCTTAGAGTGAGAATACAAAGCTACAGTGGCGTTCGACAATAATTCAAAATTATATAGAACATTAGCTGCTACATCCTACTTTTTTACTTGACATCATAGAATCCGTGCCGTCAGACTTTTTCTAAAGTATGAGACGGATTTAATTCTATTTTTACTGGCTATAAAAATTATTAGATTTGTTGTTAAAATATATTTTTGATATTTTAATTTACTAGCGCATGCTATGAGAGTTGTAAAAAGTGATGGTCAAAGTAGTATCTCGAAGACTTTAAAAGTAAAAAAAAATAAAGCGAAATAAAACAAAGCTAGTACACTGTTGGGGGTAAATAAAAATAAAACATGAATAACCATTAACGACAGCCTACTTCTTGCAACAAATACCACTCCAATAATAAAAGTCGATCCATCCTCTCAGAATATTAAATATCATTTTGATGTTATTATTGCATTCTCTTAGAGCAAAATAGAATATTACACACGTTGTTTGACTGGTCCACTGGCTAGGAGCTAAATAAATTGCAGGAGATAGCTACCCCAACAGTTTAAGGAAACAGCAAGCACTTGATTCCCGGATTTGTTTAACCAGATTAGATTTGGGTTGGTTGGCCAGCATGCACATGCTCTTGCCGCCAATTGAATCCAACCTGTGTCATCAGGAGTGGAGGGAGCCACTAATGTACTAATTAACGTGTCTATAAAAAATAGGTATGTTTTGAAGCTTGCAAGCTAGGGCATCTTAATTAATCCATAAGCTGGATCTATCAGAGTTAAGTAGAGCTATTGTTTAATTTAACGCCGATGATAAGATGAGTGCGAATAAGATAATCTCATCAAGGTCAAATTTGCTTGCCATCAGCACCGTACTTGCTAACATGCAGATGCTTTCATAGAAGTTATAATATGGTCACTTGTACTATTAGAAAGGTAGCCTCGGAAAACAGTCTTAACAAAAACAAGCCATCTGCATCTTAATGTCAGTAAGCAAAAGAAAAAGATAATTCTAGGTCGAGCAAAGGGTGTGTCTAGCTCATTGATTAATATTAATAAACTCAGTGGCACAATGATAATAGTACAAGAAGAAGACTAGGACAACACCAAGAACATAAGATTATATTCACCCGAACAAAAATCAAAGAGATCTAAAATATGCCTATTACATCTAAACAAGTTTAAATCATGTATTGGCCTGCTAACAAAGCTCATCTCAACCCTAGCAATTGGGAAACAAGATTTCGCTTCTTTCCTCACCGGAAAAAAAAATCCACTTTTAGTCTCTAACTCGATTTAATTTACATCATGAACTTTAAAACCATCTAATTTGCACCCTCAACTATCACAACTGTTTAAATTAGGTCTAGAAACTAGTTTCGTGAGTGGTATTTGGTGATGTGGCACTAAATCATTAGAATTTTCATCTCATTCTCCACCTCATACACCAAAGTGCAGGGTGCACAACTGTTTTCATCTCTATGCTATGTGCACAACCGTCTCCCCCCTCTCCCCCTCCCCCGCTCTCTCTCTCACCTCCTTCCCTTCCCACAAACATCAACCGGATTCCATGTCAATCTACATGATTTCCACCACGCCCCAAATTAATCGGCAACTTCCATGGCATGGACGCGGGCCATGTAGGAGAGCTGTAGTGCTTCTTCCATGAGCTCGTCCATCATCTTGGCCACCTTCCATGGAAAAAAATTTCAACGAAATTTCCGAAATTTCGCAAATTTCGGTGGGTCCTGAAATTTGCCAAATTCGGTCAAAAATTTCGGTTTGACTAAAATTTGAACAAATTTGGTCAAAAATTCAAATTTGGTCAAATTTGATCAAATTTGACCAAATTTTGATTAAAATTTAAACTGATTTTGGGTAGTGCTTTCCGAAATGATTTTCAAAATTTCTGAAATTTCTGAAATTTCGGTAATTTCGGTGGGTTCCGAAATTTTGGAAAAAACAAAATTTTTTTCCCTGCCACCTTCTATGAAGGAGCTGCACAGGCAAGGGGACACGTCAGCGATAGAGAGCGGGATGCGGTAGATAGCAGAGCAAGCAGATGGCTTCAGCGTGGAGAAGATTGTCGTCGCTAGAGGATTAATGTAGTGTGGATTGCACCGCCTTGGTCCCAATGCCTCGGAGACCATTGCTGATGAGATTCTCTTCTCCAGATCTAATCTAGTGATGCTCGCCACTAGGGACCTCAAGAGCTCAATAGAGTGCCTCCACGAGCTTGTTCTATGCCCTAGAGCATCTCACGTGCATGCTCGCGCCACAGTCGAGAGGTCACTAGAGGAAGCTTGTGAACGGCAGGCATCCATGCCCATGGTATCAAGCTAGATTGGCCTGCGCGGGAGAAAAAATGGGGAGGATGGATGGATAGCCGGCTACAGATGACAAGAGGGGTTCATGGGGTGTAGGGACACACATTAGCCACATCCATGGATAGAGGAGGGGCAGCATCCATGCACAAGATAGAGAGATAGATGAGGGGGAGAGAGGAAGAAAGAAGAGAAGAATGAAGAGAGTCCAATAGATGGGCCAGATATTAAAATTTGTTTGTTGGCCAAATGCCACGGTGGAACATAGTTGCTTAAGAAAGCTGCTTTCGGACCCAATTTAAATGGTATTAGTAGTTGAGGGTGCAACTTAGATGATTTTGTTCAGGGTGTAAATTAAATCGAAGCAATAATTTAAGATCAAAAGTAGACTTTTTCCTTCCTGACATATCCTAGCCCAACCTTGACCTATGGCTCGAGTTTAATTTTCAACACTACAATACCAGTTAAAAGACACCCCTTGACTCTCAAAACTATTTATTTTGCCCCCTCTACCCCCCAGTTTTGGCCTACGTGCTAATTTTTCAATGTCATAATGTCAACATTAAAAAAAAGTGCCGAATCAGCATTATCCAAATTTTGAGGAGATAATAAATCATATAAAATACTAAATTCGAGGAAAAAATCTGAAAACTATATTAAAAATAGGGAAAAATCTGAGTTCTTTTTAAAATGTAGAAATTCTATAAAATTGGGGGAAACCAAATTTGAATAATAAAAAAACAGGGAAAACATTAAAAAATCAAAAATCAAAAAGGGAAGTTAATTTTCTGGAAAAATAAAAAATGGGCAATCATAAAGTTGGAAAACATAGAATTTAAAAAATCATAAAAATTCGTATAAATGTTATGAAATTGATGTCCATTTTTACACATCACTCCTAGAATTATCATAGAAATTCCTGATTTATTTTTCATTTTTTTGATCTTTTATTTTTTTCCATGTTTGCCTCACCAGATGAAGATAGATGTACCTGGATTAGTTCACGGCTATTCGTGGTTTGTTATGTAGTTGCAGCGTATTGCCATTTTTGAAATCTATGCCAATCGATCTTACTGAGATTTTGTTGGTATCATTATAATTAAAGCAATCAAATAGTTAGGTATCCAAAGTTAACAAAATAGATTGAGGAACACAAACTGTCCCTGAACCCCAACCATTTTGCCTACGTTATCTTCTAGTCACCTGCTATACAAAAGAAAGCAAATACTATGCCACATGACTTTCTTTTCTATGCCTCCATCCATCCATCACTGACACTCACACCCTTAATTTCTTTCATGGCAGCTGTGTGCTGCCCTTCTTTTTCTCATAACTCAACAACAAAAAGCTCTAAATTCTCACCTTTCTTGTTCAGTTGTGGTTCTTGTACTAGTTCGCAAATAAACCACATCAATGTAAGTGTACATATGTGCAGTAGCTTTTTGTTTTATCATGCCAAGCTATATATACATGGCGGTATATATGAACTGCAAGTTGCACTAGAGTACCCTATTGTTCTTCTTTCTGCCGTTTGTTCTACTGCGTATTACTATTAATCAGTTAAACGTTCAGATGGCAATTATTTTCTTGCCCAAGTTGAGTTGTAGTTGTCATTGTACTGATTTTCTTATGAGCAACCCTAGCTAGCTAACAGTTGAATTTGACCATACCATAACCTTTATTTAAGCATCTTTAAGATAGCCAGCATGATGCTGATACGTGGCAAGCAATCCTGAATCCCGAGTAGATTATCTAATTTGCATACCCTATCTTATATATGATCGATAATTCAAAGACCACTGCTGAACTCTGATAGATCTAGGACCTATAATGTATTCAATAATTGAGCTTACGGAATCGAATAACTAACAATTGGCTAAGATGTCCTTGCAAAGACTAATTAACTATACTAATTAGATGATCTGTCTACCTGGCTGGGTGACACAAAGTTGAATCTAATTGGGAAAGACATGTGAACGGTGTGGACTAGCAAACCAATCCAAAAAGATTTGGCCAAGCAAAGCGCAAATCCAATCTGATTAAACAAACACAACAATCAAATGATTGTTTTTTTTCTCTCCTTAAAATGGATTGATATATGTGAAGTTGTGAGCTATTTTGTGCAATTACCTAACTCCTAGCTATGGATTGTGCCTAGCGGTGAGAGCAAAATTGTCCGTTTCGTCCTCCCATATTTAATCCCCGCTATGTGACATATCTAATAAGAGTACACACGGACATCTGCATATGTGAGATAGCTGTGTGGACCAGAGAAACTAGGAATGTGTGTATTATTTTATTTTTCTCTTTAAAATTAATTAGGATCTAATGTCATCAGAGGATATATACACACTACAACAGAATAGGCTATTATAGCCGGTTCAAAAAAGTCATCTCAGTTGGTTCTGACGTCGGCTATAATGAAGGGGAGCTAATACTAAATATTATCTAAGATTGTTCTTCAATCGGTTAGGATAATGCTAGCTCAATCGTTCAGAAAATGAACCGACTGGCATACCTGATTATTCCCGTTGGTTTGCAACTTAAACCAACTGTAGTAATGTACTATCCTAGTCGGTTTTTTTATCCCAACGACTAGGATAGTTGAGTATCCTAGCTGGTTTCTGCCTCAGAACTAGATGTGCTATGTTTTGGACTGCTAGGCAGAATCTATCTGCGTAGCATATCTCTTGAAACAGAAAATTATATATATATATATATATATGTATGTATGGTTATCCCAATATCAAGATATCATACATATATATACACATGCACATCGCATATTCACATCACATTTCAATTCACAAGTGAACTCTCAGATAGATAGAAATTCAAAAATTAAACAAGTATATCAATCATATTTCAATTAAGTTCATAGGACATTTCAATTCACAAGTATATCACATCTCAATTCAAGAACATCAATTTAGTTTGAAAAATGATTTAAAAGATAGCCTTAGTCTATATCCACTAGGATGTATTACTTGTGTAGTAAAGCAAATTCTTATATAATGAGTTATGGATTTAAGAAAATCCATAACAGTTTCTACAAGAACTATTACACTGCACATTACGTGCACATTATATATATGTGATCATTTTCCTCATTGGCATAAACATTAAACACCATGCCTTAAACCCTAAAACCTTGACAGTAGTACATCATTGGCACAACCTTCTCCTGATTGATTATATCTACATGACTAATTTCTTATCAACAGCAGCTGAGTTACAAATGACAAAAAGGAGAATGTCACGCCCTGTTTTCTAATAACAGGAAAATTAGGGCTTACAAAAAATTTATTTTCTTATAGCTTTGATTTATTTGGATCTTGTTAAAAACTTGTTCTATCATCTTTTGCAAAACCATGAAAATGTTACCAACCAAAAACTCTACATTTTTCCGTCTTAGCTTCCATTACCCTTAAGACATGGTGGTCACGCGTTCTTGTTCTCCCACGGCCCATATTTTGTTGTAGCTTCAAAAAAAAATTCCATGCCCTATTCATCAATCTACATGTATGGCTATCTAGCTATATTTCTATCTATCTATCTATCTATCTACTTCTATACCTCCCTTTATATGTATAGCAATCTATATCCATGTCTACCTTTTCTCTCTCCTACATGTCTAATCCTAAATCCGTCCCTCTGAAGTTTGACATTCTTTACTCTCCATCCTTGTTCACCATGAACCTGTGTTCATGTGCTTCCTCCCCCTCTCTTTTCTTTAATGTCAAAAGGGCCAAAACCCTAACTTCTCTTTGTCGCTTATTTTCCTCCTAATCTATCTAACCCTAGTCTACCTCTCCAAAGCCCTCGAGCAATTCCTTTCATCACCACCTATTTCATCATTTGGACATGGATTCATGCACTCCATCTCCATCTCCATCTCTGCCTTGTCTCCCAAACCCTGACATCTCAGTACCTCCTGTATTCTCCTGTCCATTTAATCATATATAAATATACTTACAAAACTAAAGATTTGAAAAATATGTCAATAATGTTTGAAATATGAATCTTCATCTAACCTTTGACTATTTTTTAAAAAATTAAAAATATCACATGTTTCATTTTGGCTCTTTTTGGATATAAGACTAATCTAGAAAATCCCCCAACACATGCTTCTCCCTTCCTCCAAAAATTTACAAAATATGAGGCATGGGATATTTCAAATGTTTGTCAACTTTTCTTCCCATTTATAAACAGGAACCCCAATTCCTAAATAGATTTTCCAATTTCTTTTGTAAATTTCAATTAGGGTTGAAACCCTAATCTATTATCACATGTGCTTTCTTCTTCTGGAAAATTCCCATAAAATTTCCCAAGCCTTCTGACATTAATACTGACCATTTTATAAAATAATATTTTGATCTCCTACAAAAAAAATTCAAATATTTTCAAATTTGTGTTTGCGCCATTTTTCGAATTAGGTTAATGCCGAAAGTTTTAACCTCATAAAATTCCCCAAAAATTATGGGAGGTGCCACTCATCATATCTAGCTCATATATGTGCTTAACCACCTTTTTCCAATTCAAAATTTTCAAATAATTCCAAAAGTGAATTTTAGCCAAATTTGAATATAGCTTGTTTCCCTCTATTTTATACTTCAGAAAATTTTCATAAATTTTTGGAGCATCCTCTTTTCAACTTGGATCCATTTTAGGCATAAAAATGTAATACATCTTTTAAAAAATTTCCATGAAAAATTCAGAGGAAAAATATTTGTTCATTCCTATCGATTTTCTTTTTCTTTTTTGCTTTGTCCACCTCTGGTGTACCAACAGGCCAGCCTTCTTCTCACTGCTAGTGGCCATCCTGGTCCACCTAGCTGCATCCTTCCCCTAACTTCTTCTCCCTTTTGGCTGAATGTTGATGTCGACACCGCTACAGTGCGAGTGCTTGCACTATGCACGTTAAAAGCTGCAAGGGGCCTATGCTGACCACGCCACCTTGGCCTCCACACGTGCCATGGGTCCCCACCGACATGCACAACCCCTGTCGTGCTGTGAAGGCAACCCAGCCCCCACGGTCGCCTCTCTCCTCTCCATTTTTTCTTCCTCTCTGACCATCCCACTCCTCCGCTCCCCTATTTCAATGGAAGATTTGAAATTAATTGGCATAAAATCTCATGATTGCTATGTGGTTATGGCATAGATGTTTTCATTCGCAATTAGAAATATTCTTCCAGTGAATGTTCGAAATAATCTCATGAAGCGGTGTAATTTCTTTAACACACTTTCTAAGGTCATGAGTCTTAGTGAACTAAATGCTCCACAAGAGGGTATGGTGAAGACTCTATGCGAACGTGAGATGTTTTTCCCTCCATTATTTTTTGATAGCATGTCAATCTCATTACTCACCTAGTGCCCGAGATAAAGATGCACAGTCCTGTGTTTCTACATGGCATGTACCCATTTGATCCCTACATGGGAATTTTGAAATACTATGTTTGGAATCGATCTCGCCCAGAGGACAGCATCATCAAATGCTATGCAATCGAAGAGATCATTGAGTTCTGCATTAATTACATGGCGCATCTTCAACCGAGAGGCATGCCTCAATCTCGTCATGAAATCAGGCTATGTGGTGCTAGGACTATCGGAAAGAAAAGTAATCACTCCAGTTCAGATTGAGTATGCTCAAACCCATTTCACGGTTTTACAGCATATGGTCATAGTATCTCCGCATATGCAGGAACACGGGGACATTGCACGGCAATAGAATCCAACATGCTCGAATGATTAATCAACAAACGACACAATTCCGATTTCAAGGAATGGTTCAAAGAGCGATTACGTGTTATCCCTTCAAATGATACACTGACAAGTTTATCAAGAGGCCCAACATGGTCGGTAATTGTACGGAAAAGGTACAAAACAATGGGTACACCTTTTATACCAAAGATCAAGATATGAAAAGCGTAGTGCAGAATAGTGGTGTTTGCATAGATGCTCTCAAAACACATATATAGCATGAAACAACTCTACTACGGGTACATAGATGAGATTCAGGAGCTAGACTACAGGGATAATTTCAAAATCACTTTGTTTCGATGGAGCTAGGTCAATAAGAAATAGGTGATACCAGACGACAAATGTCATATTACCATGAACCTGGAACGTGTTGCCTACAAAAATGAATCATTCATCATTGCTCAACTAGTTCATCAAGTCTTCTATATATCGACCTATCGAAGAAGAAGCGGCACATAGTTATGCATTCAAAAGGAGTATTGTTGGAGTTGAAAATATAATGGATGGGGATGAATACAATAAAACTGACGAGTTTCGTCCTCTCTATGACCAAAGGATCGAGGAAGAAGTACCGCCTGAGCCGGCTCCCTACAAACGCTACGATCATGAAGAAATAATAATTTTGTGATATATTATGTAATATTATGTGTTTTTTATCTATCTATCTGTTACGATACTAATTACATACTGCCTTAAAATTCCCATGTTAATCGAAAAAAATCAAACCATTTATCTAGTGGGGTCAGGTTGTAAAGGTTTAGATTTAATCTACAAACACTCCCTCAAAATTCCCATGTTAATTGAAAACAAAAGAAAAAGATCTAACCATTTATCTGCTGTGGCGTATTATAAAGGTTCAGATTTAAGTTATAAATTTTGAAGGATTTCGACATACAAAATGTAGTAGGTACGGACTCTAATCTTCTGAGCCGTCGTATTCTATAGTCCGATTGAGTAGCGTACGTGCAGCTGTCCGCCCGTCCGATCATTAGTCTTTACATCTGATCATTGCATTTTGTTCATCATGCCCCTAAACTTAGTCGCCATAACGTTGCTGCCTCCAAGCCTCTTGGTTTCTCCTCTCTCTCCCCAAAACCCTGACCACCTCCGTCTCAATCTCCTCTCTATTTTCTATTTTTCAATCGTATAGATTCCTGTCTC